>JANRMT010062796.1:88188679-88351502 GCA_026402145.1 Polypterus bichir lapradei | reverse complement strand
TTTTTATTACTATTTAATTTAATATTGTTTCTTTGTATCAGTATACTGCTGCTGGATTATGTGAATTTCCCCTTGGGATTAATAAAGTATCTATCTATCTATCTATCTATCTATCTATCTATCTATCTATCTATCTATCTATCTATCTATCTATCTATCTATCTATCTATCTATCTATCAATCATTTCTGGAGGAGTATACCTTGAAGTTTTATGGCCGGGTAGATGAAACAGATACTTAGCTACACAGAATACGTGCTGCTTGCATGAATGAGATTCAAAGAATTCTTACGGTTTCGTCAAGTGTGCTAACAGGCAGTTATACAGCAGGTGAATTAATGTTGGTTACACGTCGATCAGTGATTCCCAACCTTTTTCTAGAAATTTTTGGATTTACGTTCGCAGCCCATACAAAACTAATGTCACATTTGAAGATGAAGAATTCAAATTTCTCATTTGTGAACTACAAATTGAACCACATAAAGTACTGCAGGAGAACAAATTGAACTCAAACAAATAATTTTAACTCAGGGCATAACATTTAAATATAAATTGAGTAATTTACCTTTAAAAATCTTAATAATCTTGTAAATGTGTCCCCTGTGAGGGTCTACGGGCAACCCCACCCGGCTGGGATGCCCAAAAGATGGAAGGATGTGGGAAGGTGGCTGCTTTAGGGTACTGCCTCCCTCAAAATGCTAGATGGCAGCTTCCCTTGTTTACAGCGGTGTCCCAGATTCCCACAGGGCACCATGGGAGTTGGTGTTCGATATATCTCAGCCCTGTTGGGGAACCCCTGAGTACAACCATTGGGTGCTGTGAAAGAGTCATATGGCATGACGTTTACGCCTACGTGGTCTGCAAGTAGTTTTGGGTTAGCCAGTATAAAACGACTGGACCAACCTCACAGAAATGAGCCAGAGTTGGGTGGAAGATAGACAAAGCTTTGGGAGGAGAGAAGACAAAGAAAGAAGAAGAATTTTGTGTGTTGTTTATTATTTACTTGTGGCTGCAGTGGTGGGAAACGCTGCGTGAAAAGTTTCCTTAAAAGTAAAAAGTTCTTGGTGCTTTTAACTTGTGCCTGGTGTCTGTTGTGTTGGGTTTGAGGAGCAACAGTGCCCTCTAGTGTCCACACCCCCATGAAGCTTAGGCACTCAGTTGACTGTCCAGGAGTTGAGATATCCCACAAAGCATCAAGCAGTGTGAGGAAATGAGGGGTTTGGACAATTGCCGCACTCCATTAAGCAGTACAACTCTGTTGACTTGCTTTGTCCCCCAGTAACACTAGGACTGCAGTTCAAAAACAGCTGCACAGTTAAAATTTGCTGCTCCTCCGCCAGGACCACCAGTAGGATACATGGGCTGAGTGTAAGCAGCAAGTGTTGCATCCATTTCATTTCCCCTTGTCTCCCCCTGGCAAAAATGTCAATCAAATCTCAAAATCAGTGACATTTCACGATCAGGGCTTGCTCAGAAATCAATTCTAAACTTCACTCTTCTCTACAGATCATTGCAATGTCAAAATTCCATTATTCGCTTTTACGAACACTACAGCTGCATCAAGGAACCCACAAGAATGCACATTTCTGCAGCTCATTAACAGGTGACAATTGCTCATGCAATGTTTGATTCTCTTCATATCATGGAAGAAGAGCACTGGGTAATAAATGACCCACAAATGACGGCACGCTGCTAGACACCAACTGCACCAACATAAAGTTGGTCAACGCACCTCACTCAATTTTGGTGAATTGTGATGCAGCCTTCCTCTTTGTTGCACCCCTTGAAATGCCATCTCACATCCCCATTTGGGAACCCCTGGATTAGAGAGGATTACGAAGAGTGGCACGAAGCTCATTTGAAACTCTTGCTCTTATTATTCCTCGTCCTCACCACCTACTCTCCTGTTTCCTCTTCCTTCCTTCCTGATCCATTGCTCCAAAACAAGTGAACTGACCCACAGCCCTTTTATCTGTCTATCCTAAGGCTATGACTGCTGTGTGAACAACTTTGACTCGTAGAGTTTGCACTTGGAGAACCGTGTGCTAAACATCGTGTTCCAGCTTTGCTGATTTGAGTTAATGATACTGAAGCCAGTGCTTTTGAAGTGAGCACAGAGTGAAGCCAATGATACATGAAGGCGTTCGCACAAAACATGAAAAAAATCTGAATCATGTGTCAAAATAGTGAAATCGTGTTTATAGTTTTGGGAAATGAGTTTGTATTTTAGTAGATGGCAGTATGGTTTGAGATTTCTAGTTAATAAGTTTGGTAATAGTGTAGTTACAATTTCTGACATTGTTTAATTCGTAGTTTTTAACTGTGGAGCAGAGGGGGAAATTAACGAAAAATGTAAAAATTAAAGGAGCACTTTTTAATCCGAGTATAGCATCAAGTCAATGAAACTTCTGGGCTATTGATATGGTCAGTTAAGTAGCAGAGGGGCTTGTTAATCAGTTTCAGACAACCCCCAAAACAGGAATGGTTTAGCAGGTGGAGGCCACAGACATTTTTCCCTCCTCATCAGTTTTTTCACTAGTTTTGCATTTGTCTACGGTCCATGTCACTACTGGTAGCATGAGGCCATACCTGGACCCAACAGAGCTGCCACAGGCTGTCCAACTTCTCCAGGATGGCACATCAATACGTGCCATTGCCAGAAGGATTGCTGCATCTCCCAGCACAGTCTCAAGGGCATGGAGGAGATTCCAGGAGACAGGCAGTTACTTACAGGGATGTAGAAGGTCCTTAACCCATTAGCAGGACCCACCGGTATCTGCTCCTTTGGGCAAGGAGGAACAGGATAAGCACTTCCAGAGCCCTACAAAATGACCTCCAGCAGACCACTGGTGTGAATGTCTCTGACCAAACAATCAGAAACAGACCTCATGAGGGTGACCTGAGGGCCCGACGTCCTCAGGTGGCCCCTGTGCTCACTGCCCAGCACCGTCGAGCTCAATTGGCATTTGTCATAGAATACCAGAATTGGCAGGTCCACCTCTGGCGCCCTGTGCTTTTCACAGATGAGAGCAGGTTCACCCTGAGCACATGTGACAGATTTGAAAGGGTCTGGAGAAGCCATGGAGAACATTATGCTACCTGTAACATTGTTCAGCAGGACCGGTTTGGTGGTGGGTCAGTGATGGTCTGGGGAGACATATCCATGGAGGGACACTCAGACCTCTACACGTTAGACAACGGCACCTTGACTGCCATTAGGTATCGGGATGAAATCCTTGGACCCGTTGACCTGGTGCAGTGGGTCATGGGTTGCTCCTGGTTCACGACAATGCCCGGTGTCACGTGGCAAGAGTATGCAGGCAGTTCCTGGAGGATGAATGAGTTTATATATTTATAAATATGCCGTCTTCCCCCCAGCACTTCTACAGGCACCGGGGCGCCGCCTGGCGGTGGCCACGGGTCCCTACAGGGCAGGGCTTCCAAGCCCTTTACCCGTGGCCCCCAAGATAACCAGGGCAGTCGCCCCCTTGCGGTCTGGAGGAGTTACAGCCCCGGCTGGATGCCACAGTGCCCCACCGCTAGCGAAGACATGTCGGTCCGAGCGGCACTTCCCGAAAGGGCAGCACGTCCCCGGAGTGGGTCCTACTATGTCCCCAGGGTCCAACACGGCACCCTGGGACATCTCGTTTCAGCACCCCCTCCGACGCCAACGCGCCCCTCTGGTCTGCGCCGCTCTCGCCTCCACCGTCCCCGCCAGCCGGGGCACCATTCATTCTCTGGCGGGGAGTCCTCCCGCAGAGCGGCCCGTTCCAGGAGGGCAGGTTCCTAACGGCGTCGGTCCCAGCGCTCGTCGGGGCTTCGGTCCTGTGGAAAGACAAAAGGGAGGGCCAGAAGCACTGCTGGGACACTTGCACTGAGCGTCCCACCGGTTTCTGTACCGGCAGCGCTCTCCCCCCCTACCGACAGCCCGCGACTTGCCTGTTTGGCTCCTCTGCCGCAGGTTCCATGCCCGTCCTCTCGGTGTTAGCGGGACCGCTCTCGCAGGCGGCTCGTCCAGCCGCCCAGGGGTTTCCCTCTGCCTTCGCAGAGGACGGCCTTTCACCGGATGCGCGCACCCAGCGCTGCGTCCCCTCCTATCGGAGGAACCGGCATTCACCCCTCGGTTCCTCCCTTTTTTTTCTTGGACGCCCTGACGGTCTGGGTTTGAGCATGGTGAAAGCTCAAATCCTGCCCCGTCTGCGTCCCTGGAGAGCGACAGGAGACTGCCGTAGGGTTGGAGTGCAGGCCGCTAGGATCTAGGGCACTCATCAGCCCCTGTCCTGCCAGCCCCTGCGTATTCGCTCTCCTTGCTCCACAGGCAGTCTGCACCGCCGCGTCTGCTGTTGGGGAATTGCCTACTTGATGCCAGTCCTCCTTTATAAAGTCACGGCCATTTTCGGCGAATCCCCCCTTATGCTTTACGAGGACGGCAAGACCTACCTTCCTCGCAGTACTCTGCCGGCCGAAGGCTCCAGCGTCGCGCAGATCCTCCGTGCCCCACGGCGTCTCTCCCGACGCGACCGCCTTCCCCTCCAGCTTCTCCAGCTGGACGGCGAGAGCACTCAGCATCTGTAATAAAGACGACTCTGCCTGCCGAAGGGACTCCTCCGGCTCGCGCAGAGCCGCCGGAGAAAACAGGAAGGCAGACGTCGGTGGGCTTACCTGTCTGTCAGCCGCACTCGTCGTCTGCCTCCTGTGGGCCACTCGCTCTGGCCCAATCGGGTCTCTTCTTGGCACGAGACTGGCGTTCCTTGGTCCCGCCTCTGTACCGTCATTGGCGGGCACACAAGACACACCGGCCAATCCCGTGCCTGTCAGCGGGCGGGACATCCGGCCCACGGCCATCTTGTCTCGCCCTCTCTGGGTGCGGTGACGTGCCTCCTCGCAGCCTCGCAGCTGCTGCGATTCTTCAAGCTGCAGTGGCTCCGATTTCGCAGCCTCCACTGCTGCCGCCATCGCGCTGCCGACAGCCCGTGGACCGGCGTGCTCCTGCCACGGACGCGGATCCGGGTCGTCCCTCCCTGTGAAAAGCAAGGTATGTCTGACCCCGAAGGGCCGATTACTCCAGGGCAGGGCACTCACCTCCTGGTTCCCGTCACTCCGAGGCCCCTGCCTCGGTGTGGCCTTCTTTGTCGGCGTGGTAGCGCGTCCAGACAGCGCGACTCTCGGAGCCTGCTGCACTCTGGCGATGCCCGTTCTTCTTCCTCCGCACCCGGGGGTGGCCATTCTGCGGTCCGGCGGTGGTCTTTGGGGTAAACCGCTCCCGCGGGGTTGTGCACGGGCCGCTCCCGCGGCCAGTGTGTGGGGTCCGCTGCTGTGCTGGGCCGTCCACAGAAATATTTGTTTTTGTTGCAGGTCCCCACCTTAACCCAGGTGGAGAAACCTGCCGACTACTCCACTGTGGACTCGGACCCGGACACACACAGACGGACATCATAAGTTCCACCACACACCATTTATTTACACTATTTACAAGTCCAAATACGTGCACGACAAACCCCAGTGCCTCTTGCACCGTTCCTCCAATGTCCAGGCCTCACAGTCTTTGTGCCTTTCTCCTGGCCGCCTCCAGTCCTCTCTCTCCAGCTCCGTCTCTCTTCCACCCGACTTCTGCCCTCGACTGAAGGGAGGCGGCCCCTTAAATAGGAACCCGGATGGGCTCCAGCTGCTTCCCAGCACTCCTCCGCAGACACGCCCCAGTGTGGCGGAAGTGCCGGCTGCGCACCCGGAAGCCGTCCGGGTGTCCCCAGTCGTCTTCCCCCCAGCACTTCCTGGTGTGGCGGAAGTGCTGTGCTCCAGACTTCTACAGGCACTGGGGTGCCGCCTGGCGGTGGCCACGGGTCCCTACAGGGCTGGGCTTCCAAGCCCTTTACCCGTGGCCCCCAAGATAACCAGGGCGGTCGCCCCCTCACGGTCTGGAGGAGGTACAGCCCTTCTCTGGTCCTCCTGGGCGTCCCGACCGGGCTCCAGCCCCGGCCGGATGCCACTATATATATACCTGTATATATACATATATATTCATTGGTGTTGGTAAACCTTAGTCACGTTTCTTCGCACATTTCTGCTGAATAATTTGTTGGCTGTGTTTGTGTGTCAGAAAGAGGATGTGCAGCATTGTCCATAATGGTACTCCATGAGGTCTAAAGTGTATCCCATAACTTAGCCTGCACTTTTAATTAGCCTGTTAATTTAGTAAGCCTCTCTTGAAGTGATGTTACTGGCCCAGCACACCACAGTGTAGAAAATAGTGCTGATAGTAACAGAGCTGTAGAAGATGTGAAGGATGTCACTGTCCATATTACAGGAAAAAGTAGGGTGAAATGACACCTTTTATTGGCTAACTAAATAGATTACAAATGCAAGCTTTCGAGGCAGCTAAGGCCCCTTCCTCAGGCAAGGTGTAGCCTGACAAAGGGGCCTTAGCTGCCTCGAAAGTTTGCATTTCTAATCCATTTCGTTAGCCAATAAAAGGTGTCATTTCACCCTACTTTTTCCTGTATCAATCTATGGCTAACACGGTACAACACTCTACTTCTATGCATATTACAGGAACACAGACTTTTAAGGAAAAGGATTCTGTTCTGCCATTTCTTATATAGTTCCTCTGTGTTTTGAGACCAGTCCAACCTGTCATTAATGAGGCCCCTCAAGTACATTTAGCAGTGGAACACCTTCACATCCACTTTCTGTATGGTGACTGGACATAAAGACTCTTTGGTGCGGCGAAAGTCAATAAGCAGTTCCTTGGTTTTGCTGATGTTAAGATACAGACAATTACATTAGCACCAAGAAACAAAGTTCTCCACTTGACTCCTGTCCACAGTCTCATCCCCTTTATCAATACATGATGTAAGTGCAGAATCATCTGAGAGTTTGTACAAGTGACAAGACCAAGGGCCTCATGTATAAATGGTGCATACGTACAAAAATGTTGCCTACGCCTATTTCCATGTATAAAAACTAAACATGGCGTAAAGCTAAGCACATGTTCACGGTAGCCTCACACCATGCATACTCACTTTTCTGCTCAGTTTTGCAAACAGGCAGCACCCAGCGTCAAAGCAGTGCTACTGTTCCTGTGTGGTTTCCCTTTCTTTTTTAGATTCCCATCTATCTATCAAATACCCCGAAATTAATTGCATATCATTTACAGATTTAAGGCCATTGATTGCAATCAATCTGTAGCAATAAAATGGTGCATGGAATGGTCGAACTATTCCATATACAATACCTGCTTTAGCGTTATTACTTTCAGTGCACCACTGAGAGTATTTTAACCCACTGTATCTGTTTATGATATTAAAGCTGCACAGCAGCTGATCAGAAAGCTGTACAGCGGGTTGTGTTGAGAGAATGCAAAGGATTACTAGGATACAACTTCCAGCCTTGGATGACACTTACAGTATAGCACATGCTGCCTCTGGAAAGCCACCAGCATCTGCATGGATTCCGCTCACCCATGCTACAGTCTATTTGAACTTCGCCAAAATGCTTCAGAGCCTTTCCTGCACGGAGCTTGGAGCTCAGAAACAGTTTCATCCCAAGAACTAAAAATGCACTCAGTCAATCCATCAAGTACTTGTGGGTAGAACTGTTTGTACTTATAACAATTAGCTCACTGTACACTTGCGCTGCAACTGTAATACTGCACAACCATTTGTACTATCTGCACTATATATATATATATATATGTATATTGTACTTAGCTTTCATATTGTATACAGTATTTTACATTGGTTTTTATTGTATCAATATTATTATTATTTTTTTTATCATTTTATAGAACACTAAGTTTATGGAGGAATTGCATATTGAATCTCATTGTACCATGCAATGACAGTAAAGGAATTCAATTCAGTTCAATAGAAGAGAGAGCATATTTACAGATGATGATGACTGACTTCTAAGTCGATTTAGATTTCCAAGAACTATCCTCTCGGAGCTGTGTGCTGTTAGAACTCTAGGATATATACTTGGTATTATTTTTATAATGAAATGCATTAAAGTACTGTATGTATATTACATTTTACAGATACTTTGTTAACTTTTTAAATAATGTATACTGTTAATAATTAAACATGTGGGGTACAATGAATTGGTGCAGCCCTGGATGGATGGATGGATGGATAGAATAATTGAACATGTATAATGAAGATTTTTTAATGTTCCTTAAAAGGTTTGAAGAATCAGCATTCTAAGCTTACAGCTGGTTTTACATTTATTACAGATGCTTATTGTGTGGTCAGTGATTACTTGTAGAAAGAAAACAGGGCAGGAATTGGGGGTTGGTACAATTGACAGACTAATTTGACAGACACATTATTTGATCCAGGGTCATGCCCGTACCAGCAAGCATCATGCATGAGGCAGGAACAATCCCTCCCTTGGGCGCCAGCTTATCGCTTCCACTGTATCACCGTGCCGCCACATGTTTAATAGATGCTTTAATGCATTTCATCATGAAAATGATATCCAGTATATACCTTAGTATTCTAAAATGTCCAGAAAGCTGTAATGTCATGAATGTAATTTATTCTGTGTGGCGATCACTACTTGCGCGCTCCTGTCGGCATAAGAGAAAGCCCATTTAAGAAACACGTAGCAATTAGCGACTGGGTCTGGGAACACTTAGAATATGAAGAATTTAATGTGTTAATTTAATTATGATGGCATTTCAGAAACTCTAGTAAGTTAAGCTTCGATTTTAAGATTAAGTTTACAATGTTTAAGATTACAGTGGAAGACCTTTTTTTCTTCACTGTGTCCCTATATTTCTTTTCTTCTCTGTGGCCCTAATATGCTTATGTATGACACTCAGAAATTCACCTTTTCAAATCGACGTTGACATCTGACCATATCATTTTTGTTTCTGGCACTGTGTGACTTTCTGAACTGAACTTTTGAGTGCCCTTCTCTCAATTTCCTTTTGTTGCTAATATCACTGCCTAAGCCACGACATAGTGCCTTTGTCCTTGCCTACACTTCACTGAGTAGGATCTCCGCTTCACATTCGCTGAAATTCTTCCTTTTTTACACATGCATTTACCATTGTCTTTTAAGAAAGCACTGAACAGAAGGGGCTTTTTATATTGATTTGCATACTGAAATATGCTAGATTCTGGGAGGATTCGGGGTGGGGCTCTAGGTAAGCTCATGTGTGCTAAAATTCACATTGATTGGAATTTATAAAGGGAAGTGTGTGGAACTTTGCTTATGCACAGTTTTATGCATTTGAATTTTTTTTATCAATACACACATATCTGTTTCTGTCCATACGCCATGTTTTAGTGTGAATTCTACGCACGGCGTTATACATGAGGCCCCTAGTGTTATATTTATAGTCTGTGATGGACAGAGTGAAGAACCTTGTGGTGCTCCAGTGTTACTCACATCCATATTTGAGATACAGTCCTTGAGCGGAGGTCACAAACTATGGTCTGTCCAACAGAGAGTTCTGTGAAACCTTCCAAGTGGGTAAATAAACTTTATTGCCATCCTATGTGCTGTTTTGTCCATTTACTTGTAACACTCATTACCAAATTAATTTCTATTGTGGAATAATAATGTTTGTTTTCAGAAATGACTAGTGTGGATTTTGGACATTTTATTTTTCAGTTTGCTTTGGATTCGAATCTTTTTGTTTAACAAATGGAATGCAATACTTTAACACTAATGTGCCACCACTGTGTAAGTCTAGTATTTAGCAAGATTCATTGCATTTATTCCCAACTTTGCAGCAATATTGTAAGTATTAAATGAACCCTTAAAATGGATATGTTTCCATATGTATGCTATAAAAGAGTTTATTTGACACTGACAAAGTTGCCGTTTATAAATACAATAAGAAGAGAAAAGGGCCAGGAGCCAGGTCAATGTTTATGTATTTACAATCCATTTGTACAATTTCTGAGTACTACCATTGGAGGAAATGTGATTTTGACTGCTGTTGTTCTTTAAAATTTTTTCTCTAAGTGAGCAGGTCAGCAAGCGTCAGTCCCAGATTGACCGACTCTATGTCTCCCTCAAAGACCTGGTAGAAGAGCGCAAAGGAAAGTTGGAACAACAGTATTGGCTCTACCAGTTGAACCGTGAGGTAGATGAACTAGAGCATTGGATTGCGGAGCGTGAAGTGGTGGCTGGATCCCCGGAGCTTGGCCAGGACTGTGAACACGTCTTAGTAAGTTGAAGGGGCAGAAATGGGGTTAATAGCTATGTGAACAACTTAATAATGATGAGGAATGGGAGACTGACATGGCTTTAAAAGTGTTTAATCAAGAAAGAGTAGGTGGAGAATGGGCCTGAAACCTACACCCCTCATTGTCTGTCTGAGAGTTCGTTTATATGTTTACTCCATGTCTGCTGTTTTTTTTTTTTTCTTTTTTCCAGAATATTTTGATTTTTTTCCTGTCACATGCCACAAGTTTGTGTCTGTTAGGTTAATCAACTGATCTGGTCTAGTATGATAGGGTGTTGGTGTGTGCATGAGCGTGCCTTCTGATTGACTGGTTTGGGCATTTTGCCCCAGGCTACCCAAATAGGCTCTGTCTACCTATGACCTTGAAATTGTACTTCGAGGAATGGATGCGTAGATGGAATGAATGGATGAGATTATTTGATCTGAGCTGATCTGGTAAATTAGTGAGTGTGTCCATACGTTCAAGAATATTTCAAATGTAAGTGGAGTATGAGAAGGAATTTTATTTTTAAATATTTTTCTATATTTTTAATATATTATTATATATATACATTTCATTTTAATACATATCTATAAATAAATATATTTGTATATTGTGGAAGCCGACCCGGACACAGACAGGTAGACATTGTTATAAGCACCACAACACATTTATTTACACAATATTTACAAAGTGACACAGCACACACAACCCAGTACTCCCGTACCACAACACCCTCAGTCCAGGCCTCTCACAATGCCTTTCTCTTCTGGTCCGCCTCCACTCCTCTTCTCCGAGCTCTGTCCTCTTCCACCTGACTCCAGCCATCAAATGGAGGGAGGTGGCCCCTTTTACATCCACCCGGACGTGCTCCAGGTGCCTCCCGATGAACTTCTGCCAGCACTCCCTGGTGTGGCGGAAGTGCCGGCTGTGCACCTGGAAGCACTCCTGGTGTCCCTGGTCTTCTTCCCCCCAGCACTTCCAGGTCTGGCAGAAGCGCTGAGGATCAGGGCTTTCCAGGCATCTGGGAACCCCCTGGCGATGATCACGGGCCCCTATAAGGTTGAGCTTCCATGCTCCTTTCCTGTGGTCCCCATGGTCACCAGGGCGGTCGCCCCCTCGTGGTCCAGAGGAGGTGTAATCCCTCCTTTGGTCCTTCTGGGTGTCCCGGCTGGGTACCACCCCCAGCCACTCGCCACAATATGTATATATACTGTACTTTGCACCCAGCTCGCTTTGTGCTCTGCCACTCGTGTATGAGGATGCGGATGTACAATTTAAATAAATTGTTATTTTCATGGGAATTGTTATATATGTATAATAGAACTAACTATTTTACATTACAGCGAGTAATTAACCATATTAAAAAATAGTAAAACGTAATAAAGTGAAAGTAAATTATGTTTCATGTTGCATTCGAGTTTTTCGTTGTGTTATATGATTTTGTTCTGTTTGGCTTTGAAATTAACACACAAATATTTTCTAAACTTACACTTTTACTGTAAAACTTTGAATTAAATTTTCGTCAATATCGCATTGAATTTTCATTCTATGTTTGGACTTGCATCGTGACAACTCAACGTATAACTGCCCATGAAAGAATTTTGTTTCTTTCCCTCTAATAAATAAACTGAATTTTTCGAATGTTTGTTTCTGTGATTTGTTAATTGTCTTTGCAAAATCTATTCTAATGGGAACCTGTTAATGTTTTAATACAAATGGCTTATTAAGATCTTCTTTAATGTCTAATGTTATCCAGGGAAGATGTACTACATTACCTTTCTTGGATACATCCTTCTTTCAACAGTTATTCGGGCGGTGGAAGACCGGACGGTGTTAACGGTTGTAGTTGTTCTTTGGAATATTGTAAGTTGATGTTTTCATGTTCCACATGATCACCACCAACTGTTTCAGCATAGTCTATTGAAACGCATTTAACCATTTTTGCTGTGTAACCGATCAACAACTTTCATGTTAATTGGTTTGATTTCATCATTTCTCGGTGTTAGGATTGCCCTTGTACTCATTACTTCTGTTGATATCCCTTCGGGGTGAAATTCATCAATAAGATTTGGGCATAATACGTCTTCTTTAATTGGGAAATTAAAGTGAGGAAAATGTAAATATTTATAAGAGCTGAGAGAGCAGGAACTGTGTTTGTCAAAAGCACTCACACGAAGAGATGTGAGCAGACAGTGTGCGTTTTTGAATATGGTTGAAAGGAGAGCGTGACTTGAAACAATCTCATGTCAAAGGTCTTGTCTCACAGGACTTGAAAGAATCTCTTTTATATAATTGAGAGATATATTAATATTACAGAACAAAGGATTTCTACAGTCTCACCTAAAAATGGTTAAAGTTTCACCAAGTTATTTATCTTAAGTTTCTTGCTTTTCATAGTCTACAGTGTAATTATCTATTCTCTAGCTCTCATTTCTTATCTATGCCTATATAAGCTTAAGAATGTCTTTGTCTAGTCCAAGTGGCAGATGAAGAGAGAATGTTCCCGTGCTGCTCTCCAATCGATCAATTGAAATAAAAGGAAAATATATGAAAACTGCTTGCATAGTGACTTCAGAATATTTACTTAAAATGAAGCCCACAAGTACTTACATATTCTGGTTAAAATAACTTATTCTATAAAGCATGGCTATTCACATTATGTAAAACAGCCACAATTTGGGGGTTGCAATATGCGTCAGCCTTTTAAAGAAGCTCCTTCTCTTCCCTTTTTTTTGAAGATTTTGATAAATTTTCTTTTTTTAATAAATATTATTAATTAATAGTGTTAAGAATTGGCCTCTGGCTTGTTACTTGTTACTATAATTTTTTTAGATACATTTTTGAATTGAAGATAATCTGTTGTTATTGCAGACCGAAGATTCGGTCCATCTCAAATGCTTTTTTTGAACTTGAGAAATGACGCAGGGTGAGCATCATGAATCTTAAAGTACCTTATGCCTACAACATCTGAATATGTAAGAAACTCTGAGGAATATAAACGGGGTCATATTAAATACTAACAAAATACCTGTGCTTCGCAGCGGCGAAGTACTGCCTTAAAATTTTTATCAAGAAGAAAATTAAACCTTTTTAAACTGAGGTAAAATATACCAATAATTATTTGTTAAGGATCTCTTTGTATACCACATTGTCATTTCGGCCCTCCAGTTGTAATATGACCAAGCTGTGCGCTGAGCTTACTCTTGAGCATGCAACGTACAGTTGGCCATGTGAAAAGTAATCTTGTTTCAAATCTCACAGCTTGGATTGCTGTTGTCATAATCGGTTTCAGTTTCATGGTTTGCTTCAATTATGACACTATTTGCAGGACTTGTGTTGAAGTGACATTCGGCATCTGTCAAGCGTTGTAAGCATACAACCGGTTTCATTGATAACTTCACATCCAGCTTTTGAGAGTTTAAACATTCATAAACATCAAAGTGTCAACTACTGAAATTGTCACCTGTGAATCTAAGATGTTTAAGAAGCATTGGCGGTTGTTCAAAGGTGTAAAATATTTGGCCATTTCGGTACACTTGAAGGCAACAACCGAACAATTCAGCGGCAGCCATCAACTCACATGCAGATCCATAGGTGAAGGGCTTAAGCATTTCACTCTTCTAGTGCTCCTGTGTAGTATAATTATCTCCTGTACCGTCATCAGTCCACACCTTGATCCTGTCCCAGTCATTCAATACATAAGGCACAATGTTCCTCCGGATATCAAGCGTGAGCCTGATATGGCCGTGCAATATGTAACAAAGAGAATGGAAAAGTTAGGTGCCATCTCCGGGCATGGAAACCACTCGGTAAGTGACAGTTCTTTGATCGATGGTGATCACCTCGATAGACATGTTAATAGGGTTATGGTTGGAACGATAAAGGAAATGGGTACCTGAACAATGTAAAGTAAGTCTAAAATACCTACACAATAACTATAATCGTAATAAACAAACAATAAAACAACAGAGAACCTGTGGATTAAATAAAAAGGCTGTAGTTATCAGCAGGGGAGACGTGAATCCCGTGGCGAAGCAAGGAAGGGAATGTAGAGACCGGAGCGACGGATGGCCCTATATAGGCAGGCAGCCAACAACGTGGGAGGCGTTGGGATGGGGGACCCAATGCCACCACACACGGTGACCGAGCTGCAGGCTATGGACGTATATATGTACGCAAGTAGGATTCAGTTAGCGTTGGGAACCCGTGTACCATATTTCTTGAAGATGGGCCCAATACTAACAAAGACCGTTGGAAAGTTCAATATGGCGGCTGACAGTGGCATCATACCACCGAAATAAGTACGTACATTAGTTTCGGTTTGCGCAGGGAAGCCGTCTACCAAATTTCGTGAAGATGGGGCCATAAATAAGAAAGTTCAACATTGCGGATGTTATCGACTGTTATGACAGTTACGTGTAGAATTTCGAAATGAAACCTGCTAACTTTTTTAAGTAAGCTGTAAGGAATGAGCCTGCCAAATTTCAACCTTCTACCTCCTCGGGAAGCTGGAGAATTAGTGACGTTGGAAAGTTCAATATGGCGGTCGACAGTAGCGTCATACCACCGGAATAAGTACATACATTGGTTTTGGTTAGCGCAGGGAAGCCGCCTACCATATTTCGTGAAGATGGGGCCATAAATAAGAAAGTTCAACATGGCGGACGTTGTCGACCGTTATGACCGTTACGCGTAGAATTTCAAAATGAAACCTACTTAACTTTTGTAAGTAAGCTGTAAGGAATGAGCCTGCCAAATTTCAGCCTTCTACCTACACGGGAAGTTGGAGAATTAGTGATGAGTGAATCAGTCAGTGAGTCAGTGAGGGCTTTGCCTTTTATTAGTATAGAGATTCATATACAGTACTTCGCTGGTAGCACTACGACCAGTAATGCCAAAGGGACTATCTCTCACACCTTATCAGAGGAGCAGCTTGTTGAATGATGGAGGAGGTGAAGCTCCAGAGCGTGAATAAACATAAGGTGTAAAGGGTTCAAAGCTGGCTAACCTCCATGTGCTTGGGAATATTTCATTTCTTTTTAAGTCAAAGGAACTGTCACATCTCTTGGCGAATTACAGCACGTTCAGTTACTGTGGCATTTTTGTTATTGTGGTGAATCAGCTTAAACCCATCATGTATACACATACTCAGTGTTAAATAAGAGGAATATTGATCTATAAAAAAACATTCTCATCATTTTCTCAATTCCGGGAGATGTCAATGAGTGTGTAGTGGCAGTGAGTCTTGAGAAAAGTGTGGTCTCAGCTGATGTCACTAGGAAGCATTCCGCTTGCAGTAAGACTGTAGGAGTTTTGCTATTAGCTCATGCTGTAAAGGATCAGTATCTGAGGGCCTTTGTAATTCAGTAATTGTGGCTTTGTGCCTGACCACCAGCAGTTACCACAGTGCAAATGCCCGAAGCAGGTCAGATCATTATGTGACTCTATGACAAACATTTGGCGCAGTCAGCCGGATTTTCAGGTACCCATGGCTCATAGTTATTTTAAAGTAAAATACATATTGGGTAAGATGAAGAAATAACTGTCTGTAGAGGAGCAGAATGTCAGTATTCCTGTAAAGTTATTGATTGGTAGATGGCATCCTCTTTTCTATTCAGAATATATGGCCAGATATTCCAATTGAGTGGTCCCCTCAAAACATAGTACAGGCAGTACAAAGTTTGCAGTTAAATGATAAGAAAAAACAAGTGAAGACAGTAGCTGGTCAGATTGGCTGGGTGCTGCTCACAGCAATAAACAATTTAGAAAACGTTTTTCAAATACATTTCCCACTTTTCGCTACTGTTGGTTTTTTTGTGTTTTATTAATTTTGTTTTTTTGCAATAGCAAGTTTGTATTGTTTGGTTGAGCCAAGGTATAGTGTTAAGAACACCTAGAGGGAATGATTGTCATAATCCCACAGGGGTTAGTGGCTGAGAAGGGGCACCTTTAGAAAGAAGCAGCATGGTGACTGGGTCCCAGCTTTGGTAAGTGGCACCGGTATAGAGTGATGGTCAAGTCTGAAGGCAACCATTTGGTCTGTTTATATCAGGCAAGTAAGGATCTTTGCTTCTGGCTGCTGTACATGTCTGAATAACATTATACATTTCAGGGGCTGTAAAGAAGCCATACTGAAGTCTGATTTTGCATGAGGCAGCTGTCCACATGCAAGTAAGCTGTACAAATTGGGTGTTATAAAGCTGATATATTTAGCATTCATGCACAAACCATAGTTAAGTATTGTGGCGGGCGGCTGGATTCCATGCCCGGCCGGGACGCCCCTGCTGCATATATTCTGGGGGAGCAACCATGGGCAACTCAATACTTCCCCCGGGATTCTTGGTAGCAGCCTCCCTGGCTGAGGATGGTGCATCAGTTTCCTGCAGGGCTTCATGGGAGATGGAGTTCTCCACAGCCCTGATGGGATCTGGGGTGACCACCAGGGGATGCTGCATAGGTCCCTGAGCCAGCCTGGACAACTCTACAGCCCTGACCGGAAGTGCAATCAGAAGCAGGTGATCAAGCACCTGGAGCACTTCTGGGTGGGTTATAAAATGGGGCCGGCAACCACCACTCAGGAGCCAGAATCGGGAGGAAGAGGACGAGGTTGCCTGGGAGGAGTGGTGGTGCCAGAAGAAGGGTTGTGATTTGTGTTGTGCTTGGCACTTGGAACTGTGTTGTGGCTGGGGGGGGGGGGGTTCACGGGGAAGACGTGCCCTCCACCTGAAGAAAGAAATAAACTGTTTTTTGTTTTAACACGTGCCTCTGTGTAAGTCTGTGCTGAGTCGGGCGCTATATAGCGTCCAGTTCACACTATTAAGTACATAGCATAGGTGAACCTAAATAACAAATAAGAGGGACTTCCATGGCAATACAGAGTGGAATAATCGACTTTAAGCAGAAAACCTTCCGCTAAAGATGGATAAAAAAAGATAAAGCCTTCAATGAAGTCTTTGTGAATCCTAAATGCTTTTAGGCAATAAAGTAAAATGTATTATATTCTGCCAAGTTAGCGAGAAAGGAGACTGCTTTAAAAAGTGACTGTATCCAGCAGGGGGCACTAGCTCCCTTGTTGGAACGAGTTCTTTTGTAATTGCAGCGTCTTACATAACCTGAATCTATATCGATATAATATAAAAAGGTGATACCCATCCGTTAGTGATAAGGCGGTAAGAAATCACATAGGAGAAATAACTCAGCTTTGTTTAATGATGGCTTACGCTGCATAACAGACAAAGGAAGCCAATGAAAAGGACCCAGTTCGGGAGTGGGCTGCTGATGTGTAGAGTCTGCCATTTTCACCATGCAGTGGAAGGATTTTCAGGATCGGGTGACATTATCTTACATCTGTCTGTCGGCTTCAAAGGTGTGCCGGGCAATGTTCCAAGGCTTTATACTCTTTCTTCACATGCAGGCTCCCACTTCGGTGAATCATGCCATTCCAAGCAAGTCAACAAAGGATACAGTTTCCTGCTGACTTTGACATACAAAAATGGTCCTCAGTGTGACTGCCTATTTCGCAGTTGTCCCGAACTGTCTTGATTTATAATGCTTGCCTAGCAGTTCTTATATGGTGAACCCTTGTGCTAAATCTGGCTCTGTGTCAACTGTGCATGTGAGTAGAAAAAAGGCAGATTTATAAAATATATTTGCACAGAGCACAGTGACATATTAAACTTAAACACTTATTACAGTGACTTTAATAAAACTAAGAAGAAAATAGATGCTACCGTATTTTTCACTCCTTAAGACACACCTGACCATTAGACGCACCTAGGTTTAGAGGAGAAAAACAAGAAAAAAATATTCTGAACCAAATGGTGTACTAATATATTTAATAAAATATAGCAGAATAATATTTCAACCATGTAAAGTCAACAGCGGTATTAAGAACCATCATCACTGTCATTAACAAGGTTCAAGCACTCTTCCAGTTTTCTGGAAACTTCAAGAACTCCTCATTGCTAGTGCCAGAATTTATGAAGCTCAGTTGCTCACAATCATTTTACAGGAGCTTGTACCTATCATCACGCGGCATAACCTGTCCAAAGCCACCAGGGGACAAAGCACATTTGGACCAATGCTCCCTGAAGTTATATCACCAGTCTAGTCCCATTTCTATTTGTAATGCCACAAAGCCCTTCATCTCGTCTTTTGTTGTGGATTTCTACTTTGAAAAACGAGAATGCGGTGCAAGCGCAGCCCGCGATTCAAAAAAATTGCTCTGCATACCTGTTTGTCTCGTCTGACAGTAGCTGAACAGCAGCATCAGGGTAGAGTAGCCTGAAGTAGTCCAGCGGCTGGTAATCTGTGGAGTCCAACAGCAAGCCATGCCGTCTAGGTGCATCGGCTGTACTCAGCTGGGGCGGCATCGGCTGGTGTCCGATCAGCTGATGCCATCTTTTGCGCGATCTCCTGATCACACTCAACAAAATATACGACTCAGCGATAATGCGCCATCGTCTGCTGAGTATTTTGTTTTCTGCACTCGCTTTGCTCCCTTGTGAGATGTCGATGCCATCTTGCCTTTGTTTACATTTTGTAACTCACGCACACGCACGGATTAGATGCCGAGTCAATGAGTGTAACATTCCTCCAAGCAGAGAGGGAATGCCTGTGACGGTGAGTTTTGTCACCATTAACAGCTGATTGTCGCCCTCTACCCGACTATGTCGACTTTTGTCACATAATACACATCACGGTCTGTGACGCAATATTCGCTCCATAAGACGCACAGACATTTCCACCCTTCTTTTGGGGAAAAAAGAGTGCGTCTTATGGGGCGAAAAATATGGTATTTCTTTCCAGTACCTGAAACCAGAGCTGATATATAAAAAGTCTTTCAAAAGAAAATACACAGCTTTAGATGTAGTCAAACCTTTATATCTACAAACAAAATGTTCATTCTAATATTGGTTTATCTGTGTTTAGATTTCTCATGCTGAGCTTTTCCCTGCTTGCTTGTGTTGATAAACTAGATTAGTTTTTAACAAAATTGTTCCGTGATGTAAGTGATGGTTTTGAAGGTAATTACACCTCATAAGTATGATTCCTCCCTTTTGTATTGATTCGTCTTTCAGTGATTACATATGGCAAATACAACTAGAACTTGAAGTAAAAGGATGTGGAATGATTGTACATTTCTGCACAGCACTTAGTCACTGGATACTGGGTAGGACAGAGAAAACAAAATTAAAGAGCAGCGTGCTGAGTAAATGCAGATTGGCTCCCATTGAGACTAAGCTGCAGTTTTTTAATTATGAGAATAAATTATTCCTATTAAAGAAATAAGATAGAGAGAGAGGAACAGTGGATTGGTACACTTTAATCTCTTTGAATTTTAATGGCCAAGTGGGGATTCACAAAACAGTGAGAAAAAAAGATTAATTCATATGCTGCTTTAATAAGGGCTTGTTCAGACATTCCCATATCCAAAGGGATTTTCCAGACAGTGGATATCAGCAAAGGCTGCTTCATGAAATGGGAAAATCCCCAGAGGACGTCTGAAATTATTAAAAGGATTAGCCTATTTTCTTTCTTTAATATGAAGAAATTCTTTTTCGGGAGGTTATCTTTAGTACTTGGGCCCTGGCACCTTGTTCAGGGTGGTTTCCTGCTTTGCTCCCAGGGTTTCAGATATGGGCTTCAGGTCCTGCAACCCCGAAATGGATAAGCAAGCTGGAGAATGTTATGGCATGTGATCTTTAGCTCTTGAAACGGTGGGCTCTCCTTCTGTCAATGTTCAGTAGTCCTTACATTCTTACCACTATATTTATTTAATTCAGGCTCCCACTATTATAATTTTGGCATTGAAACCCTTCATTCCTTTTAGACATGAAGTATTTGATATCTAGCCATTCATAGAATATTTCCATTTTTGTTGTTTACAGTACGTTATTGTTACCTACCGGCCAGAAGTGTTTCTTCAGGATAATGAAAAAATATTCACTCATTTTATAAACAAACTTCTCCAGCGAAGGCTCCTAGAGGAACAGAGCCTCCCGTGACAGCAGCAAGCACAAGGCGCATACCAGCCTTTGATGGCACACCAGGCCCTCCCAGGGCATATACTTGTAAGCATACTCCCTTTGCAACCAATTTAGAACTGGAGTGCCTGAAGAAAACCCCCAATAACATAAGTGAGATCAGACCCTGATACCTGGAGCTCAGAAGAAGCAGCAGCTCAAGCCACCGTACCAACAATTATTAATGTGTAAGCATACAATATTAAAAAAATATCCATTAATACTTAATGACCCTTTCCTCATCTTGCACCCTCCTCCATGCCGGAAAAAATGTTGCTCAATTTCAAGGACTTAGACACCATTTCTGCAATATATAAAATGATTTTGCAGTCCCTCCCTTTTAAAGATCCAAGAGGACACTGGGAAAAAGATCTCTTAATCAATATATCAGAAAAGGAGTGGAAAGTAGCAATGCAAAGACTTCACTCGAGCTCCATATGCGCAAAGCATACAATTATTCAACTTAAAATTATCTATTGAGCACATCTGTCTCACCTAAAACTGTCCAAAATGTTTCCAGGGGAGGATCCACCCTGCGAACGCTGCAATCAAATCCCAGCCTCACTGGGTCACATGTTTTTGGGCCTGCACCAAATTAACATCATTTTAGACCAACATTTTTAATTACCTTTCAGACAGCCTTGGTCTCACAATCCCTCCTAACCCATTAACAGCTGTGATTGGGGTTCTTCTAGATGGGTTTAAAGTGGAGAAGACAAACAAATTGTGATTGCCTTCACTACACTTTTGGCACACAGACTTATTTTGCTAAACTGGAAGAATCCTAACTCTCCTCTTTTAAGTCAGTGGGAAACCAATGTTTTATACTATTTGAAATTTGGAAAAAATCAAATATTCAGTTAGAGGATCTGTACAGAATTTTTTCAAAACCTGGCAGGATCTAATCAATAATATTTTAGAATAAGCTCTTAAAGCACAGAGGAAGCAATTATCTCCTCATTTCTTTTCCTTCTCCTTTCATCTCTATTGGTCTATTAAACTCATCAATTTAGGTATGTTTACAAGCCTTAAGTTTTACCCCGTTGGCCATGCTCTCTCTCTCAGGGGTGGGGGTCGACTTGTTTTTCAATCTCAATCCTATTTTTTGTAAAAATGGATCGATTTGTATGGAATGATTACAATAAAATTATTTAAAAAAAAAAGAGAGCTGATCACAAATAGCCATAGAAGTTGCAGATTTCAGTACTCAAAATAGACTCAGCCACAATAGACAAGCAATACAATACAATAAATAAACACAATAATTCTTCCCTCCATCTCCCAGCAAGCTCTGTCACACTCCTCCTGACTCCGGCTCACTTGCTGGGTCTCCAACGGTCCTTTATATAGTCCTTGACCTGGAAGTGCTTCTGTCCTTCCGTCCATGTGACTCGTCAGCACTTCCGGATCAGATGGAGAACTTGCAATTTCTTCAACCTGGAAGTACTTCCGTGCTTCCGTCCCTGTGACTTTGAATTACTTCCAGGCTATGTAACCAGTAGGGAATCCCCCAGTCTCCCTGTAGCGTCTCCTGGCGGCACCCACGGTACCCAGCAGGGCTGTGTTTTGCCGAACTCCAAGTCCCATAGTGTCCTACGGGCATCCAGGGCACCACTACATTCCAGGGAAGCTTCCATCTTTCGTCTTGGGGGACGCAGTGTCCTTGATTAGTTGCCTTCCCTCATCTTTCCATTCCAGGGGCATCCCAGCTGGGTTGAACTGCCGGCCGTCTCCCACAGTAGCAGATTGATGTACGACAGCGAGCGTTTTTGAGAATATAATTCTTAAACCTGAATCATCCAGTTCAGGGTCATCAGGAAGTCAGAACCTATTGTGGTATCATTACACACAAGGCTGGGACCAGCCCAGGATGAGATGACAGTTCATCATAGAGCTTTACTTACCCACACACACACTATTAAGGCGACATTTTAGACTTGCCATTTAAAGCATTGCAAGTGTCTTTTAGAGATTCAGTGGAGTAAAACTCCACACAGTCTTGAGATGAGCATGTAAAAGCCACGTAGACAGTGACCAGGGTGCTGAATCTGCATAGAAGCAGCATTAAATAATGTGTAAACAGCCTGTCCATTAAGCAGATACACAGTGTTTATTTTTATAATGTCCCTCTATAAGGAATTTCAATTCCAAAAAGCTTTTCTGTAATGGATGTTGTTGTGATGTGAGATTTTACATATAACTTGATAAATATTTTGTACGTCTTTATTTGTAATTTAGGCAAAGCAATGTAATTTAGTGTTTACCAACCAACCGCCCCCCCGTTACGATTGAGTCTCTTTGCATTTTACGACAGAGTTGGAAGAGGATGTGTCTTGGCGAGTATTTCTCTGCTAAAGTCTTTCAACCCCACCGCAAGAAAGCCTGGATGTTTAACATATGGTTTGGGGGCAGGTGTTAAGATGTACTAATTCCCCCCATTGGTCTGAGGTATGGCTGTTTGTAATTGGCTTGTCTCAGAGGCCTTTAAGTACCATGATGTCCTATTGGCTGTAGGGGTTGGACAGAACATCTATAAATGTACGTGCTTAACCTCACAATCTCTCTCTTACTAACCAACATATGATGAAGAAGCATCTCTCTTGCTAACAACTGATGAAGACCATCACACCATGAACTGATAAAGACAACACAATGAAGAGCATAGCTCTGCAGACATATTGAACAGACATGTGGCTGATAGCTGAGCACCAATGATGCCTTAACTAGAGACATTTTAAGTAACTACAAGTCTGTGTGCCACCTGAATTACACATCACCATTTTATCAGGTTGTATGGTTGCCAATATTCAAATGTACTTTGCATTTTGTTATTATTTATGAATATTATCAGTAATACATTATTTTATGTGTAACTTAACTCCTGCTTGTCTTTTTACTACATCTAATTGCCTGAGGTTATAGATATAGAAGGGAAGGTGGGGATAAGGTATTATATACAATAATACCTTAAAAACAGTGGTAAGTCTGTGAGATTAGGCATTCTAAGGCTACATAGTAATAATACAACAGGGGAAAGTACAGCAATATATATTACTCTACCAAGATAAAACAGATGTCATGCTAAGGCGTTTTAGCATCAGCAGCCATACCACCTGCGCTACAGAACAGGTCATCCATCAGAAGCGAAGCATGTTAGTGCCTGGCCAGTACTTGGAATTTAGACCATCTAAGAAAAGCTAGGGTTGCTGCTGGAGAAGGTGTTGGGTTAATCCAGCAGGGGGCGCTTACCCTGTGGTTTGTGTGTGGATCTCAATGTCCCAGTGCAGTGAAAATGGTGCCATCCTTCATATAAGACGTAAAACCGAGGTCCTGATGCTTTGTGGTCATTAAAGATGCCTGGGCGTCCTTCATTAAGAGTAGGGTGTATCCCGATGTCCGGGCTAAATTGCCCATTATGGCCTTGTCATCCCCTGTATCTGATTGGCTATCTCTCACTCCCCATCAATAACCAATAGCTAATGTGTGGTGAGTATACTGGTGCAAGTATGGCTGCCATCACATCATCCAGGTGGACGCTGCACATTGGTGGTTTTTGCACTGGTTTGGCTAGAAAGTTCTATATAAATGCAAATAGTTATTTAATTAAAATAGTGGTTGAAATGAAAACCTCTGCGGTGGGCTGGCACCCTGCCCGGGGTTTGTTTCCTGCCTTGCGTCCTGTGTTGGCTGGGATTGGCTCTAGCAGACCCCCATGACCCTGTAGTTAGGATATAGCGGGTTGGATAATGGATGGATGGAATGAAAACCTTCAGCCGCTGTGGCACCTCTGTTGTAAGGTAATTAAAGTGTCAGTTGAAGAAAACACTAGCATCAGTTGTAGATTAAAAGTTGTTAAGACCGCATTCAGAAACCTCAAAACTATAAAAAAGGCTTAGCGTACTGCGCTATGATAAATAATGCCATTACTGGGTAACATTTGGAGAAAAACTAGTGCTTATATTTCAATTTTTATTTCTTAAAATGGTCATATTATGTTTAATGGACTGGACAATTTGTTCTTTATTATTGAATGACTCATAAATGTGCTATTAGTTAGCCAGTTTCTCAACACGCTTTACATTTAGGAGCCAAGCTTGGCGAAGTGGGCAGGAGGCAGTTGCAGTGCTACCCCTCCTCCATCTTTTAATGACTCTTCTCTTGCCAAGTTGTATCCGTGCAGAAATCCCATTTGATCAGTAGCTGAGCTCTAAAGGAGAATATCCTCAGCAGGAACACCACTCGGTCCATAGAGGCCTACCGTGATTACAGGTTTTCACTGCAACTAATCTCTTAATCGGAGGCAGATGTCAGTCTCTTATTTAACTGTCTACTTAATTACATGACTCAATTCCAGGTTATTGTACTCCCTGCAAGAATGACAAATACACACGAGTTCTTCTTTTTAGCCAAAAATCAATTTAGTCAACATGAGCCATGTTCAAAACATTTTTCATACTGTATGTTACTGTCTTCTTTAATTTTCCATCATATTAACTTCTTATTTTCTGAGAGATCTGAGCAGGGCATTCTAATGTGCAGACCCAATAAATTAGGGATTTGCAGATGATTCTTGAAAGGAAGAGATTAAGGACACTGACTGGGACCAAGCTTTCCTTTGCCAGAACGCTTTGGAGGTGGCAGGGCAGTGTCTTAGCACCAAATTCAAAATCCCTTTTCCAAAAGAGAGTATTTATAGCAGAGTCAGAGGGACTCTTGGAATAAATGAAAAAAGGTCATTAAATGACGAAACATCCTGGTTTCTTTAACCATGTTGGTACATCAAAGGCTTAATATACATAGCTGTCATGCCGTACCATTTTATTCCTTTACAACTTTATCACCAGACTCTTTGAATAGGTCTCCCTTTCTTTCTGTGGCATTTTGAAGCTGAGTGACGTTATCTCCTGTCACAAACTCGACCAAGAGCCATAGCAAGGTTTGGGGCAGACAACCGTATATTGTTTCCTGGCTGCAAAATTGCAAAAATGATAGCACTGAGGTGCACGATTCAGAGTCCAAAATAGAACTGAAGGGATAAGGGAAAAGTGGCGGCTTTTAAAGGCCAATACAGGAAATGACATCAGGGGGGTCGGAACCGGAAGGGTTTTCCTCCATAGGCTCGAGACTGGAAATGACATCAGCAGGGCCGGACCTGGAAGGGTCTTCATGCATAGGCTTAGACCTGGAAGTGACATCAAAGGGGTCGGAAGCAGGCTTGACGTCATCAGAATCAATCGGGATTTCCCATAAACGATCTTTAGATAAGCGAGAAAAAGAGTCAGTGCACTCTGCTACATCCCGGTCTGGCTCGGAATTACCATCATTCAAGCCCTTTAGCTGCCTCCCATGCGCACGTGTGTGACACTCTTTATTGTGTCCTGGCCCTGGATTTGCCTAATGAAGGAACAATTCAACAAAGAGCTCTGACCACTTGAAACGTCCTTTTTCAGTACACAGTAGCAATTCTGTACCTACAGTAGGTCATTCGGCATTCTCATGGACAAGACCCTGTTACTGATGATGAGCCTCACCACTCTAAAGAGGGACCTTAGTTTTGGCCACTTGAGCCTATTGTCTTACTCTTTATGCTATAACCTAGTGATGTTGATTGCCTGATAATGTGTATAATATTAAACATCTCTCTATTATATTAAAAAAATCTTGGGTCGATACGTGATCTTCTTGGAAGACACTTTCACGTCCCACGAGACAACGCAGTGAGACAAAAAGCCATTTAAAAGCCTGCTGTACAGGCTTTTAAATGATCAACACGCAACACGACAAGCAGAACACGCAGCTCAGCAGCAGCAGCAGAAAGCCAGCAGCTGATCTGTCCGCATCTCCTTAGCATGCGTTCAGCAGCAGAGACGCAAAGTGGCTGGAGCATAGTGTGCCCCTGGGGGGAGTAGGGGTGGGCGAGCAAAGCCCCCTAGTACTGTATATGAATGAAAGACCTCTTAGTGTGTATGGAGCTGCCTGCTCTGTTCATGTTCAGCCATAGCTACTAGATGGCGCACGTATGCACATGTACATTTTTTTAGCACTTACATGCACCTCACTTCTCACTATGAAAGACCTGTATGCAGCAAACATCACCCCGCAATAACGACTTTATGCTAATGACACAGATGAAGAGACACTACATTGAAAGGAAGCAAATGCCTTCTTAACAACGTTCAAGTGAAACACCTCAGCAATGGAGGGCAAGGCTTGGAGTTTTCATTAAACACATTGTCTATCTGGAGGTATTTTCTCAAGACAAAGATTAATAGGACTCACATGCCAGTGATACGGCTAAGATATGGTATCTCCAGTGTCTTCTTACAAAATCAAGCACAGGTGGGTCCATGTCCTCTGCACTGGGTAATTTTTAAGATTTAACTGTTGCCTCTCCAATTTCACAAAAATAGTAAAACTGCTAAGAAGTCTTCAAGTTGTTTTTTCTTCCGAAGACCACATGCAGCCTAGTAATTAATATTTATGTAATAAATATCATGTTCACAAAGATTGCCCCTCACACTCGTCAATGTTAAACAGTATCTTCATCAGTGCAAAAAATACTGAGCAGCAAAGGGGACATGGAGCAAAGAACTAACAGTAGAAACAAAATACAGAGGAATAAAAGAGGAAATTATAGGGAAAAAGCTAAAACTATGAGAGAATCCATTCACCTTCGGTGTCAATGGTTGTTTCCTTATAAAAATGCAAGTTGCATTGTCTAAGGACCCTTGAAGTTTCATAAGATATCATCATACAGAACCTGTACTGTGGCAGATGAGTTCTTGGCAACTTGCTGCTATAGCTGCTGTGGCCTACAGGGGGCATGCTGCACCACTTCCCCCAACACACAACTGACTACTCCTGAGAATGCTGAGTCTTGACCAGTGATAGCCCATTCGTCTTTTACTTTCTTCCTCACTTTGTACTCCAAGTTGCCTGGCTGAGGTGGTGGACTCACTTTGGACCTGGGAGCACTTCCAGCATATCCATGCTGTATTCAGGAAGCTGTTCTGGTTCAGGTGGAATTTCCATATCTTCTTGTTCCCAGTAGCTCAATGAAGTGATACCCAGGGTCCCTGTGGTTGTCCAACAGGGAACTCCACCTGAGGGATGCTGCCATCCAGTATACTAAGGGAACACATGGCACCAGGAAGTAGTTTCCCAATTTCCATCTCTTATATTGGCATCCCAGCTGGGTACAGATGCACTGATCATCCCAACTGGGATGCCAGCCTATCCATAGCATCTTTTACATTACCTACTCCTAGATGTATTCTGTGACCCACTGAAAAAGTGCAGACCCTAATACAGTGTTTATTGAGAACTATCCTCCACTGGCATGTGATGCACACATACAAAGGAGAGCAGAACACGCATTTAATCAATTAAAATATCATATACACATCGCACCGAGGAACTGTGTTGTGTGCTGCTGCCTCTTAGCTCCTGTGATGTGGCTTCAATTCTCATGTGCTCACCATGTCTGTATGGGTTTCATAGGAGTGCTTTGGTTTCATCTCGCAGTCTGTGCTGATAAGTTGACTTGAAACCTAAATGAAGTATGAGTGAGAATGACTACCATCTCATCTAAGATTTATTTCTGATGCTGCTGGGATAGGATCTAACCTTTCAGTACCTTGGACTAATCAAGGCAAGCTCCAAGATTCAAGATTAGGGAATCTTCTTCTGAAATGATACATTATTACTGGAATTTGTGTCTTTGTTAGGTATTGTGACAAATGCCCGGGGTCCATGCCTGGCCGGGATGCCCCTTCACCACATCTGCCAGGGGGATAAGGGTGGGAAGAACAGTATCTCCCCCTGGACGCTAGATGGCAGCCTCCCTGGGTTGCAGCGGTGCCTCGGACTCCCCCAGGGCTTCATGGGGATTGGAGTTCTGTGCAGCTCTGTTGGGTTCCGCAGGCGCCACCAGGGGGTGCTGCAACAGGAGCAGCTGGCCCCTTTTGGGCACTGGTTTCGCCTTACCCGGAAGTGCAGGCAGATGTCAGCAATCAACCACCTGGAGCACTTCCGGGTGCCTGATAAAAGGGGGCCAGCGACCACCACTCAGCGGCCGGAGTCGGGAGGAGGAGGACTAAGCTTGTGGAGGAGTGGTGGTGGTGGAAGAGAAGATAGTGCTGTTTTGGTTTATCTGTGCTTGGGACTGTGTTGTAGCTGGAGGGATTACGGGGAAGATGTGCCCTCTAGCTGAACAAAAATAAAGGTCTTTTATTTTATACGTGCCTCCCGTGTAAAGTCTGTGTCGGGTCAGGTGCAATATAGCGCCTTTCTTACAGTATATTTAGTTGTGGTATTTGATTCATAATTTATACATTTGCTTGTGTTAACAAACCTCATCTAATTTTCTAGATGCTCCAAGAAAAGTTTACAAAGTTTGCCACAGAAACGGGAACCCTGGGGCAGGAGCGGGTATCAGCTGTGAATCAGATGGTGGATGAGCTGATCGACTATGGACATTCGGATGCAGCAACAATTGCGGAGTGGAAGGATGGTGTGAATGAGGCCTGGGCAGACTTGTTGGAATTAATGGAGACGCGTGCCCAAATGCTGGCTGCATCCCACCAGCTACACAAGTATTTTGCTGATTGCCGAGAGGTGCTGGTTCAAATTGAAGACAAACAGAAGCGCCTGCCAGAGGTGCGCGCACGCCAAGGAGGGACTGCAAATACCAGCACTCTGCAGAGGCTCATGCACAGCTTTGAACATGAACTCCAGTTGCTTGTCACCCAGGTAAGAAAATCGCTTTAGAAATGTGAAACCTACATTTTGAACAACAACAGCATTTATTTATATAGCACATTTTCATACAAAGGATGTAGCTAAAAGTGCTTTATAGGATGAAGGATGAGAAAAAAAGAAAAAAAGATGAAAATTTAAAAATAAAATTAGGAAATACTAATTAACATAGAATAAAAGTAAGTCCAATGGCCAGGAGGACAGAAAAAAAAGATGATGGTCATGTGGACTTCTGGCCATTAATCCATCAATGTAGGGACATCACGGTGCTTTGATCAGGTGGTGGTGGTGCAGATCGACACCACAGAAAACCAGAAAAAGAACTGCAGAGAAAGTAGGGGTTAGTATGGATTAAGGAGCCACCAAGAATGATAATGATAATTAAATGCATATAGAAAATATCAGAGTTAAATTAAAATTAAGCTATGAGAAAGCCATGTTAAAATAATGAGTTTTTAGCAGTTTTTTTAAAAGTGCTCCACTGTATTAGCCTGGCAAATTTCTATCGGTAAGCTATTCCAGGTTTTAGGTGTATAACAGCAGAAGGCCGCCTCACCACTTCTTTTAAGTTTAGCTCTTGGAATAATAAGCAGACACTCATTTGAAGATCTAAGGTTACGATTTGGAGTGTAAGGCGTAAGACATTCTGAAATATAGGATGGAGTGAGATTAATTAAGACTTTGTAAACTATAAGCAGTATTTTAAAGTCAATTCTAAATAACACAGTTAACCAATGTAATGACATCAAAACTGGAGAGATGAGCTCGGATTTTCTTTTCCTAGTTAAGATTCTGGCAGCCCCATTCTGCACTCGTTGCAATCGATTGATATAATTTTTGGGTGGTCCTGAGAGTAGTGCGTTACAGTAATGTAGTCGACTGAAAACAAAAGCGTGAACTAATTTCTCAGCCTCTTGCACAAGTATAAGAGGTCTAACTTTTGCTATATTTCTTAAGTGAAAAAATGCTGTCCTAATAATCTGATTAATATGTGATTTAAAATTCAGGTCAGAGTCAATAGTTACCCCTAAATTCTTTACCTATGTCTTGACTTTTAATCCTAATGGATTAAGTTTATTTCTAATACCCTCATTATATCCATTTTTGCCAATCACTAAAATTGCTGTATTCTCCTTATTTAGTTTGAGAAAATTACTACTCATCCATTCAGAAACACAAGTAAGACATTGTGTCAGTGAATCAAGAGAGTCGGGGTCATCAGGTGCTATTGATAAATAATAACAATAGGAAATCTGTTTTTACACGACTACAAGGAGGACCAACTAAGAAGCCAGTGGCTGTAGTTCAGTTATTTGAAAAATGAAAAGCAAAGCTGGATTGGGATTATGATGTATACTTTGCAGTTCAACTGGATTTTTTGTTATCTTCACAATTTTTTCCCTTATTTATGAGTTAATCACTATTAAGTACTCCACATTTGATTTATATGGTAAAATAAAATGAAGGGTAATTGTGGGGAGTTGGGGTCCCACCCCACCTAATTTAATGGTATAATTGATCACAATGCTTTTAAGTACACGGCCGTTGTTGTATGTGTGAGGAGTCTCTGCTTCACCTTCCTGCCGGGATGATAGAACTATGAAGACATTGATACAGTTTATTAATGAAGTTCATAAATTGTTGGAAGCCCACATTAAATAACTTTTACTGTCTCTTTTTTCTTTTGGATGTGGTGATTGACTGTTTTTCATCAAACACCCCAAACATACTTGCTACCATAAACCAAATAATACAATTTATTCATAACATCAGAATAACAGAATGTGTATATATCGAAGTGTATATAGAGAAATAACAAACAAGACAAAACACAAATCTGTCCTAGCCTAGTTTGATCTTTTCCTCTATTGTTTAAAAAGGCACATAACTTATGAGTTTTAATTCTTGGCTTAGTTTGATCTTATTCTGTTATACAGAAAAAAGTATGTAACTTAATAAATTTTATTTCTCGGCTTAGTATAATTTGTTTCTCTCCTATAGAAAAATACACATAACTTATGAATTCTGATCTTTCAATGAATGTGATCAAGATAGATAAGGTTTTAGCTAGCAATGTTCCTAGTGCCTGCACTATGATGATGTCATTGATTTGTTCACAGATAGTCTGCACTGGTTTACCCCCACCACACACACAACCACAGTTCCTCTGTGTAGGTGGGTGTGTGTGTGTGTGTGTGTGCGTGTGCGTGTGTGTGTAATACTGTCTTAAACTTTCCTATTGGATTTAGCAAGAGAAATTTGCAATTGCTACAAACTTACCCTTCACAAAAGTTACTTTCCAGTTACAGTGATACCAATCACCAGAATACATTAGTTGACTTTATCCTAACTACTAAATTACTATCTATAGTTCTCAGAATCAGAATAAGTGTACTTATGGTTTGGTTCCTGTTGACTCCAGATGAAGGTGATGCTTAGTCCCAATCCTTCTAGGTCAGGTTACTCTGGCACACATGGATGGATATTCAGGATGCTTTTTCTCTCTTTTCTCAGGGGCTCTTCTCCTTTAATTTGGTCTCATTTTTTTCTAGTAGGCTTCACACACTGTGGTCCTTATTTGCTAGCATAAAATTTACACCTACTGGGTAGTCACCAATCAGTTGACTTCTGACTTTAGTGGGACTAACATTTGGCTTTACTTACGGTAAGCAGTACGGCTTAAGCAAGGCTTGGACTTGTGGCACCCTTGTCTAACTCTGTTACAGACTGCCTTCCACTCTTCCAGTCCAGCACCAGGTTGCCCCTTGGAGTAAAAGGGATTGCTCCAGCGTTTGTTGCGCCATACTGTAGCCGAACAGAGCTTATTGAGAGCACAGTGCTAGTGCTTGCAATGAGTTAAAATTAAGGGATGGGTGTTTTGCTATTGTTCTCCTGGGTACACATAATTCTAACCTTTTGGTTGACAACTGATGAAAAGTTGTGTTCATGAAGGCTGCCAGGGGTTGAGATATGGCTCTTTGTTCACCATTGACGTGTTTAAATGGTGTGTTGTGGAGACATCTCTGGATGCCATTTTGCCTGTGATTGATCAGTCTCATCAGAAGGGATGCAGAAACTGCATTTCAAAGTGGCCCTGTGGGGAAAGAACTGACATTTCAACTGAAGTTAAGAGGGCCTGGTAGCTTAAACAATAGCAAAGCAAAATGGGCAATGCCAGTCTGTCATACACCAGCAAAGACTCTTGTACTGTCAGGTGTTTTAGAGGTTCTTCTATCTGGTCTCAAAGGCAATCAAAAACGAGGTGGAGGTCCTTTTATCAGGCCAGACAGGTCAGGGTCATTATCCGTCATCCTGGTTGACAAGTTCCAGACTGCAAATTAAACAGACAGGTGTTTTATCCGACTTTAATTTGCAGCAGCTCTTTCCTGTTTCCCTTGTGAAATGTTCCTGTACGTCTAGCCAAATGGTCACATTTACAATCTACTAACAAACTCTTCTTTGTAGTACATTGTTCCTCCTGATGTTGAAGTTACTTTATAACTTGAAGGTAGTGCCAACTCTTGAGAATTTCACAAATTCTGAAATATTTACCTTATTGCTTCAAAACGATCCCACCTCCTTCTTAAAACTAACATGCAATACCTATAAAAGGTCTTAATCTCCTTTTATAGTTTTCACATTTTGGATTTTTAATTTAACTTTTTTGAGTCTGATCAACAGGAAAAGACTCTTTAATGTCAAAATAGAAACCGTTCTCTGCAAAGTGGTCTAAATTAATTACAAATATAAAACATTAAATAATTGATTGTATAAGTATTCACCCCCTTGAAGTCAGTATTTAGTGGATACACCTTTGGCAGCCATGACAGCCTTGGATCTGTGCAGTCAGCTTTGCACCATCTGGACACAGCTAATAACTAAGTTGTCCAAATATTTCATCCATAAACTTCTTAAAAGGTCACCACTTGACATATTTAGTCTGATCCAGAAAATAGTGCAACCATTTTAGAACTTTATCCAATGGCCGGCATTGTTCTTTAGGTAGTTTAGAATGACTCGATTCATTGAAATTGGCACTTAGATATGGAAACTGGGTAAACAAGGAGCAGCAGAAGATCATTTGTTGCCCAAGTGCATGTTTTCTCAGTTTTTGTGTTCATCTCTAAATTTGAAATAGTTTTTAGGTTTTTGGCTATTACAAACTATAAAATAATACTACAGTTTGAGGTCATTGATGCCTCTCTTCCTGACAGGCTTTATGAGTTCTATGACAGGTTTGAGGCACTGATTTATTCAGCAGGGGAGGAGGTCCTTACTGTAGACTGTGTACAGCTGACGTGAGGAGGTTACTGAGTTGTGTCAAACCATATAAAGTTGTGAGACCTGATAACATTCTTGGTTGGGTGTTGAACGGCTGTGCTGCTGAGTTAGCAGGTGTTTTTACATTCATTGTTAACATCTCTCTCCAGCAGTTTGTCGTACCTACACAGTTTAAGGCTGCCACCAAGAAAACAACTGTAACCCGCCTCAATGACTACTGGTCTGCGGCACTGATTTGAACGACTAGTCATGTGTCACATTCTAGCTAGCCTCTCATCTTCGCTGGAAACCTTCACATATCGTGCCAATGAGTCCACAAATGATGCCATCACACTTGATCTACACACCATACTATCCCACTTGGAGAATAAAGAACAGGTATGCTAGGATTTTGTCTATTGACTTCGGTTCGGCCTTTAATACAATCACCCCACAGCAGCTAATAGTGAAAGTTTTTATGCTCTTGCTCACCTCGTTTGTAAATGGATCTTGCACTTCTAGTCAGAAAGACAACGGACAGGACATGTTGCCACTAAGACATTGCGTACCTTCAAACTGAGGCCCCTCAGGGCCATGTGCTCAGTCCATTGCTCTTTACTCTGCTGACACATGACTGTACTGCCAGGTCCTGCACAAATCAGCACAGTAAGTTTGCTGATGATACAACAGTAGTAGGACTCATCATTAATGAAGATGAAACATCTTACAGAGCAGAGGTGGAACAGTTAGTGACCTAGGGCCTCATGTATAAATGGTGCGTACGGACAAAAATGTTGTGTACTCCCGTTTCCATGCTCAAATCGCAATGTATAAAACCTAAACTTGCCGTAAAGCCACACACATTTTCATGGTAGCTCAAATCCTGGCGTACGCAAGTTCTCTGCTCGGTTTTGCAAACTGGTGGCTCCCAGCGTCAAAGCAGTTTTTTTTTTCAAGTGTGGTTTCCCTTTTTTTTTTAGATCCACATCTCTAACGCGGCTTTATAAATACACAGAAATGAACCGCATATTGTTTATTAGTTTAAGGCATTTGATTGCAATTAACTTGTAACAATATAATGTTCCACAGAATGGTCAAACTATTCTAAATACCATAACTGCTTTAGCGTTGTTACTCTCACTGCACCTTCTTCTTCTTTCAGCTGCTCCCGTTAGGTGTTGCCGCAGCGGATCACCTTATTCCATATTACTCTTATTGCACCACTTGGTGTATTTATATCACTGTATCTGAGTGTGAATCACAGCTCTACAGCAGCTGATCGGAAAGAGAATTATTGGTATACAGCATCAAGCACACACTGCCTCAGCCATGCTGTCTATTTGAACTGCTCTCATGCGACAAATGCTGCAGAGCTTTCCTCGCGGTTCAGAAACAGTTTCATCCCAAGAACTCTAAACGCACTCAATCAGTCAATCAAGTGCTCCTTGTAGAACTGTTTGTACTTATAAGTAAAGTCACCTCACTGTAAACTTGCGATACAGTTATAATATTGCACAACCTGTGCCACTTTATTAAGCGCTTATTTACATACGGTGACGATATCATTTTTAAGATGAAATGCAGCAAAATATGTTTATTATATTATACAGATAAAACTTTTACTTCATTTAAATAATCTATATTGTTAATTAAACGTGTGAGGACACGGTGCTGCAGCGCTATTGAGGAGCCGGCGCTCTGTTCAGGGATTGTTCCTGCCTCGCGCTGTATTCTTGCTGGGGCTGGCGCAACACTGGAAGGAAAGATGGATAGAATAATTAAACATGTTCCTTAAAAGTTTTGAAGAATCTGCGTTCTCAGCTTACAGATGGCTTAACGTCTACAGTATTACAGAGCTGATTGTGTGACAATTGGGTATTTGGAGAAAGAAAAGTAATGGATTTGTAAAATTATTTTCCAACAATACACTGTTTTATTCTGATATTTGTAACTTCTATTTGGATTCCTAATTTCAGCCTGGTTCACTTCACACTCACATTACTTTTATTTTGGTGAGTGAAGAGTGTAGGCATCAAATAATTTTTTCTGTCCACCTCCAATCCGCTGTAATGTTCTCTTGACTACGTTATCAATGCCCACTCACCCCACATAGAGTGAGCTGCTGATAATGAAAATGCATATAATTTTTAAAAATGATCTTTATGAATAGTCTGAAAGTGAACAGAAAAGTTGTGGATGTATTTTTGACTGGAAATAAGTTGGCTTGTTATTTCCATGGAGCTCTAACCTGGCTTATACAGTGACTTGCCTTTTTAACAGGTGTTTTTAGAACATTAAAATAATCTGGACGAGAACAGGCCATTCAGCCCAACAAAGTTTGCCAGTCCTATCCATTTAATTCTTCTAAAATAACATCAAGTCCATAAAGCCCTACTGTCTACCACACTACTTGGTCATTTATCTCATGTGTCTGCGATTCTCTATGAAGAACAACTTCCTAACATTTCTATGAAATTTACCCTGAAGAAGTGTGTCCAGGGGTGGCACAGTGGGTAGCGCTGCCACCTCGCAGTTAGGAGACCTGGATTCACTTCCCGGGTTCTCCCTGCGTGGAGTTTGCATGTTCTCCCCGTGTCTACGTGGGTTTCCTCCGGGTACTCCGGTTTCCTTCCACAATCCAAAAACATGCAGGTTAGGTGCATTGACGATTCTAAATTGTCCCTGGTGTGTGTGTGCGCGCCCTGCGGTGGGCTGGTGCCCTGCCCGGGGTTTGTTTCCTGCCTTGCGCCCTGTGTTGGCTGGGATTGGCTCCAGCAGACCCCCGTGACCCTGTAGTTAGGATATAGCGGGTTGGATAATGAATGGATGGAAGTGTGTCCTACTGTGCCCCCATATTCCTCAAAATAAACTGTCAAATGAAATTATAAAATTTGATTTGATGAAAATATAATAAAGCATTTTTATACATTGTTCAATGATTCCTATTTACTGTGTCTACGCTAGTGTATGCAGAGAAAGCAGGATCACCGTCCACTCAATGCACAATGTCAGAGCTTTTCATACAAAAAGCCAATTATAAAGAAATTTTCAGTGTGCCAGGAACGCACGTAAGGAGTGTCATCTACAAGTTCACAGATGGTAGTGAGGACCAGGAGATAGGGGTTGCCAAGTTGTGATGTCTGTTATATTTTATATAGTCTATGTTTTCTTTTCTATTTTGACTTTGAATTAGGTCAGTTTTTAGCAATGCATTCAAAGCCTGATGTTACAGTCATAATGTTGCTGCATTGCTTTTTTAGTTTTATTTTGCAATGTCTGTGTGTCCAAACATAATCCATTAATTATTATTATTATTGTTGTTGATTTTTTTATAAAGCATGGCAATGTAATTTTAATCCAAATAATTTACATCAGTCTTGATGTAAATTTAGTATCTATAAATTGAAAAATGGAAAAACAATGTAACATCTGTTACAATACCGTTCAACAAATAAGACAACACTCCACTGCGTATCCAAGACCAGGCTCCTCAAAGGCATCAGAGTTTATTAATGTTTCTTTTAAATACACCACCACTGTTCTATAAATGGTGTATTCCTTCACAGTGCTTTCTTACCTCATACTGTACATTTCTCTTCCAAGATCTTTCCTCTTATTCTTCTATTTCTGTACAGCAGAAGCTCTTTCTTGGGTATGTTTGCTGAAAAAGTACCACTGACCTCTCTTGGAAAGCTTCTGTAAATCGTCTTTTTTACAATATGGCATTTCTTGTGCTTTTTATGTCCCCAACTGGCTGTTTATCTGGCTCTTCTATTAAAAAATGGCTGTCTCTAAACTGGCAGGAAGCCTCGTGCCTAGTAATGTGGAAATTTTGAATGTCTAGCTTTTAGGGTTGGGTTATGGTCCACTTTTGTGGCCATCCAGGTGATCTTTTATTTATTTTTTCCTAACATCATCTTCACAGAGCTAGGTGGTGGTTGGTGATGGGAAATAGTTCCTTCTTTGTATCTATTTTTCCTTAGTTAAAATTGTTTGTTTTTACCAGCCACATACAATAGCTATAACATTACTGACAATATGGACTTCACTTCTTGTAAGCTGGCACTCTATTTCCTGCTCCTACCTGTTCTGATGTTTCCATCAGGTGCGCCAACTCCAGGAGAGTGCAGCCCAGTTGCGTACTGTCTATGCTGGTGAAAAAGCAGACGCCATTGTAGCGAAAGAGCAAGAAGTAATGCAAGCCTGGAAAGAGCTACTGACATCCTGTGAAGAATGCAGACTTCAAATCACCACATCAACTGACAAACTGCGATTCTTTGGGGTAGTACGGGACCTGGTTTCTTGGATGGATGGTATCATCTGTCAGATTGGCACCGGTGAAAAGCCAAGGCAAGTACTTGTGCGGTGACTTTCACTTTATTTTTACTTTATAATATATGAAGTATAGGGAAAGTATTGGAATCGTCCAAAAATTCAATGATGAATCTCGATGTTTTAGACCTCCCTGAAAATACCATTTTTGGAATTATGTCTGTGTATGTATGTAAACACAATAACTTGCTTTCACTTAGGTCAACCACATTTTGCATATAAGTATTGGATGCAAAAAGTAGATTTTTCTACGTTTTATATTTCCGCTAACCAGAAGTGGTATTTTACATGAAATATTTCCCCAAAATTATTAAAAATTTACATCACATTATGGTAAAGCACCACATTCTAAACATTTTTTGTCTCTGCATTTTTTTGAAAAATGACTGGTTTTCGAGATAATCACAATTTTCCATTGGACATTCAAATGGTAATCTATACTAATAAAAGGCAAAGCCCTCACTGACTGACTCACTCACTCACTCACCGACTGACTGACTGACTCATCACTAATTCTCCAACTTCCCGTGTAGGTAGAAGGCTGAAATTTGGCAGGCTCATTCCTTACAGCTTACTTACAAAAGTTAAGCAGGTTTCATTTCTAAATTCTACGCATAACGGTCATAACGGTCGACAATGTCCTCCATGTTGAACTTTCTTATTTATGGCCCCATCTTCACGAAATTTGGTAGGCGGCTTCCCTGCGCTAACAGAAACCAATGTACATACTTATTTCGGTGGTATGACGCCACTGTTGGCCGCCATATTGAACTTTCCAACGGTCTTTGTTACTTATGGGCCCATCTTCAAGAAATTTGGTACGCGGGTTCTCAACGCTATCTGAATCCTACTTACGTACATATATACGTCCATAGCCTGCAGCTCGGTCACTGTGTGAGGCGGCGTCCCTCATCCCAACGCCTCCCACGTTGTTGGCTGCCTGCCTATATAAGGCCGTCCGTCGCTCCGGTCTCTACATTCCCTTCCTTGCTTCGCCACGGGAATCACGTCTCCCTGCTGATAACTACAGCCTTTTTATTTAATCCACAGCTTCTCCGCTATTTTATTGTTCGTTTATTACGATTATAGTTATTGTGTGGGTATTTTAGACTTACTTTACATTGTTCAGGTACCCATTTCCTATATCGTTCCAACCATACCCCTATTAACATGTCTATCGAGGAGATCACCATCGATCAAAGAACTGTCACTTACCGAGTGGTTTCCATGCCTGGAGATGGCACCTACCTTCCTACCTTTTCCATTCTCTTTGTTACATATTGCACGGCCATATCAGGCTCACTCTTGATATCCGGAGGAACATTGTGTCTTATGTATCGAATGACTGGGACAGGTTCAAGGTGTGGACTGATGACGATACAGGAGACAATTATACTACACAGGAGCACTAGAAGAGTGAAATGCTTAAGCCCTTCACCTATGGTTCTGCATGTGAGTTGATGGCTGCCGCTGAATTGTTCGGTTGTCGCTTTCAGGTGTACCGAAATGGCCAAATATTTTACACCTTTGGACAACCGCCAATGCCTCTTAAACATCTTACATTCACAGGTGACGATTTCAGTAGTGGACAATTTGATGTTTATGAATGTTTAAACTCTCAAAAGCTGGATGTGAAGTTATCGATGAAACCGGTTGTATACTTACAACGCTTGACAGATGCCGAATGTCACTTCAACACAAGTCCTGCAAATTCTGTCGTAATTGAAACAAACCATGAAACTGAAACCGATTATGACAGCAGCAATTCAAGCTGTGAGATTTGAAACAAGATTACTTTTCACATGGCCAACTGTACGTTACATGCTCAAGAGTAAGCTCAGCGCACAGCTTGGTCATATTACAACCGGAGGGCCGAAATGACAATGTGGTGTACAAAGAGATCTTTAACAAATAATTATTGGTATATTTTCACTCAGTTTAAAAAGGTTTAATTTTCTTCTTGATAAAAATTTTAAGGCAGTACTTCGCCGCTGCGAAGCGCGGATATTTTGCTAGTACATACATATTTGAGAACATTTTTGCTTTACGTAAATGAAATTACAGACATTACTAAAGTCTCTTGCACCTTTTGACCCACTTCCACTTACTGAAAGTGGTAATTTACCTGAATTGCTTGTGAAAATAAAACTATTATGGAAATTCTTTTATTCATGCAGCTGCAGAGTCCGATTTATTCAACTTTGCTTTTATAATAATTGTTCAATATATTATTAATTTGATTTGTTGTTGATGGTTCTGTAATGTACGTAACATAAAAATATAATCATTGTCTTGCGGTTTACTGCTCGAATACCCATCCCCATATCTGAGTGTACGAGAAAGTCGAGGGGAGACCGCTCCCGATTTTTATCTTTAAGACTAGTCGCACAACAAAAAGCTTGTCAGATCTGTGTGTGAATACCAGATAACAGATACAAAGCGCCTTCTGTGAAGTGCCTGAGATAGGAAAAGGCGCTATTTATATAACATTATTATTTATTATAATTATTATTATTATTAAGGTTTGAATGGCTCAAATGAAATGTTTGCAATAGATAGATAGATAGATACTTTATTAATCCCAAGGTTGAAATTCACATACTCCAGCGGCAGCATACTGATAAAGAACAATATTAAATTAAATAGTGATAAAAATGCAGGTATAACAGACAATAACTTTGTATAATGTTAACGTTTAGGGGTGGAACTGAAGAGTCGCATAGTGTGGGGTCTCCTCAGTCTGCCAGTGGAGCAGGACGGTGACAGCAGTCTGTCGCTGAAGCTGCTCCTCTGTCTGGAGATGATCCTGTTCAGTGGATTCTCCATTATTGACAGGAGCCTGCTCAGCGCCCGTCACTCTGCCACGGATGTCAAACTGTCCAGTTCCGTGCCTACAATAGAGCCTGCCTTCCTCACCAGTTTGTCCAGGTGTGAGGGGTCCCTCTTCTTTATGCTGCCTCCCCAGCACACTCAATCTCATAAGCAAACATCAGTAACAAGTGATGCAAGAAAACAATTTTATGTGAAGGTGCTGCTCGGAGGTGGTGTGGTTTTTGTCCCTTTAACAGTTTTGTCATTTGTCCTGAGGGCAGTGGGTATTGTTATCTGTAAAGCCATTATCACAGAATGTGTGAAAGGTTGAGGTTGCTCTTAGTGTAAATTAAGGGTGAATCTTCAGCATTATACTTCATGGACCTTCATGGCACTGCCTTTTGTGTCTTCCACTGTTGTGTATTCTCAGAGTTATGCTAGACGTTGCACTGCTGTACTACTTCTAGACGGAGTAAAAACTAGTAGCCGATTAGTTCCACATTCAGCTTTGTCTTCATTAAAAATGAAGCAAAAATATAATAAAAATAATGAAAGCACTCAATTTAATTTCTTGTAAAAAAAAGAAGCTGAAAGCCTATCACTCACCATTAATTGATATTCTTCAGTTATGAACTGTCACAGCAACCCTTTGCCACCCACAGGACTTCTAAAGCGCCCCTTTCTTTCTGCACGTTTGTCAACATGAAATTAAAAAAATGTTTTTGGCCATCACCACAAACTACATGGGGTAAGTAACATAATAAATAACATTTATGAGTGGAGCTGTTCTTAAAACTGAGACATCTAATAAATGCACATGAGCTATGCATGCTGTGACAAAAAATAAAAATGTTTTCCTGTGGAATTAGTTTGACAGATATCAATGCATCACTATAAACTACACAGTATAAGTAACATAGAAATATATTTTTTGGATGGGATATTCTTGTAAAGGAATTATAAAATATACATGTAAAAAAGCTTGTCAAGCTTACAGCTCTCCTGTGCTTAATCATACAGTATTTCAAAAATCCTAACATTCATATTAATATATACCTTTTAGTCACATATCTCAGCAAGAAAATAATGTCCTTGTAGCTTATTAAAAGATATTTCCTTTTATACTTAACTTACACTGACTCACTGCATATCATGCGCAAGTTAAAATTGGCTTTTTGGTGTGCTATACAATTAAAAATGTGCACAAGGATGATTTGTATAATTTCTATGCATTTTCAGATAAACATTATATTTTTGTGTTTCGTCTTTATTATAAGGTGTTTGTAAAGTGGTGCAGGACTTGTTAATGGACATACACTGGATAGGAATATGTTCATTTGAATAGACTGGTGGCTCAGTCCCAGAGTCGAACATTTGAATCCCGGCCCATTCATTGTCACACCTTCTTAGCACGTTTGCATGCGGTTTTCTTTTGATGTCCTCCCACCTGCTAAAGATATGACATTTATGGTATTTGGCACCTTCATTGTGTGAGTGGATGTGTCTTTTAATGAACTGCCACTTCGTCTTTGCTAAATTCCTCCCATGCACCAGATGCTTATACAACAGACTCTGGCTTCCTTTGACCCCATATTGGAAAAAGCAGATTTAGAAAATAGAAAAGTGATTGAAGAGGCTGTCTTGACTTTAATGATCAATTCACACGAGGAACATTCAAAAAGTTTCTGTACTTTTATATTTTCATTGGAAACAGTGAAGGCGGGATGAGTAGTAGTTGGTCAGGTTTGAGAGTGTCGTGTGACTGGGAAAATTGCATCGAGTGCGGAAATGTTTCGAACATCCCTAGTAGTTTTAAGATAATGAACAAATTCTCCTAATACCGTATACAGTGGAACCTCGGTTCACGAATGTCTCGGTACACATACAACTCGGTTTACAACCAAAAAGTTCGCCAAACTTTTTCCTCGGTTCACAACCGCACACTCGGTATACGAACAAGACAATTTCCCTTTCGGTTTGTACATGTTCAGTCTCTACCTGTGCATTTCCTGTGCAGCGAGAGAGAGAGAGAGCGAGAGAGCGCACACACACACAGGCAGCGCGCACACACAGGCAGCACGAGAGAGAGCGCGACACACACACACACAGAGGCAGCGCGCAGACACACACACACAGAGGCAGCACGCAGACACACACACACACAGAGGCAACGTGCAGACACAAACACACACAGAGACAGTGCGCAGACACACAGGCAGTGCGAGAGAGAGCTGGACGCATTAAGGTAGGAAGGCAGTTAAAGAATGCACTGGGCTTGATTTTGTTTTCACTTCTGTTTCCAACGATTGGTTTGTAGTGTGCATTGTTGCAATATTATTTTTCTTGGTGGTTTATTAAATTACGGATTTTTTCAAATGTTCATTTTTTCCCTGTGCTTAAAACTCATTAAAAAAAGTGCTTTTAGCCAGCGGTTGGTAGCGCTATAACGCGAACTATTGTAGTGTTAGTTTTCTCTGTTGTTCGTTTTCTCAGTGTTGTTCAATGTTTTTACATTTAGTTTACTATTACGCTGTGCATTCTATGGTTTAATTAACTATATTTGTGCTTAAAAGCTTAAAAAAATATATATTTACATACAGTTTGTATGGTCTGGAATGGATTAATTGTATTTACATACAATCCTATGGGGGAAATTGCTTCGGTTCACGACCAAATTGGTTTACGACCAGAGTTTTGGAACGAATTATGGTCGTGAACCAAGGTTCTACTGTAGGCTACTTTTTATAAATCTGCACATAAAACATACTCATCGTCAGTGAAGAATTGCCCCTTTTTGTTTTGACTAGCCTCAGTCTGAACTCCTTTTTTCACAGAGATGTTTCGTCAGTGGAGGTGCTGATGAATTACCACCAGGGCTTAAAGAATGAGATTGAGGCCCGCAATAAGAGCGTAATGCAGTGTGTGGAGATGGGGAAGACGCTCTTGGCAGCCAGGAACCCAGCAGCAGAGGAGGTAACCTTCTCAGATGGAAATTTTACTTACTCATCAGCAAACACATTACTAGGCAGCTTTTTACAAATTATTGATAATGGTTTTTTTTTTAAATAATATCTATTTGAGCCACAACATGACATGTGTAAAATAAAAATGCAACTCAAAAATGTTATTTTTTCTGTAACCTAGGAAATGATGTTGACACCTGTGTGTGTATGTCATGCCTATAAAAAGTATTCACATTTTCTTGTTATACAGCATTGAATCACAGGGGATTTCATTTTTTATGATATTTACCAAAGGAAAAAAAAATGTTTAATGTCAAAGTGAAAACAGATCTCTAAATTATTCATCCATCCATTCATTATCCAACCCGCTATATCGTAACACAGGATCACGGGTTCTAAATTAATTACAAATATAAAACACAAAGTAACTGACCTCATAAGTATTCTCACCCTTCAAGTCCGTGCTTGGTAGTGCCACGCCGAGCCTCTGCTCCGTCAGCTCCCACTGGCACTCGTCAGCCTTATGGAGGAGTGAGCATCAGGTCACTCCGCAGTCTCCAAGAAACACTCAATGGAAGTGATCCTCTTCAGCCCCCAAGCGTAGGCCTCATGCTATGCCGTTGCACTCTCCTCCCGGGTGTCTGCCTGCTCTCTTCTGCACCTTAGCGTCTACCACTCCTGCCACATTCCACACTTCTATCCATCTTTTAACCTCCTTTTCTTTCCTTTTTCTGTCTCCTTGGTGTAGGCTCCTTATATTTGATTAACTGGGTGCAGGTATCAGACGTCGCTATCTCTGAGGCATGAATAAGGCACCTGACTGATACTCTTATTCACGTGTGTGTGTGTGATCAGCCAGCCACCCCAGCCATCACCGGAGCAAAGCAGGCTAGCTCACACCCGCACCCAATTCTAGGCCTGCATGTTCTTTTTCACGATTATTTATTTAAAACTTGCCCGACGCCACAGACCAGTTATAACAGACACTCTAAAGATAGCATGGGACTTGGAGTCTGAAAGTACAACCCTGTCACGATCTTTGAGTACCAGAAGCAGTCAAGGGACCAGATTAAAGAAGCCCACAGTCTCACCTCGGGGAGTCAGAGTCGGGAGGCAGTGGGCGACACTCAACTGGAGGTGGAAGAAAGAAAATCTGAAGTATTTTGGCTGCTGATTATTTGAAAAAGTGTTGTTGGTCAATAAAAAACCTTTTATGTGAACCTAGAATTGTGATAATATTGTGTCTGGTTTTTTAGGGCTCGGTGCCACCTCCTTGTGGTTACACAGGTAATCAGTGTCAGAAAAGCCAACTCAAATCCACTGTGATTCAATGTTTTATAACAAAAAACTGTGAAGACTTCCAAGGGGATTGATATTTTGTATAGGCACAGTGAACTAATATAGCAAACCACACATACTTGCAAAGTAGCTAAAAAGGGGGGGGGGGAGCAGTAGAGTTAAATATCAGTTGGGAGAGACGGGGTTCACACATATCTGATGCAGGTACCCATCAATATTTGAAAAGAGAGATTATTTTGCCAGACCTTCATCTTCAGGACATAAGGTTTAAGTTGTATTTCCATGATTAGCTTGTGGATGCATGTTTGTTTTGGTTGTGAGGATAGAAAAAAATATATTAAATGTACACTACTAAAATAAATTTGAGAAAATGGTTTAAAACAGCTAAAAATTCATTTAGGAATTGTGAACACGATAGTCTGTAAGGCAGGGGTGGGCATAGTCATTACTGGCGGGCCGTAGTGGCTGCAGGTTTTTGTTCCAACCCAATGGCCTAATAGGAAGCACTTATTGCTCAAGTAACACTTCTGCTTCACTTTAGTTGTCTCACTCGTTAAGATTTTGAATGCTTATTGCTTATTTTAGTCTTAAAGAGCTGTGTTCTCTGTTTTTAATTGCTCCTCATTAGCAACTAGCTGTGTAAGCCTATGCTGTAAAAAGCCCAGACTCCTAGAAACCATGAATTCTGGCACTTCAATCAATCAATCATATCGGTTGTGGATTAGCGGCTAAGCAAGGTACTCTTTTCTCAGCAGTTTCATTTTGCCAATGTGCATTGTCTATCAGCAGCTAAGTGAGTTGGAGGTCTCATTTTGTCGATGTGCTTGCATCGCTTGTACATTAGTGGCTAAGTGAGGTTCTTTTTGCCGACGAGCTCGCCTCCGTTGTCTGTCAGTGGCTAAGCAAGTTTCTCTCTCTTTGGGTGTGTCATTTTTGTCGATGTGCTCACATCGCTTGTGTATTAGTGGCTAAACGAGTTTCTCTTTTCTTGGCGGTTTCACTTTTTTGCGACAGAGTCGATTTCATTGAGCTTCATACTGTAGCCTCACACTTCCGGGCCGGACAGACAGACACACACACTTCCACACGTAGACATTTATATTATACCAGCTGTGTAAGCCTAGGTTCTAGAAACTTTTGAAATCGTCAGAAAAAAATTTAAATGTCGAGATTTCAGGTAATTGAAAGTTTCTTTGGAGGTTTTGTTTTGCCGACATGCTTGCCTTGCTTGTGTATTAGTGGTGGGAGGAAAAGTAAAAGGGATACCGCTTGCCGATGTGTTTGCCTCGCTCCTGTATTAGCCGCTAAGCGAGTGAGTCTTTTTTTGGAGGTTTCGCTTTGCCGATGTGCTGGCCTCGCTTGCGTATCCTCGGAGGTGGAGCCCTTAGCCCGACTCATCCTCTCACTTCCGGGCCAGACAGAGAGACACTTCCATGTGTAGACATTTATATGTAAGAAGATAAGATGCAAATGACAAAAGAAACCAGTAAATCTCCATTTAGCTTGTTTCCATTTAACCCTGTGTGTATTTATCATGCACTGTTTGGTTTAATTAAATACTTGGAAGGAAAGTGAAGAGAAAAAAGTGAAGGACTGAGAATTAGTCACTCATTTTAGACTTCATATCATTTGGATGATATCCTTAGAAAGGGAAAAAAACTAGGATATGAGAATGACCTGACATAGTAGAGTTAAAGCACTAACAAGTAAAAGTGAAATTAAATTACTGGCGAGGATTGTTTTCTAATTAAGCAACTGGGTTGGAATAAAAACCTGTTGCCACTGCAGCCCTCCGGGACTGACTTTGCCCACACGCGCTCTAAGGGATGCCATACATTTTGTTGACAAACCTGTTATTTTTTCATTTTGAGCAGATTAAAGATAAACTGGAGAAGCTTCTGGCAAAACAGAAGGAGCTACTGGAGAAGTGGGACAAGCACTGGGAATGGCTGAAGCACAGTGAGTACCACCACTACTCTGAGCTGTATCTGTAGGAGATTCCAGCACAGTCCATTTCAGGTGGGCAGCTTGCGGATAAAGTCCTTAGAGCCACCTGGCCTGTTTAGGTCTGTTAACAGTCAGCCGTTAAATAAAACTTTATTACAACTGACTTTTTGATTAGCGAGGAAAAAAGCCTTTCAACCAAATGTGTGTTATATGATTGCTTGCTTTTTTTTTTCAAATGATGGAAAAACTCAAGTGAGAGCCCACACAGCTTTTAAAAGCAAAAGGAAAATCACTTACCTTGTTTGAGTGCTGCCTTTGAATGAATTATAATTTCAAAAGTTATAAAGAACTCAATTATGCATCCATTAGTAGACGGTAGGAGCAAGCAATCGACTCTTGGCATACAATGCATTTCATGCCCATTTGGTGGCAATGAGAATAAAAATAGACATACACCTTTTAGTTGACTAACACTGTCATTTCTGGTGATATGTTTCTGTAATGAAGAAGAGGGAGAAAGATTATTTTATTTTTTAATAGCTCATTGGAAACCATAATGGTGAATTACATTTAAACATGCATTACCTACAAACCTTCAGGTCATATATTCCGTAGTGTGTTGCTTTTTTATTTAAAAATATTTGTGGAATTTATTACTAAATAAAGTAACACCACATTCAAAGTCTGATTGTAAAAAATAGCAGGTAATTGTAATGATTTTAACGTGAGGTCAGACGTATTTTAGAAAAAGAAGCAAGTGGTCACCACCGGAGATCAAAGGGAGAAACAACAAAACCAGAACTACTAAACCTAGAAATCAATGTTCAGAGCCAAACTCAATACCCAAAAATTTCTCAAAATAAATAACATAGTTCGGAAAGAATGAATTGTGATAATTAAGCAACACAGACATCATAAAGATTTGGGTCAGCCACCCGTATATTGTTTTCCTGGCTGCATAAGTCACGTTTTTTAAGCACGATGTGCATAGAACAGAGTCCAAAACAGAACTGATTATAATAGACAAAGATGGAGACTTTAAAGGCCCGTAAAGGAAGTGACGTCATCCAAAGGGCCGGAATCGGAAGTGATGTCTTCTGAGCCGGATGTGATGTCAGCAAAGGGGCCGGCACCGGAAGTGATGTCTTCTGAGGCGCCGGAACCTTGCAGGATTTCCCGGGAAAGGTCTGTAGGGAACTGAGAAAAACAGTCAGCGCACTCCGCCGCCCCCTGGTCGGATGTTTTATTACAATTACAGAGGCCCTTTAGCTGCCTCCTACTCGCACGTGTGTGACAGAATCTAACAGATGAGGTTGAAATCCATATAAACATTCAAAGGGTGACATCTTAAGTTCTGAATGATAAAGAACATTTCTGGTAAATCCAGCCAAGGACAAAAAGTGAACACAGTCATTTTGGTTTTAGCATTAACTGTGCACTGGAGATGTTTGTCTAAATCACAATTTGTTTGTTCTGTCTATCCATTAGTCCTGGATGATATTCAGAACATAGGTTTACAGAGCAGAACAGTGCAGACGTTCACAAAATATTCTTAAAAACGGGACAGAAATTGTGATCCACAATCAGAGATTATTAAACTAGGAGTTTCATGTAAACTAATGATATATGTATTTAAGAAATATGGTGGCCTGTCCTACTGCTGAGGGAAGTTTCTTGAGAGGAATAAAACGGGCATATTTTAAGAAGCGATCGACAACCACAAAAATCATGGTAAAGCCATTAGAGGACAGCAGATCTATGGCAAAGTCCATAATAACTGCTGCCATTAACTCTCTGACCAAAAAATCCTGGCTGTTCATATGGGCTTTAGAGGGACAAGTAGCTTCTGACAGGCTGAAGACATTCTTCACTAGCGCTTCAACACTGGACTTCATGCTAATTTGAAAGAATTAAGTGGATAGCTTTGTTGGGCTGAACGGCCTGTTCTTGTCTAGATTGATCGAATATTCTATCTTGAGACAACCCACCCCGGTCTAACCGTTCATTATAGAAGTAGATGTGTCTAGTACTGGTGCAGGAACAGCATTGCCTTAGAAATATTCTGACCATGAGATTGTACATCTATCGTGCATTTTTCTCAAGAAAACAATCTCCCACGGAATAGAACTATGATGTAGCTAATCGTGAACTTCCAGCCATAAAATTACCTCTAGAGGAATGGAGACACTTGTTGGAAGGAGCAAATTACCCGTTTCTCACTGATCACAAAAATTTAATTCATTTAAAATCTGCCAAATGAATGAATGCACTTGGTGGTGTTGGTGAGTTATTGTGATTATTTTGTGCTTTTGTAGACTTATTGGGTTTTGTTGACTCCTATGCTCTGTTTTTGCCTTCTTCATTTGTGTTTTTGGGACTTCTGTGCCTTTGATTGCCTTTGTTATTTGTGGCAACTCCTTCCGGGCCTTTTCTGCTCTTTGGAGCTTCTTTGTTTTATAGCACGTTTCTAAAATAAATATTTTATTTATAAAGATTCTTTGAGTAGCTCTTTTTGCTCCAAGCCGAAGGTTGATGGATCTTTCCGCTTGTGAGACTGTTTGCTGCAGTCGCTGGGACTTGGTGCTTAGGAACTCTCAAGTTCATTACAGTAATATTGTCAGCAATTCATTGTCTGATGGCATCATAGAGGGAGTGGGACACCTTCGGAGACTTGTAACGATGGTGAACAGAGCAAGTTCAGACCCAGCTGAGCAGGTGGGAATTAAAGAGCCATGGAGAGGAAGTAAAAAGCAAAGTATATTCATTTATATCAGTGACCTAAAATGAATTTCAGAAAACTAGAAGGATTCAGAATTGCATAGAGGCAAGCACAGGGATTTGTTCTTTTATCACTTATTTAGTTGCCTCAAATAACTTTCAATGAAATCCTCTCGGAAAGTTATACTTTCAGAGTTGCAGGATTAACAAGGTCCTTCTCTAGGGGCTTTTTGAAAGGCTTGTCAGGTTCTGACAAAGATCAGTAGGCTAGATGATTAGATCTATCACCAAAGTACAAAGGCATGCAATAAGCTCCGTTTCTGTTTAGTGTATTGTATTTACCCCATTGCACGCCTAACCTGCCTGGGAGGGGGTCTCTGCCTGCCTAAGATTTCTTCCTTTTCTTTCACTAAAATGTTTTTTTGGGGGGATTTTTTCTTGTCTTCTTAGAGAATCAAGGCTGAGGGGCTATCAAAAACAGGGCATATCAAAGCCCATTGAGGCATTCCTTGTGTGATTTTGGGCCATACAAGTAATACAGTGTTGTAAAGTCAAAGTCAAGGAATGAAGCTACAGTGAAACAAGACCACAATCTAAGCATTTGTTCCTTTAAGCCAAGTCTCTTCACTTTTATTTACATAAACTATAGATATTCATTAATGTGTACAGCCATCGTTTACAGCATGATTTTGATGATGTCACCTGTGAAGTACTGTGGGCCTCAGAACTCTCAGAACTAGAGAGTTCCTAATCACCAGAGTCCCCAAAGAATACTCAAAAAACCAACAAAACCCAGCTCATCACACAAAGGGTGATATGGAACCTTTATAAATAAAAAGATTTATTCTACAAAAGGCTCTGTTTGCAAAAATAAACTATGAGGAGCACAAAGGCGCAGAAAGCAATGGCCAAAAGCAAAGTCAAGTCCAAATAGACAACCTAAATGTGGGTCAAAAGAGCAAAGATTTACCAAAATCCAGTATTTTACAAAAATCGAAAGAGCAAAAAACACAGAAGAACTCACCTCACAACAAGCGCATTCACAATGAACTGCAAAGGACTCTGGATTTTACTCAGTCTAGGGCTGAAGGGCAGGAATGCCTTTACTAAGGAAGGACCGGGAGAAACACAATATCTCTCCTGGAACATGAGAGGACAGCCCCCTTGGATTACATTGGAGCCGCTCCAGAGGGCACCTGGACAGTTTCGGAGTCCTGGACCTCAGCACTTCCATCACACTCAGAAGTGCGGATAGAAGAGGATCCAGGTGCCCATGCAGCACTTCTGCCACACCAGGAAGTGCTGCCAGATGATTGCCAGAGAACACCTGGAGCACGTTCGGGTACAGTATAAAACAGGCCGCTTCACTTCGTTCAAGGAGCCAGAGTTGGGAGGCCGAGGACAATGTTTGCTGGGAGGGGAGTGGAGGCGGCAGAGATGAGAGAGAAAGAGAGAAGAGAAGAGAAGAGAGAGAAGGGATTGAGCGTTATTGCGAAGAATTATGTGCTGTAAGGGCAACAAAAAACATGTTGCTTTTGGACTTGTGCCTCTCTGCCTGTCTGTGTTCAGGTTTGGGGAGATATACGGCCCCAATATACCACAATAGATACACAGAAACTAAATGGCCAACAATATTAATAAACATACATAAAATAATCAGAAATAAATAATCAGACATAAAAATGTAATTTGAACTTCAACCAGGGGAAGGAGTCTGGCTGAAAAATAACACCTAACAAGACAGACCATCCTAACAATTCAAAATGGCAGCGCACGTAAACACAAAATGGTGACAAAATGACATGATAAAAATAAAAAATCAGAACACCTGAACAATTATAACAACAAAAAACCATTCAGCCCAACTAACTCATCCATTATATTCGCTTAGAATTTTTAAAATAACATCAAGTCAAGATCTGAAGGTCCCTATAGTCCTACTCTTCACCACACTACTTGGTCATGTGTGGTTCTCTATATGAAGAAAAACGTTATACTGTAACGATTATGAAAAATCTGCCCTTAACAAGTTTCTAATTATGTCCCTGTGTTCCTGTTACGAGTTTATTTTAAAATTACAGCAGGAATTCACTGTACTAAATTATTTCATAATCTTAAACACTTAAATCATGCTTCCTCTTAATCTCTGTTTGCTTAAAATGAAAAGGTTCAGCTCCTTCAGTCGTTCCTCATAGCTGTTACCTCTTTGTCCTGGAATCAGCCAAGTCGCTTTTCTCTGGACTTTTCATAGCACTGCTTTGTCCTTTTTTGTAAAAATTAGACCAAGACTATGCACCTTAACTTGCACTCCACACATCATGATATACGTCCTCTTAGCCTTTGTGGCTTGTAGGGGGCGCTTAGCTCCCTAAACTCAACACAGACAGACACAGGACACAAGCTCAGCCACACACATTTTTTATTTTTGCTGTGGGAAACGCTTTTCCACTGTTTCCCACCTCCTCAGCCAAGTGCACAGTCCAAAGCGCAATAAAAGCACCAAACTCTTTGCCTTCTCTTCTTTCTCTCTTTCCTCTACTTCCACTCTTCCTCCAGCAAGCATTGTCCACCTTCTCCGGACTCTGACTCTTGGAACAATGGCAGCAGGCTCCTTTTATCCTGCATCCGGGAGTACTTCCAGTGGCCTGTTAGTGTGGTTCGGAAGCACTTCTAGGTGAGGCGGAAGCCCGACAAAGTAGGACTCCACAGTCCCTGCAGCACCCTCTGGTGGCACCCACAGAACCCAACAGGGCTGACTTACAGAACTTCAGTTTCCATTATGCCCTGTGGGAAAATGTGATGTGGTGCTGCCGCAACCCAGGGGGATGCCATCTAGCGCTCTGGAGGAGATGATGCCCTGTATGTGTTCTCTCCCTCAGTCCTTCCATGAAACTGGGATCCTGGCCGGGTAGGAGCCCCATCCATCCACCACAACTTGTTGAGCACTTCTGTATTCTGTCCTGATGCAGATAGTGATGAGCCCACTATGACTCCCAAGTCTTTCTCATTAGGAGTACTTTTGAGTTTCAAACTTCTCACTATGTATTCAAATCTAACATTTCTACTTCTACTTCTACATGTAATACTTAGTGTTCACTTATATTAAAGTTCATCTACCACAAATCAACCCAAACCTGTATGGAGTTAAAATCTCTTTGTAAAAATTTAGCTGGCTCCATATTACCTGCCCTTCCACCTAGTTTGGTATCATCAGTCAACTTAACCAGCTTGTTGTTTATATTCTGTAGACTTAAAGTATTCAAACCCCTTCACTTTCTGCACACTTTATAGAGTTGTAGATTTAGTTTTAAATGGGTAAATTTGCCAGTTTGTAAAGTTATTAAAAATCAAAAAATGAAATATGGCACACCAAATTGTGTTCATGTTCATCCTGTTTATTTTAATTCTGCTTGAGATGTGTCTTGAATTCGACTGGAGTCCACCCATGGCAAACTGAATTGATTAGACATTTAGAAAGGCAGACATGTGCCTGTTGTGACAGTAGATGGCACTATACCCGCGCTTTACCTGACACAGACAGATGCAGGAGGCACACTTATAAAAGGACAAGCTTTTTCTTTTCTTTTCTTCTCTCGTGGAGAAGGTCTTCCTCTTTCCTACGAGCCCACAACATAGTCCAAGCAAAAACACAATACTTTACTTTGTCCTCTCTCTCTCTTTCTCCTCCACTCCTCCTCAGCAAGTTTTATCTCCCTCCTCTTCCCCACTCTGGCTCACTGAGTAGTCTCTGCTGGCCCCTTATAAAAGTCACCTGGAAGTGCTCCAGCTGCTCATTGCCCCACTTCCGGCTGCACTTCCAGGTGTGGCAAAAGAACCACCCACACAGGCTCAGGAACAGCTGCAGCGCCCCCTGGCAGCACCACCGGATCCCAACAGGGCTGTAGATAACTCCATCTCCCATGAAGCCCTGCGGGAGTATGAGGCCCCACTGCAATCCATGGGGGTTGCCATCTAGCGTCCCGGTGGAGGTACTGTTCTGCCCATGCATGCTCTCCTGGGGCCTCATGTATAAATGGTGCATATACACAAAAATGCTGCATAAGCCCGTTTCCACACTCAAATCATGATGTGTAAAACCTAAACTAGGCGTAAAGCCACGCACATTTTCACGGTAGCTAAATACTTGGAGTACGCAAGTTCTCTGCTCGGTTTTGCAAACTGGTGGCACCCAGCGTCAAAGCAGTGCTTTTGTTCCAGTGTGGTTTCCCTTTGTTTTTCAGATCCATATCCCTGACACGGCTTTATAAATACACTGAAATTAACCGCATATTGTTTATTAGTTTAATGCATCTGATTGTAATTAACCTGTAACAATATAATGGTCCACGGAATGGGCAAACTATTCTAAATACCATAACTGCTTTAGCGTTGTTACTCTCACTGCACCTTCTTCTTCTTCTTTCAGCTGCTCCCATTTGGGGTTGCCACAGCGGATCATCTTTTTCCATATTACTCTCACTGCACCACTCGGAGTATTTATATCACTGTATCTGAGTGTGAATCACAGCTCTACAGCAGCTGATCGGAAAGAGAATTATCGGTATACAGCATAAAGCACACGCTGCCGCAGCCATGGCAAAACATTTCAAACGTTTCCTGTACGGACCTCGCGGTTCAGAAACAGTTTCATCCCAAGAACTATAAACGCACTCAATCAGTCCATCAACTGCTCCTTTTATAACTGTTTGTACTTATAAGTACAATCACCTCACTGTAAACTTGCACTGCAGTTATAATATTACACAACCTGAGCCACTTTATAAAGCGCGTATTTACAAATGATGACAATATAATTTTAAGATGAAATGCAGCAAAATATGTTTATTATATTATACAGATAAAACTTTAACTTAATTTAAATAATCTATATTGTTAATAATTAAACATGTGAGGACACGGTGTCGCTGTGCCAGCGAAGAGCTGGCGTGCCGTTCATGGATTGTTCCTGCCTCGCGCTGTATTCTTGCTGGGGCTGGCGGACAAGGGAATGATAGATGGATAGAATAATTAAACATGTGCTATGAAGATATTTCAATGTTCCTTAAAAGTTTTGGAGAATTGCCGTTTTAAGCTTACAGATGGCTTAACGTCTATTAAAGAGCTGATTGTGTGGCGATTGGGCATTTGGAGAAAGAAAAGGAAGGACAGGAATTGGGGGTTAGTACGTTTGAAAGAGACAGTACTGCTGCAATAAATTATTTAATCGAAGGTCGCGCACGGCGCAACAAGCATCTTGTGTGAGACATGAACAATCACTGCGCCATCGTGTTCCCATGTTTAATAACATGCTTTAACTCCTATCATCATGAAAATGATATCAAGTATACGTCTCAGTATTTTAATTATTCAGAGAGCTGTAATATCACAAATGTAATGGATTCTGTGTCCTGTCAGAGGAAGAGAAAGCAGGTTTATGAAGCACGTAGTGATTCACACACATAGAGCACATAGAAGATCAAATACAAAAGAAAGCATTTAACGTGCTACTTTAGTTACGATGGGATTTGAAAAACTAGTAAATTAAACGGTTTTAAGGTGAAGTTTATGATGTTCTACTTTAATGACAGAATAAACTATGTGATTAAAGTGGAAATTTCGAGATTAAAGTTGACATTTTGAGCTTTTTTCCCCACTGTGTGCCTATTTTTTTTTTCTCTGTACCCTAATAAGCTTTCATATGACACTCAGATGGTGGGCTACAACTTGCCTTGTGACAACTTCTTTTTTATTTCGGGCACTGTGCCACTTTGTGAACTTGAGCTTTCCAGTTTCTCCAACACTCCATGTCACTCGATCAACTTCCTTTTGTTGTTTATACCACAGTTTAAACCAACAAATAGTACGTTTTTGCTTTGCCTCCACTTGGTATTCATTGAAATTCTTTTATTATCCCCTGTGCTTTTGCCATTGCCTTTTCACAGAACGCTGAGCTTAAGGGCTATTTATATTGATTTGCATATTCAAAGAGGCATAATTCTGGGAGGAGTTTGGGGAGTGGCAGCAGGTGCGTGCACATGCGTTACTTTTCATGCTGACCGGGATTTATGGAGTAGAAGAACGTGGAAATTGACAAACGTACAGATTTATGCATCTGGAATTTTTTGTGCATACGCACATTTCCGCTTTTGTACGTGCGCCATGTTTTAGTGTGAATTCTATGCATGCCGTTATGCATGAGGCCCCTGGTCCTCTCAGTGAAGTGGCATCCCAGCCAGGCAAGGACCCCAACCATCTTTGACACTGTATATTGTGGACATTACCCTGGACACAGACAGGCAGACACGCTCATGTTTATTTTATATTGTTTATTTTTCATCTTTTTACACAACAGTCAATGCTCACCGGCCCCAATACCCCTCAGTCCAGGCCAATCCAATGCCTTCTCTCTCTCTCTCTTTTCTTCTTCAGGCCGCCTCCTGCCTCCTCCAGAGACCTTGTCCACTCTTCCACCTGACTCTTCTCCCCATCTGAAGGGAGGCAGCCCCTTTAAATAAGCACCCGGATGTGCTCCAGGTGTGTTCCCGGCAATCTCCCACCGACATCGGCACTCCGGGTGTCCCTGTTCCTCTTCCCCCCGGCACTTCCTGGTGTGGCGGAAGTGTTGAGGTCTAGGGTCTTCCTGGTATTGGGGTCCCCCTGGCTGTAACCCCGGGTCCCTACAGGGTCGAGCTTCCCAGCTCTTTACCCACGGCCTCCAGGGCGGTCGCCCCCTCGAGGTCTGGAGGAGGCACAAGCCCTCCTCCTGTCTTCTCGGGCGTCCCGGCTGAGTACCACCTCCATCCGGGTACCACAATATACAAACCGGATTCCGAAAAAGTTGGGACACTATACAAATCGTGAATAAAAACTGAATGCAATGATGTGGAGGTGCCAACTTCTAATATTTTATTCAGAATAGAACATAAATCACGGAACAAAAGTTTAAACTGAGAAAATGTATCATTTTAAGGGAAAAATATGTTGATTCAGAATTTCATGGTGTCAAGAAATCCCAAAAAAGTTGGGACAAGGCCATTTTCACCACTGTGTGGCATCTCCCCTTCTTCTTACAACACTCAACAGACGTCTGGGGACCGAGGAGACCAGTTTCTCAAGTTTAGAAATAGGAATGCTCTCCCATTCTTGTCTAATACAGGCCTCTAACTGTTCAATTGTCTTGGGCCTTCTTTGTCGCACCTTCCTCTTTATGATGCGCCAAATGTTCTCTATAGGTGAAAGATCTGGACTGCAGACTGGCCATTTCAGTACCCGGATCCTTCTCCTACGCAGCCATGATGTTGTGATTGATGCAGAATGTGGTCTGGCATTATCTTGTTGAAAAATGCAGGGTCTTCCCTGAAAGAGATGACGTCTGGATGGGAGCATATGTTGTTCTAGAACCTGAATATATTTTTCTGCATTGATGGTGCCTTTCCAGACATGCAAGCTGCCCATGCCACACGCACTCATGCAACCCCATACCATCAGAGATGCAGGCTTCTGAACTGAGCGTTGATAACAACTTGGGTTGTCCTTGTCCTCTTTGGTCCGGATGACATGGAGTCCCAGATTTCCAAAAAGAACTTCGAATTGTGACACGTCTGACCACAGAACAGTCTTCCATTTTGCCACACTCCATTTTAAATGATCCCTGGCCCAGTGACAACGCCTGAGCTTGTGGATCTTGCTTAGAAATGGCTTCTTCTTTGCACTGTAGAGTTTCAGCTGGCAACGGCGGATGGCACGGTGGATTGCGTTCACTGACAATGGTTTCTGGAAGTATTCCTGAGCCCATTCTGTGATTTCCTTTACAGTAGCATTCCTGTTTGTGGTGCAGTGTTGTTTAAGGGCCCGGAGATCACGGGCATCCAGTATGGTTTTACGGCCTTGACCCTTACGCACAGAGATTGTTCCAGATTCTCTGAATCTTCGGATGATGTTATGCACAGTTGATGATGATAGATGCAAAGTCTTTGCAATTTTTCGCTGGGTAACACCTTTCTGATATTGCTCCACTATCTTTCTGCGCAACATTGTGGGAATTGGTGATCCTCTACCCATCTTGGCTTCTGAGAGACACTGCCACTCTGAGAAGCTCTTTTTATACCCAATCATGTTGCCAATTGATCTAATTAGTGTTTATTGGTCTTCCAGCTCTTCGTTATGCTCAAATTTACTTTTTCCAGCCTCTTATTGCTACTTGTCCCAACTTTTTTGGGATTTGTTGACACCGTGAAATTTTGAATCAACATATTTTTCCTTTAAAATGATACATTTACTTGGATTAAACGTTTGATCTGTCATCTACGTTCTATTACAAATAAAATATTGACATTTGCCATCTCCACATCATTGCATTCAGTTTTTATTCACAATTTGTTTAGTGTCCCAACTTTTTTGGAATCCGGTTTGTATAAAGTCTCACAATTCACTCATGTCAGGACAATAAGCAAGCTATGACTTCCAGGGAACTCTTTGTAGACTTCCACGGAATTGTGGTGAAACATAAAACAGAGAAAGGGTATTAAATCATTTCCAAAACTTTTAAGTGTTCCCAGTAGCCCAGTGACTTTGGTAATCATGAAATGGTAGAAGATTGGAACTGTCCGGCCAAATTGAGTAAACAGGCCTTTGTCAGGGAGATGAGCAAGAACCTAATATTCACTCCAACAGAGCTTCAGAAGTCCTCTGCTGAGATTGTAGAAACTGTCAAAAGGTGACAACCATCTCAGCAGCGCTCCATCAATCAGGCATTTATGGTAGAATAACTAGACAGAAGACACTCTTGACTTAATATGGTAGTTTTGTGGCCGTTTTACTCATTACTAATCCTGACCAGCTGTATGCAGATACCGTATATACTCACGTATAGGTCGGGTCTTGAAACCCAAAAAATCGATCACAAAATCAGACCCCGACTTATATACCCGTTCAAAAATGGGAAACTTAATTTTTTTTTTTTTTACTTCTTCTTGCCTCCTCCAATCTCGCATCAGTTTCTCAGACACATCGAATTTTGTTGCAGCAGCACAGTTACCAGTTTATTTCACTACTTCAACAACTTTTAATTTAAAACCAGCTTCATATTTTCTTCTGAAAATATGCTCCATCGTAGGTAAGGGATGCTCTTATGATAAAGGTGTATGAGGGTTTGAGATACAAAAAACACAAAACAGTGCAAACGTCGCTTCTGAATAGTTTGGGTATCACCGTGTGCTCACGTAGGCACAATACATAGAAAAAAAGGCAGTGTGCTCCGTGGTTACTGTCTTAGGTGGGCGTTAGCATATCATAATCTCTTGGACCAATAGCGCGAGTTTTCTGCATTCGATTTATACAACCAACATTTTAAAATACCAGAAATTATACGATAAAATCAAGTCCCAATTTATCGGTATCAGTATATACTGTAGATTTCTTTTTCCTTGTAAGGAAAACTCTGCACTTTTCATGAGGGTAGTGAGCAGAGACTATAGTCTTGTGTTTTCTCAATTGCCGCTGTTCCAATTCTAATTCCTTTTTCTGTTTTTCCTTTTAGTGCTAGAGGTCAATCAGTTTGCCCAAGAGGCAGTTGTGGCAGAAGCCTGGCTTACTGCTCAAGAACCTTTCATCCGTAGCCAAGAGTTGGGCAACAGTGTGGATGAAGTGGAACAGCTAATTCGGCGACATGAGGCCTTTCGGAAAGCTGCTGCCACCTGGGAGGAGCGTTTCAGTTCTTTACGACGCCTCACCACGGTATGCAAACTGTTGTAAAGGCTATGAGACTTGGAGATGTTGAGGACTTATGTTTTTCTCATTTGCCATGATCATCATTTTTTTTTTTACAGCTAGAGAAATTAAAAGCAGAGCAGGGCAAGCAACCCCCAACTCCATTACTGGGGCGCAAAGTATTTATGGATCCCCAAGAGCCTACATCAGCAAGGGCATCTTCTTCTCTTCTACGGCAGACAATCTATGAACAAACTGAACCTAAGGATGACAGATTAGTAGAACCTGTTTTGTCTGCCCACAAGCTGGGAAGTACTGCTTCCTCTTATACTCCAGTGATGAATGGGACAAAATATGGGGGTCTGGAACTCCGAAATGAACCAAAGATTGCCTATGTTCGGCAAGAATTAAAGCCAGAGCGCCTACAGCCTAAGATTGACATTCTTCAAGATGGTGTGCAATCAGCCTTGACAGCAAGGCAAGTGGGGCAAGAAGCCCCTCGGAAAGATGACACCAAAGGTCCAACTGCTGGTGAGCTCCAAGTCCAGCAGGTTAGTAGACATCATGATCTCACTGATGGAAAAGTCAGTCAGTCAGAGCCTCACAGTGAAGAGAAGAAAAGAGAACGAGAAAGGAGGCTGGAAAGGCAGACATCCAGTGAACAAGAAGTTCAAGCTAGGCTTGATGAGCTTCCTCAGGAAAGACGGCGGGAAAGGTATGAGCGAAGGTTAGAAAGACAGACATCAAGTGAACAAGAAGTTCAAAAGAAAACTGAAGAACACCCTCAGGAAAGGAGAAGAGACCGACACGAGCGCCGACTGGAAAGGCAGGAATCAAGTGAACAGGAGACAGCCAGAGACCAGTCTGAGAAGAAAGCTTCAGGGTGAGTGTTAGTTTTGGTGTTATAGTCACAATAAAAATCCTAAAAACATGAGAGCTAAGTAGCTAACGTTTGGATTTCCATGTAAACTTTAGTAAAAGACGCCTTTTCTATAATCAAGGAAAATGCAGGAAACAACAGGGACTTCCAAAAAACGGCAAACAACCAGGTGTCTTGGTCACTATCTTGAACAGAAGACAAGAGGCACAAACATGTTTGGACATTTGAGTGGAAATCATGCATTTTAAAATAATAATCATGTTAAATTAACCATATCTAAATATTCATTAACAAATGAAACAAAACAATTAATCATCCTTAAATCTCACCATTACAATAATTTAAATACATAGTACAACTCAGCAAAATGTTATGCAAAGGAAAAAAAATCATGATCGAGTTGCTTGTCCTTGTAATAAATTTGGCTTATAGGCAAGAACATGTCTCAATTTCTGACAAAATAAAAATTATGCAAATGTCAGACTGAGTATAGTGGCATCAGCACCAAAAATGTACTTGGCACTTGGACTCTCAGCACTACAATGAGCCTTTCTCTCAAATCAGCATTTGCCTTCTTTTCCCATCAAGAAACTTGGCCTAACTCCCTTGGCTTCATATTTTAGCCTGATGAAGCTTATCTCACTTCCACACTTCATACACCACTGTTTTATCATAGAAAGGCTTTCGGGAAACCTCCTCTTGAAACCGTCTCAATTTTAACCTGCACAGATTCTTTTTAGCATAAACCCATAGTGTAATGTGTAATTCTGTTTTTAACAGCACTTGAGGTGTATGGCCCTTACTTTATTCTAATCAGATCTAATTATGTAGATCCAGATCATCTGAATAACTTTGATTTATGCGGGGACGATTCTTCATGTCGTCAGTTCGCACACTTCTCGATGGTCCGGGATTTTTCAGGTGATTTTCTATGTAATAAACTTAAGTTATAGCATGATGAAAATAGCATAATTAGATCTGGACCACCCTATATATTGTGCCTCCATATCAGTTATATAGAATCTACACTTTATCCTAAGTTGGGTTGCTATTTGAATTCTATGCAGGACACATTTTATTCTATATTGTGCTACTGTATCAATTCTATACATTCCTCACATTATTTTGTATTGAGCTTCTATAACAATTCCAACAATTCTGTACAGTCCATATTTTATTCTGTTTTGGGTGGCTATATTTATTCTATAACAACAACAATGTATTTCTTGTATAGCCCAAAATCACATAAGGAGTGCTGCAATGGGCTTTAACAGGCCGGTTTTTTGACAGCCCCATAACCTTGACTTCCTAAGATGAGAAGAAAAAACTCCCAAAAAAATAGGGAAGAAAATTAAATACATTTTGGCAATTTAGAGAGAAAGCCCTTTCCAGGTAGGTTGGGCATGCAATGGGTGTCAAAAATGGTTTAACTATAATAAATAAAACAGAACACAAGTCATCCTCTTCACAGAACTACATGGCCAATCTGTCATTGGCACAACAGTACAAACCTCAAGACAAAATCCAAGAAAAGATTATACCAACCAATAAATACAGAACTATCACATATGAGGATACAGATTTGTTCAGAGTCCTGGAGACTTCGGCCAATAAGCCACCACCCCTTACTGGCCATTCCACAGCTGAGTCGGTGCAGGGCCGGCCAATGATTCCAGTACTCCTATATCTGAAATAACTTTTCCATAGGCAGGCAAGCAACTTGGCAGTAGAGCAGTGGCACCAAGTGCCACATTAGAACATTAGAACAATCTAGATAAGAACGGGCCACTCAGCCCAACAAAGCTCACCAGTCCTACCAGTATCTGCTTAATTCTTCTAAAAAAACATCAAGTTGAGTTTTGAAGGTCCATGAGGTCTTACTGTCTAAAACCCTACTTGGTAGCTTATTCCAAGTGTCTGTGGTTCTCTGTGTAAAGAAAAAAGTCATAATGATTGTATGAAATTTACTCTTAACAAGTTTCCAACTGTGTCCCCGTGTTCTTGATCAACTCATTTTAAAGTCACAGTCTTGATCCACTGGACTAATTCCCTTCATAATTTTAAACACTTCAATCATGTCTCCTCCTAATCTTCTTTTGCTTAAACTCATAACTCATCCCCTGTAACCCTGTAGTGAGCCTAGTTGCTCTTCTCTGGACTTTTTCTAGTGCTGCTATGTCATTTTTGTAGCCTGTAGACCAAAACTGCACACGGTCACTGCACACTTGGACTAACTCGGCTAACTTTACTGCAAGTTTATGTAGCGGCCCATCACAAACGTGTCCACGACCCATAGGTCGAGGGTGTACTCACACTAGGCACGTTTGTTCTGTACTGTGCCCATGCATGATTGTCTGCCCCAACTACTGCCCCGCTGCCCTGCACTCACACTGCACTTTAACATTCTGGGCCCAGGTACGCTTTCATCATCACTATGCAACATTGTGTAAAGTCAAAACCAAGACATGAACACGGAGTGACAGCATGCATGTCAAAAAGATTTTCTTTATTTTGTGTTTTTTTCGAGTTGTATAGAGCAGGATAAATGCTCTGTCCTCTTACAGAGTTATTTAGTGTTCAGTTTTGTTATTGAGCGTGCTGCACGTATGAGAAAATTTTTATGGTTACAAATGATATTAAGGAAGGAATTTGCAGCTTTTCGTACCAACTACAATTCACATTCATCTCTAAGGTGAAAATAAAAACCTGTTTTTAACACAAATGACATTGAATGAAATGACGTCGCTTCATTTAACGTCATGTTTGTGTTCTGTGCTTGGGCACGTTTAGTGATGGCACTGCTCATGAATTCTACTGAACTGTGCCCAGGCTCACCTCTTCCAAAAGAGCCAGGGCATGGTATGGTTGGGCTGGCAAAAAGTGATCATGCTAGTCATACAAACTAGACTTTTGGGGGTTACATGTGGACAAATGTGCTTGGGTACGTAACAAATTGCCAGTGTACAGTACATCCTAAGAAATACTGGCCTAAGAGTTTGAAACGGTATGCTTCCAAATCTCCAGTCGCAATCCTGCTCACACATCGTTGCTGCATGGATTAGTAAAAGTGAAACGGTGGTAATGTTTGGGGAAAAAAAGTGTGGTGCTTAGGACCCCCTACCACCCGGCTCAGGAACCAGTGGAATTTCTCGCCCTTTCCATATGGTTGCTAGCATTTCCAGTAAATGAGAAAGCACATGATAAGAAGCCTGGATCGTACTTTCAACTACAGTAAAACCTTGAATTGTGAGTAACTTGGTCTGCAAGTATTCTGCAAGATGAGCAAAAATTTTAAAGTAGTACGTATACGCTTTGTCTGCCGAGTGTCACCTGATCACAACTGAGCTGATGGGTTGTCTCTCTCTCTCTCTCGCTGCGGGATTGTGGGTAATCGTCTCCCATTCTTGGTCTCAGTCGGCATGCCTCACTCGTATAGTCAATATCCGTACGAGCGTATACTGTTTACAATAGCATTGTGACCACGTGTGTGTGCGTAAAGCATTTTTAAAATTTTCTGTCCAATAAGGCAGTAGGAGTGCGAGCAATGAATCAGTTTAACGACAATGCAATATCGCATTTCCGGGAAATCCTGAAAAGGAGGCAAAAGCAACTGTCACTGGATAGGTTCCTTGTTAAAGTCGCAAAAAAAGAAAAAGGTTCCGGTGAGCCAACAGATAGCAGGAGTTCCGTTAGTTAGAGTGAAAGTCGTCTTACAAAATAACTCTCCTCCTCCACCTCTCCTCTCTCTCGTCTCCCTCACACCAGCCATGATCCTTTTCAAAGGTAAAGTGCAGGTTAATTTGTCTTTATATTTTGTATTAATCATTTTTATATGAATATTTTTGGGTTATGGAACGAATCATCTGAGTTTTCATTATTTCTTATTCTTATTCGCTTTGATATACGAGTGCATTGGATTACAAGCACGTTTCCGGAATTAATTATGCTCGCCAACCAAGGCACCACTGTATTTACCTGTTTTTAACCTCACTATGTTAGGTGAGGCTGTAACTGTTCAGGAAGCTAACCTTTCATTGCGTGGCACAGGATCATTAACTCTGTCTTCATCACCTTTTGATATCACCCTCTGTCCTTAGAAAGATTGACCAGTAGCCAACCACTTATCCATTTTAAAGGATAAAACTAATAAACATGCTTTGGATTTTATGCGCACATATGTTCATGTGAACACACACACTACACCATAATGTATTGTCACCAGCAGCATATTTGTGAAATAAAAACCTTGATTGAGAAGAATTGATAAAGGGAAAGGTAACTGAACATGGGCGACTCTATCTGAAAACAATAACATTCTGCTGTAGATTAATATTAATGAACATAAAAAATTTCTCTATTCTCTTTCTTTTTACCTTCTCGTTGGTGTTGTTCTGCTTACCACCCGGCAATTTCTGTCACAGGTTGAAGACCGCTGATCTAAAGCCGCTGACACACAAGCGTCCTCCTCCATGCCGACTTCTAAATCTTTTACGAACTCACTTTCAACCAAGGCTACCAACTTTTACAGTCACAATGACCTCCTTAGCAAGCAGTTTCCCACCATTTTAAGATTTTTTCCCCACATTTGTAAAGGCTTAATGTCATAAGTCCTGCTTACTCAGTTACAGGCCTAATAAATGCGATTAACCCAAGATGTTCACAATGAGTGCAGTACATTTGGTGGAAAAGGTGATTAATTGTTTAATTCCCTGGACCATCCATCATGGCAGCACTCAGACAAGTGGTCCACTGGGACAAAGGAACGCGGTTCAGCTGCAAAGCAGGCAAACTTTAGTTCTGCCTTTTTTTGATACTTTGAAATGCTTGGAAAACTAAATAGTGTTGAATTGATTTGGATTCAGATGCCAGTTTATTGAATATTGCGACGAGACGAGACTTTTTGACATGAAATTGTTTCAAGTCCCGCCTTCCTCTCAACCATATTCAACCAAGTACACAGCCCTCTTACCTCTCATGAATGCTTTTGACAGACACATTTCCTGCTCTCTCAGCTCTTATAAATTTGTATGTTTTTTCCTCACTTTAAGTTCCCAATAAAAGAAGACGTATTATGTCCAAATCTTATAGAAGAATTTCATCCTGAAGGGATATAAACAGAAGAAATGAGTACAAGGCAATCCTAGCACGAGAAACGATGAAGTCACAAATTAACGAGAAAATTGTTGTTTGGTTACATGGCCAATTGTTTAAATGCGTATCAATAGACTGTGCTGAAACAGTTGGTGGTGATCGTGTGGAAGATGAAAACATTAACGTACGATGTCACGAAGGATATCTACAACCGTTAACACTGTCCGGTCTTCCAATGGCTGAATTACTGTTGAAAGAACGATGTATCCAAGAAAGGTAATGTAGTACATCTTCCCCGGATAACATTAGACAACAAAGGAGATCTTGATATTCCATTCATATCTAAAACGTTTCCTGTTAGAATAACTTTTGCAAAGAAAATTAACAAATCACAGAGACAAACATTTGAAAAACTCATTTTATTTATTATAGAGAAAGAAACGAAATTCTCTCACAGGCAGTTATATGTTGTGCTGTCACGATGAAAGTCCAAACACAGAATCAAAATCCAATGCGATATTGATATAAATTTAATTCAAAAAAAATTTTTTTTTTTGTTTTACAATAAAAGTGTAAGTTTAAAAAATATTTGCGTTTTAATTTCAAAGCCAAACAGAACAAAATCGTATTACGCAACGAATAACTCTAACGCAATTTTTTACTATGGTTAATTACTCGCTTTAATGTAAAATAGTTCTATCGACTTTCACCACACCAAAGAGCCTTTACACACAGTCATTATCCAGGAGTGGATGTAGGGGGGTGCACTCCTATAAGTACTTGGAGGTCCACATCAATGACAGGCTGGGCCGGTTTCAGAACACAAAAGAGCTATAGAAGAAAAGGCAGAGCAGGCTCTTTTTCCTTAGGAGATTTCTTCTTCTTCCTCCTCCTCTTCATTTCTTCTCTCTTCTATGTGGGGTCAATATGCTTGATCAGCCTTCTCCATTACAGCCCTGCACCTCCTCCCCAGTCAGACCCTTCTCTTTCAGATTTTCTTGTACTTTATCCATCCACCTCCGCTTTGGCCTCCCTCACTTGCTCAGTTATGGGACACACTCTGGACCCCCTGGAGGTAGCAGAATAAGAGAGAATGAAAACAAAACTGAGTGCCATTATTAACAATTCTGCACGTCTTCTTTCTGACACACCAATACTAAGGACTTTCAGCCAACAAATTATTTAGCAGAAGTGTGTCAAGAAACACATCTGGGGTGCTTTATACCAAAAGCAATACGCCTGCATTGCGCCTCACAGGGACTGGTGTCTGTACATATATTTATTTATTTATTTGTCTATTTATTTATTTAAAGAGCTTCTGTAAAAAAGCAAATTTTTCCTGGCGACAAATAAAGTTCTATCTGTTGTGATAGACCTGGGTCACAAGTGAGCCCCAAACCCCAAACACAAAAACACAATACAGTTCTGGATTCAAATCAAAGGGTTCTTTACTATAGAAATACCTCCATTTGAAGCACAAAAATGCACAGGTTATCTTTCCTACAATCACCTCGCCTCTCTCCACTGCACTGCCCTCCTCCAGTTGAGTGTTGCCTCTCTTCCTGCCAGCTCAGACTCACAGTCCCTTTTATTGAGGACCGGGGAGTACATCTAGGGCCAGGGCTACTGCCTGTTGGAAGTACTTCCAGGTCACATGGACGTCCCGTATATTAGAGAGTTTATCTTCTTGCAGTGACCTCTTGCGGTACCCATGGACCCCAGCAGAGCTGTGCTGCTGGACTACATCTCCTAGCATTCCCTGCAGGTTCCCTTATATGGGGGGGCTGCTGCCATCGAGCAACTGGGGGGAATAAACATCCCTCATGGACAGTCCTTCCCTGTCTTCTTTTTTTATTTGAGCCAGTGAAGGTATTACATATGTGCCCAGTCGGGATGACTGTCCATTTGTCTGGGGCTTCCCATCTGGGTAAGGAACCATCTTCTTCTCTAGCTGGGTCGGCCGTCCCTCCATTAGGGAAGCATTGCCCAGGTAAGGAATCTTCCCGACTCCCTGCCAGGATGCCTGTCCATCCCGTGTACCATCTACACTGTCTATCTAAAAAAGACTCTTTAATGTCAAAATAAAAAAGATCCCTGCAAAGTGGTCTAAAATAACGACAATTTTAAGCAAGTATTCACCCCCCTCCTTCTTCTCCACACTTCCGTTTTTCCCCATTCTTCTAGACAAACCTTAGCCATGCTCTGTCAGGTTGCGTGAGGATTGCAAGAGAGCAGCTTTTCAACTGAGATCTGAACTCTACTCGGCTGCTACAGGACATTAACGTTGTCAGTTTTTACACCCCAGCTTTGAGGTTGTTGTCTTGCTGAAAGACAGATCTTCTCCCGAGATGCAGGTTTCTCGCAGATTGCATCAGGTTTTTCTCTGTAGTTTGCTGCATTCATTTTACCCTCACAAGCCTTCCAGGAAATGATGTAGAGAAGTATCCCCACCGTCTGATGCTACCGCCATCATGCTTCACAGTGAGGATGGCATGTTTCGAATCCCATAAATGCCAATAGGGACTCTGCTCTGTTGGGCCCTTGAGCAAGGCCCTTAACCTGCAATTGCTGAGCGCTTTGAGTAGTGAATAAAGCGCTATATAAATGCAAACAATTATGTTTCTGATAACGTGCTTCTGACAAACATGCCATTTAATGTGATGACCAAAAAGCTCAATTCTCTTCCAGCTGGCCTCAATGTCTCCCATGTGCCTTCTAGCAAACTCTAGCTGAGATGTCATAGGTCTGCTCTGGGCAGATTTTCATTTCTCAATGATTGTCTTCCCTGGACTCCTTTATATATATATCACTGGTCAACAAGCATTTCACTACTGGGAGTCTTTAACACTTTAACAGGTTTCACTTGCTGACTCCAAATCTGAAAAACCGTTTTCATGTAGCACATCCCGGTTTTTAGTTATGATGTGCCAGGTCTTGGACAACTAGGGTGACTGGACAGTAAAGGTGGATAACCATTTTGATAAATACTGGTAATTCCACTAGGGATGCCATTGAAAAGTAAAGAAATTCGCCACACGTTACTAATAGTTGTGAGTTGTTTACCTTATTCATTATTAATTTTATTTAAAAATGGTTAATTTTTAATTAGCAGAAAAAATATTTGTTACTGATTACCAAGTTTTATATGACTCTTAAGCATAATGACACAACTCAGACGTGACGGTGCAGTAGGTAGTCAGTTTTACTGTTAAACATAATATTGCATTTCAGGACATTTTGTTCATTAGATTCACCATTACTTTGAAAATTTTGTCAAGCTGATGGACAGAAATGGCGATGCTTTTCAGAATTTAAGAAATAAGTTTGGTGTCGAGAAAAGTGAAGCCAAATTAAGGAAGGTGTTGCTTGATGATGAGTTCAAAAGGGAACGGAAGCCCAGTGAATCAGCACCCCCATTCGTGAAGGTTGTCCAGAATTTCCTTGACAGTCACAGAGCAGAGAGTAATGCTGAGCTTGCGGAGAACCTGCTGAAAGCGTATCAGCTTATGGGAGCCCGAATGTCACTGAAGACGCATTTTTTACATCTCGACTTTTTTCCACCAAATCTGGGCGATGTCAGCGATGAGTATAGGGAAAAATTTCATCAAGATACAAAGGTGATGGAAAACTGATATCGGGGAAAATTCACTCCGAGCATGATGGGTGACTACTGTTGGTTCTTGCAAAGAGAGACGGATGTGAAGTACAAGCGCAAAAGCGAGGGCCTCCAACATTTTTGGGCAGGCTGACCTCACTTTTATATTGAGGTAAATTGACATAAATATGCTTTAACGTGTCTCTGGTATCGTCTTCTGGTTTGTTTTCATAATAAACACATCAAAACAATTTTGGTGGGACAGAGTCCTAACTCCAGATATCATGTTGATATATTGATATTCAAAAGTGTCAAAACGTCAATGATGTGTATCTCAAAAACCTGACGTGCTAGCTTAATTCTGATTTCATATATGAAGTCATTGCAAAAAAACTTAATAAAGAGCTGCTCTGAAGTTCTCAGTAGCAAACACAAAATATTTTTTGTAGACCAGTGTATTCAGAGACTATTTTCTTGTTTCCACCCCCTTCACTCTCCTTTTCACAGAGTTACTTTAGGTGTTCTTTTGTCTTCATTATGGAGGTTAGGCCACCATAATGGCTCATCACAAGTTGCAGTCAGACTAGGGTCATACTGTAGGTCAGGCCACTAAACTGACTGACCACGAGTTGGATCTTTCATTATTTTATGTTTTATATTTGTAATTCATTTAGACCAAGAGTTCCCAAACTTTTTTCGGCCACCGCCCCCTTTACCAAAAACTTTTAAAACCGTCGACCCCCTAGTGATTTACTTTACTTACTCAAATTAATACATTTGTACATTACTCAATATTAAATATTTCACTAGATATCAGATTTTAATCACTTGTAATTATGATTTAAAAAGATAAAATGGCTACGGAATATGGCATTATCTTGTGCAACATTTAATATCGAAACCTGCACTAATGAAAATTTAAGCAAAAAAATACGAGCAGAGTTTTTTTTTTTTTTACATTTTTGACATTTATGAAATAAATATGTAAATTCAAAATAAGTACAAATAGTCCAAGCTGTACTGTCTGCATTTCTTTTTTGGTTCAGTCATATTATTATCTGAAGAAATACAAACTTTTATTAACAAACAATTTCGACAGCCCCTGTGATTAAAAAAAAAAAAACAAACAATAAAGTATGTACTTACTTGAAACAGAAGATTTTTGTTCTTACTCGAATAAATAAACTGTGTTCTCCAATTTTCTTTTTCGTAGTACTGCTCCTCAATAAATAATTATATTCAAAGTTCAAATCACAAATAAGTACATGTCACATCAAATGAACCAATTTATAGTGTTTTATGAAAGAATGACCGTACAAGACTGATAGATAATGCTAATATAGAATATCCGTCGTCTTGTCCCACCGCAAGCAAAAGCGGACATGCAACGGTTTTTCATGTCCGCACTTGCTTTGATACGTTCGATAAGACAATGCACAGATACTGTATGTTTGTGTTACATGTATTTTCATGCATTCTTACGTGTGACTCTTTTAATGACACATTTTACCTTTTTGTTCGCAAGTTTGGTATGTAATGTGTTTTTATCAAAAAAGTGTTTTTTTGAATTATTTACTTCTTAATTAGGTACCTATTGGAATCATAGATATTTTGAAGTAACAAACAAACAGCAGTAGTAAGGGGGTCTATTTTTGCTGTCGTTGAACCCCCAATTTTTTGATTGAAACTATTGACCCCTAGAAAGTTCAAATCGACCCCAGGGGGTCGATATCGACCACTTTGGGAACCCTTGATTTAGACCAATCTCACAGATCTGTTCTCTGAATTGGAAGAATCTTATTCTGTTCAATCAATCAATGCCAGAAAAGCCAAATGATGTATTCTATGATTCAGGTTGTATACCAATAAAATGTGAAAACTTCAAGGAGGTAAACACTTGCAATGAATTTAGGAACACAAAAGACCATCAAAACAACACAAAATAACCAATGGATGCTTCTTTACCTGTCTTTCTCTGTTTCTGAAGCCACAGTCTTTGCAGATCCAGTTTCTTCACAAAGTTAAACCCTTTTAGAGATTAGGCTCCTTAACTGTCATGACAGGAGCTCTGCTTTGCCAGACAGGGTTATCAGTGAATCTTTAGCTTTGATTTATAAAGTCTTGAGCGACGGCAGCATTCTGCAGTTAAACCTTTTTCTCTGTCATCCCTCGTGACACCAGCTTTAGTCTGCTTGTGTGATACCACGCAGGTATTTTATGGAGTCAAGGTACAAAATGAGACTCAAACCCAGAAATCCAAGTCTCCAAAAGGTAATCCTAGATTTACCAAGTCATTCATTAAATCCTGGGTAATCCTAGTCATCTAAGGCAATGTTTCTTATGGACCTTCAAAGATTGTTCAGATGTGTACTGTATGTGTTACTATTTACACCAACTGCAAGAAATAAGATGTGTGAATACCTTAGCTGGCTTCTGATCCAAGGTGTAAATCTCAAAACCAGAAGTACAAAGCTGTTTTGAAGCATTGTCTTTGTTCAGTTTCTTGGCTTTAAAAGCTGTTAAATTGATCCTTTGTCATAATGCTTTCCTCCAGAGAGATTTTACACTTGGAAACAGACACGGGCCCGGTGTATTCCATTTTCTAGTACTTTCATGTTCTTGTGCCCTCATAATGTCATTAGTCCAAGTCCCCTCTGCTGCTAGAATGTTCATTTAAGGAGTTAGTGGCCATTTTGCGCTTCATTTCAGTTAAGAAAATTTATTTTAAATACAGTTTGTGTCTTGTGAAGCTCACTTTACTCATCTGAGGCTGAACTGTACCCATTCCAAACTTTGTAGTGCAGTGTGACCACTAGAGGGCGCTGCAGGACCTCACAGACGCAGTCCCGGGAATATGGATTGAACAGAACACCTTAACAGCTTTCTCATTGTTAACACAGCACAGCAGTGTAATTCGTTTTCTTGTTTCTCCTTTCTCTCTTCCACTTCTCCCCAGCGAGTGTTGTCCAGCTCCTCTCCCGACTCTGATTCGATCTGAGTAAGGCAGCCGCAGAGCTTCTCCACTTATACAAGACCCAGGGGTAATTCAGGTGCCATACGATTACACACTGGAAGCACTTCCAGGCCAGGAGGGAACCACCTTAAAGTGTGTGAGTCCTCTCCCTACAGCTACCTGTGGTGGCACCCACACACCCCGAAAGGGCTGTTCATCAGGACTACAATTCCCAAGGTGCCATGTGAGTGTACAAATGAGAGGGTTGCTGCCATCTGGAGTACTTGGGGACTACATGGCCCCAAGACACAGTCCTTCCCAGCCCTTCCATTATATCTTCACTACCTGCAACCAATCTGGCCAGGATGCCTGTCCATCCATATCTTCACCCATCCGGGTAAGGAACCTCCCTCCTTTCAGGTCAGGATGCCAGTCAGTCCACCTTGGTAATTACAATATACAGTAGTTTCCTCCTTTACATCCAAGCACCAAAACAGAATTCGATTTTATGAAAAAGAAACTGTCACGGACATGTGAAGAGAATGAAATAATCCACCCAGTTTAATAACTGTCAAAAATAACTTCAGATTCACAATCACTGGCCTTGAAGTGCTTATGTTTGAAATGTGTTCTTTTTAATGTTCTTAGGGTGGCTCTCACATGGCTAGGACCACCAGTAAAGAATAAATATCAAAAACATAGTCATATTTGTGATGAGCAACCTTGAAATTGCATCAGTCATCATTCTACGTCCCTTTATTACCAGTCCCTTTTTTTAAATTTTGTCAAAAGGAATCATTTTGACCCCCTTGTTTTCCTTTAGGACAGGGGTGTTGAACTCTGGTCCTGGAGGGCCACAGTGGCTGCATTCATTCTGACCCTTTTCCTAATCTGTGACTAGTTTTCACTGCTAATTAACTTCTTTTCCCTTCATTTTAATGGCCCCGTTTTAAGGATTCAGTCCTCTGAATTGATTCTTTTCCGCATTAAATGGCAGCCAAGCAGAAATGAGACATGAAACGAGCCAACAGATGACCAGCTAAATTGAGATTTCAAACTCCAACCAATTTCACTCCAAACCAGTCTCTTAATGAGAAGCCAATTCTTGCTGTTAATTAAACCCGTTATTTAATTCCATGGCTTCTTGCTGCTCTTATTCTGCCACAGCAGGCATTTCCAAAACTGTTGATATTTTCTGTTTTTTCTAAGAACACCGTCAAGATGTTTTGGTGACCTGAGCAGATAAACCTTACTGAGACCTTCTTTATTTTCAGATATTGTGTGGTGGGCACAGGTGAGCTGGTCATGTGGCATCTTTTTTTAATGTCTCATTATTGTTTGGCTGCTAGTTAAGGAAAAAAGAAACAACTAAGCCGCCTGAGTCACGTTAATTAAAGCCAAGGCAAAAGAAGTTAATTAGTAGCAAAAACTAGTCACTAATGAAGAAGAATGAAAACCTGCAGTCACTGCGGCCCTCCAGGACCAGAGTTCAACACTTGTGCTTTAGGGCGTCAGTTGTCTCATACACAAGTTCCAGTCCTTCTCATCATTTTTGTTGAAGATGCTTATTGGCTTACTTTTCGTCATAACAGTATAATTTCCTGCACAACACATGGTCCAAAAAGGGCCTAAAAATGAGCAGTTTTGGGGTCTAGGGGGCCAAAACTAGGGGGGAACCCCAGCAAGCTTGATATCTTGCATTGTCGATTGGTATATTGTATGAGGTGGTGCTCTTGTGAGACAGGAGGCTGTGGACAGAGTAGTTGAAGTGATTTGAAGGCGTGCACACGTATTTTAATTCTTATGAACACGATAAGAGAAGTTGAGGAGAGAATCCGACTTCTTGTTTTCTATTAAATGTTGTGGACTATGGCCGGACATTCATCCCAGCCAATACCCCCAGCCCGTCAAAGGGAGCCATCCCTGCAACATGGAGATGCCCCGAATTCCAGCAGGGCATCATGGACATTGGAGTTTTCCTGTACAGCCCTGCTGGATAACGTCGGGGCTGCCAGGGGACGCTGCAGGGAGGTTCGGAGACTTCTATTTTACCTCTAACCCAGAAGTATGTCTTAGTCACAGCGACAGAAGAAATGATGTACTTTCGGGATGAAAAGAAGAGTTTTGATCTGTCACGGAAGTGCTAGGAAGTCACATTAATGAGGGTTCAGAAGCACTTCCGGGTCAAGGACTATATAAAGGACTGTGGGAGATCCGAGGGTTGAGCTGAGTTGGGAGGAAGGGTGGCAACACGTCTGGGAGAGTGGAGGATTTATTGTATTGATTGGTTATTGGATGAGTATTGTGGAGTGTAGGGTGCTTTGTGCACATTATTGCTTTAATAAAGTCAACTTTTGGACTTTTATCTGGTGTCTGGCATCTGATCTGAGGGTTCAAGGGGACGACAGCGCCCCCTATCTATCACAATGTGTTCTACTGCAGGATTAGTGTTGTGTTCGTGTGCCATGAGAATTTTCAGCATTCAAAATTCGACCTATTTATGTGAATGTCAGGTGGACATTTTGGGAGACATGCTGTTGTAATTCAGGTTTTGGACATATTTGCCCTGAAATGGGGGGACCATTTGAAAATTTCTGAATGGTGTGACCGAAATGTGTGCAAATCCCCTCAAATGACAGTCTGCAATGTGCACTTTAATCACGTTGCCTGAACAGTTTGATTTGTAATTTTAAACCGTGGAGCAGAGGGGTAAATTATGTAAAAATGATGTAAAAAATAGCGTCTTTATTCCAAGCATTATGGAAGGCACTGTATTTACTTTTTCTTGAGCTTTTAAGCAGTTTTAAAAATGACTGTTTTTCTGACCTGCAGGGTTTATTCTTTTTCATTTGAACGCCTTATTTCAAAGCTAGTAGTTTTTTAATGTTATTTTCACTGCCATTTTGAGGGTTTCGCTGTGCTTGTCATGCGTGATGATGATGTCATCGTCCCAACATTGTTGGGCAAGAGTAAGGTTACAATTCTGAGTACGTGAAACACAGACTTTTATCTTGTATTTTTATTTATTTATTTATTAATCATTGCATTGTTTATTTGTCTTGTTTTCTTATTATTATTGCTATTATTTCATATCCTTACTTATGATTTACAATAAATAATGAAGGTCGGCAGTTTGATCACTTATGAGATTGTATCTAAGTGCATTGTTTCATTGTGACATTCTTTTCAGTTAATAAAGTGAATACATCTATTGAGTTAATAAAGCTATTGTAATAATCATAAACCTGCACGTCTTTTTCCATACAAACAACTGTAAACCTACTTTTGCCCACCCCAGTATGTGAAGGTCACCTCTTGTGGCTCTAGTTTATCTGAGATTGAATTTATTTGCAAACTATGTGCTTTCTTCTGTGAATTTTTAGGATAAGACTTTTGCTCTTTGAGTTTTGGCTAGCATTTCTATTTTTGTCCATTGTAAGGTGTTGCCAATTTTACTTGTTTCCACCTTTAAGAACCCCAAAAAAACCCACTTTTTATGAGTTTCACATTTCATGATCGCAATTGTGAAATTGCACGCAAAACATATTGTATTCTCAGTGAATTAGTGTAAACATACAGACATGGTATAGGGCCCACTTGTTCAGCCTCTATGCTGTAGATTTAAATGACTAATTTACCTAAAAATGTTATTTTTACTAGGGGGCTTTGCCCCCTGCTCACTTCGCTTGCCAACCCCTTAGCCAGCACAACGCGCCTCTTTGCGGCTCTGCTGCTCGTGTATGGGGATATGAATGTACAATTTAAACAGATTTTAATTTTCATGTGAAGCGTTACATCTGCATCAACGCGACGTATAACGGGCCGTGATTGCATTTAATTTCTTTCCCTCTATTAAATAAAATGACTTTTTCGAATGTTTGGCTCTGAGATTTGTTAATTGTCTTTGCAAAAGCTATTCTAATTGGAAACTGTTAATGTTTTAATACGAATGGCATATTAAGATCTCCTTTGTTGTCTAATGATATCTGTGGGAGATGTACTAAATTACCTTTCTTGGATACATCCTTCTTTCTACAGTAATTCATGTGGTGGAAGACCGGACGGTGTTAACGGTTGTAGATATTCTTCATGATGTTTTTGGGTCTTGAAACCCAAATCAGACCCCGACTTATATGCCCGATCAAAAATGCGACACTTACTTTTTTTTTTTTTTACATCTTCTTGCCCCCTCTAATCTCGCATCAGTTTCTCAGATACATCGAATTTTGTTGCAGCAGCACAGTTACCAATTTCTTTCGCTACTTCAGTGACTTTAATTTAAAACCAAGCTTTATATTTTCTTCTGATTGAATGCTCCATCATAGATAAGGGATGTTCTTACGCTAAAGGTGTATGAGGGTGTGAGATACAAAAAACTCAAATCAGTGCAAACGTTGCTTTGGAATAGTTTGAATATTACGTAGGCACGTAGGCACAACAGAGAGAGAGAGAGGGGTTAGGAGCACGCGATAATACAGCGCATTGCCACACCCGCATAGAAAAAAAAGACCGTGTGCTCAGTGGTTACTCTCTCAGGTGGGCGTTAGCATATCATAATGCCTTGTACCAATAGCGTGAGTTTTCCACATTTGACTTATATGACTGATATATCTGATATATGAAATGCCAGAAATTATACGGTAAAATCAAGTCCCGACTTATCCGCGAGTATATACGGTATGTAAAAATCATGTTTGATTAAGCACACAGTGGTGAAGAACAACTTTTAGACATCAAGCTCAATGTACACACATAATACGTGTAACTCTAATACCTGTTATTGTTCTTACATCACAGGGAGAAGAGGTCGACATTGGCAGATATTGTGGAACAGCTACAGGAGAGAGAAGCTGCCCAATTACAGTCTCAGGTGAGCTGAATGTTCTGGTTTTGTTACAATTTCAAAATTATTCAGGCCAATCCTTTGGTTTGCATATTTAAAAAAAAAAAAAAAGATGTTTAAATCAGAAAACAAAGAGTGTCAGGGCATTTATCCCTAAAGATATTCTAGTAAGTAACCTTTAAATGCTAAGTAATGTCTGACAATGAATACTCATCATTCCATTCTGACTTTTGAATGGTAAGTCAAGCAGTGTCACCTAGTAGTTCGGACGGTGGGCTGTTACGGCCGTGTGGCTGCCAGTGAAGCCTCCACCATAATGACCCTACATGAACCATTTCACTTGTAAGGCCTCCATCTCAGTCATGGCAATATAGAAACCATTCTGTAATGCCTGTATAGTACTTTGAAAAGATCTTTATTATGTAAAGGTACCATAGTGTATGTGCCAGATCAAGAAAGTAATTGAATATTGTGTGATTGCTGGTTTAATGCTCACATCTACCATGCTCACATGCTAGACATATAAGAACATTTGTGTTTTATATGGCATATACAATATAAATATTTTTAGATTTCTAGCATGTAACAGTGGCCAGGCAAAGTTTGCCTGAAGAAGGTGCCTGAGTTGCCTCAACAGCTTGCATATTGTAATCTTCTTAGTTAGCCAATAAAAGGTGTCGTTTTGCTTAACTTCTCGCTACATCCATAATGGCTAACACGGTACAACACCCTAGTACTACTGTACACCATATTTTATATAACACACTTTAGTGGAAGTAGTACTATGCCCTCTAGTGGTTAAGATGTCTAACTTTAAGTCACAAGGTTACATTCACACTCTAATTACTGTATGACCCTTCCTTCCTTCTTTCCTCTTTGGCATTACAGTCCTTGTAGGGCCTAAGCCTCCTTCGCAACTTTGCTCCATATTGACCGGTCTGTAGCTAAACTCCTCTATCACAGTGTTTCTCAAACTGTGGGGCGTCGAATAAATGAACAAGACATCAAAATAAATTTTTTTCATTTTTATTTCAAATTTAAATTTGCTAGCATATAATCACAACGAATACATTATAACTAAAATTAAAATAAAACATTTCTAAGGCATAGATCTAATGACTAATATGTGCCTGCTTTAAAGTTCACAGCCTGTCCAGGTTTGGTTTGATATTTGAGATTTGAGACACTCTGAGCTCCTTTTCTATTTGAAGTTTGTTTCTATGACGAGCGGCGCCTCTGCTGCTGCTTTTATAGTCGCGTAATTTCAATCCAGAAAGTTTGAGACGTATCGGTATCTGTCGCGAACATTTGGGTAACAGTAGATCAGGTGATAATGCGGTGCGACTGCACCAAATTGGCAGCGTACCAATATTGGCAAATTGAGTTAAATAATTTACTGCGTATTGGGTTATTTTCATGATGCAACTAACAGCGGTATAATATTTGTCGGACGAAAATGCGTTCGTCTCACGCAGATTGACTTCATCTGTGTCTTTGTTTATGAGATTTTTAAAAATTAAAACATATTTAATCGTTTCTTTACATAAAAAATAATTAAATACGAATAAATAATTTATTCTTTGTTTGCATTTTAACAGTTATTAAAACACTTTAAAAAAAACAAAAATTGCAAATATTTCATCGAAGTTAGCCGAACACATGCAAATCTTATGGAAGTAAAAATGATAGGATACCGCAACACCGCACGAGTATCATACCTTTGTTAGTTGTATCATGGGTTATCCTCATCTATCTTATATTATGCAGGGGGTGCAGAATTATTCCAGGTAGAAAAGGAGTGGGCATGAAATACGAATGTTTGAGAACCGCTGCTCTACCACAAAAGTCATATCTTCCTCAAATCATCCGTCACATCATCTAGTCATATTTTCCTTGTTGTCTTCCTCAAGGTAGCTCCCAATACACCTTTTCCTCCGCAATTCCATTCTACAGTAAGTGTCCAAACCATCTGATCCTTCCTTTCTTTATATCTTTTTCCTGAATATCTCATATAACTCCTGATTGGTCCTCACTCTACATCTCTCTGCCTATAAAATAAAAACAGAATGCAAATCTTGTCAACCCATATTTCAATGTAATTAGAAGAGAACATATCAAACGTTGAAACTGAGAAATGTATTTTTTATGAAAAGTATAAGTTCATTTTGAATTTGTTTCTGCTAATGTGGAGTGGGTGAGGAGGTTGGAGTCTTGAAGGTTTAGGTGCGAGAGAGAGAGAATCATGACAAGTTGGCTATAGTTCGTCAGGTGCGCATCGAAGTATGACTCAAAATCATCTCAGATGCATGTGGAGGGTGGATAAGGCAATGAATTTTCCTGGTTTGTTGTTTTGGTGGCCCCTAACAGTGAAGATGTTTATAGAGGTATGCTAGGGTTCAGCAATTTGTTTTGTTGTAAAGTAACACAATAAATACGCCCGGGTTGTTCGAGGACTCAATTGTGTGTGGCGTCTCAGTTTCTCCTGTCTCGGTGGTCATTACAAGCTTACCATTAATAAGAAGAATACACAGTTCTGTTTTTGATTGATGTAATGAAATCCCCCTTCATTTCAAATAAAATGTAATTGCATATTTTTTTTATAATTTTCTGTAACAAATTCAGTAATTCTGATTGATCCTGCCTTCATATTATTATTATTATTATTTCTGCAGAAAAAAATAAATAAATATACTGTATGTATACAGTATATCTTCAAGCTGTTTATTAATAAAAATCCATAAATTAATTTTTAGAACTCACCTTTTCTGTGGCATAGTCATGGAGAGCTACAGGTAATCCTGGGCACAAGATAGGAATCATCATTGTAAGCAATTGGATGCTAGTCCATCATAGGGCAAGCATTAATAGCAGTCTGTAAAATAAAGAACGTCAACCAGCCGAATGACTCTTGTTAAATCTCCAGTAAATATTTGAATTATGTTGTAAGGTGTTATTTATGTTTAACTACAGAGTAGAGAGAGAGAAGTACCTCCACGTCTCCCGAATGGGCTACCTGAGCGAACACCTCGCCCCGACCGGCCTCGAGCCCGGGACCGACCTAAACCTCGTAGGCGGCCAAGGCCGAAGGACCCAAACGCACCACCAGGAGACGCCAGACGATCTCGTTCAGCACCAGCCCAGAGCAGCTCGGCTCTGCCTCCCCCACCTCCCACCCATACAGCCCAGCATGAGGGGACTCTGTTCCGAAAGCATGAAGTCGAGAGCCAGAAGAAGGCTTCAAACAGGTATGGCAGTTGCATGTGTCTAATTTTTAATTGTCATGATGTGACTCCTTTAAATTTTTACAGTTTTTTCTCTGACTTTTAACAAAATCATTAAAATATCATTTCTGTAGCTCTTCAGGGAACAACAACAACATTTATTTATATAGCACATTTTTATACAAATAATGTAGCTCAAAGTGCCGGCGGCAGGGAATCTGGCAACATCTAATTTACATTCCACTCTACTAAGCACTTGGAAACCCTTTCAACCCCTTACACAAAAAAAATGGCAGATGAAGGGATTGCAGCGCTTGTCCTTGACAATGGATCTGGTATGTGCAAGGCTGGCTTCGCTGGAGATGATGCTCCCTGTGCAGTGTTCCCCTCAACTGCGGGGTGCCCAAGACATCAGGGTGTGATGGTAGGCATGGGACAGAAAGATAGTTATGTGGGTGATGAGGCTCAGAGCAAGAGGGGTATCTTGACCCTGAAGTACCCCATTGAGCATGGCATTGTCACAAACTGGGATGATATGGAGAAGATTTGGCATCACACTTTCTATAATGAGCTTCGTGTGGCACCTGAGGAGGGAATGAAATTTGGTTGTTGCATTTATTTTGTGTCATGATCCTATCAGAAATCCTAACATATGAAGCCTGAAAACACAGAGGAGTGAATTAAGAACATTTACGTTAGGTAGAATGCCCAGTGGGCGCTGGGTGGTCTTTTGGCCTTGGGACCCTTGCAGATTTTTTTTTTCTCAGCTTAACTAGAGATTTTTTTTTTTTTTTTGCTTTTTCTCTCTTCCTGGCCATTATGACATAAGGACACTATTCTTCTACTTGATATTTATCTGTTTTTAAGATCGTTTAGATTCGTTACTAAATTTTTAACATTATTGCCTAATCTTTTCTTTTTTTTTCCTTGTCCACTTTCTCTTCTTTTAAAGCACATTGAGTTACATTTTTCAATGCAAATGTGCTATATAAATAAGTGTTGTTTAGATATGTTTTTATTAATGTTTCATTCTCCCATGATGCCATTTTTTATGGGCACTGCCATTTTATGCCTTAGTGTTATGTGGTTGCTAGGCTTTTGCTGTGCGGGATGACTGGAAATGCGTGCTGCGTGATGCCTTCACCATGACGGTAGACGGTCTTATGATTTGGTTTCAATGTAATTATTTTTTTGGCTCTTTCTGTGGTACTTTGGTAAACTTCTTCATTTTCACTAATGTGTTAGATCATGTAGATTCTGATTTCTTAACATTTTTTTATATGGTCTTTATTTGATTTTGTTTATTTATTTTCAACACAATTTTGTGGAACAGTTGCTACCGTGTTGTTTAGGAAATGATTCAGAATTGTGCACTTTGGGACGTCACCATCCAGTTGGTTTGTTTTCCTTGACTCTTGAGTTTGGGCTTAGTGTTTGGTTTTGACAGTCTTATAGTTTAACCTTCTTGCCTGTCTTTTGGTTAACATCTTTTCTTCAGATCTCATCCAAAATAATTCCCTGTCTTTCTTTATCTGGCAGAACACCAGGTAGTCTAAATTTACAGATTTATTTAAAAAAACGTAGAGTGTGGCTTACTGTTATCTGTTTTGATCTCCTGGTCTGACTCTCTTTTTCCTTTGACTCCGCATTGCGTCTGTCGTTTTGCATTTGATTCCTCTGACTTTTGACCCTTTTGCTACACCTTTTTTTCTTACATTTTGGGCTCTGTTTAAAACCTTTTTTTTTTTTTTTACTTTCTGGCTTCGGTCTCAGCTTGTTGTCCTTTTAGCAAAGCAACTGTTTATGTATGTGGAGATCAGAACATGTACAGTAGTGTCAGTCAGAAGACTGGTAAAGGATTCAGAGTATTCCACACAGCAGCTTTAAAGCAGCATTTAATGGCTGTTATCTAAGAAGTATACATGCATTTGATTATGTGTGTGGTCTTTAGCATGGGGAAGGTGATATATAAATAAAATTCATTGTTGTTGTTTTTAAAGAAAGGATACAGAAAACCAATTAGTAATTACAAAAAAAGTCCACTAGATGTCAGTATTATTTTCAAATGAGTCTGGTTACTAATTTCTTGAGAGTTTGGCATATCAACAAAGTATTATACTGTATTAATGTACTATCATGAACGTATTACTAAAATAAACATTGCTGTATGTAAATTATATTTAGACAAACATTTTAATACATAAATGCTATACTGCATACTTTAAATATGTAATACAAGATAACTCTAAATGAACTTACTTCTGGTCATTAAATGTACATTTTCTTACTTATCTATGTGGAAATGACTATCACATATGCACCTTAAATTATGAGGAAAGATTAAAAGAGCTGAGCCTTGACAGTTTAAGCAAAAGAAGATTAAGAGGAGACATGATTGAAATGTTAAACATTATGAAGGGAATCAGTACAGTGGATCAAGACGGTGACTTTAAAATGAGTTCATCAAGAACACGGGGACACAGTTAGAAACTTGTTAAAGGTAAATTTCACACAAACATTGGGAAGTTTTCCTTCACACAAATAACAATAGACACTTGGAATAAGCGACCAAGTAGTGTGGTAGACAGTAAGACGTTAGGGGCTTTCAAAACTCAACTTGATGTTTTTTTAGAAGAATTAATTGGATAGGACTAGTGAGCTTTGGGGTGGCACAGTGGCGCAGTGGGTAGCGCTGCTGCCTCGCAGTTAGGAGACCTGGGTCCTCCCTGCGTGGAGTTAAGTGGTCTGTGGATGATGCAGTGAATTTAGGTCTGAGCTTTAATTACCAACACCTTTGCGAGGATCTTGTTTGTGTGCTTTAGCTCTGCTTTCAATACTCTCATCCCAGAGCTTCTATAAGAAACTCACCTAATGCAATCTGCCATTGGATCACGGACAAGAGAAGATCAGAAGATAACTATGATAAAAAATGTAAGCCGATCTTCGTGGCGGAAGAAGGCCGCCTGCTCTGCCGAGCCGGGTCCGTAAAAGGTGAAAGGGGCGGACGCATAGCCAATTAGCCACTTGGTCGCGGGAAGGTAAACAGAGAGCCCCTAAAACGGCAGCAGGACAGAAGCAAGGCAGACACAACAATTCAATCAACAAGGTTTATAAAATGAAATATATACATATAATAAATAGAAATCAAACAATAATCCAAGAAAAAATAACATGAAATAACTATATACATACAATAAATAAAAATCAAACAACAATCCAAGGTTTATGAAAAAATAACACGAAATAACTATATACAATAAATAAATATCAAACAACAATTTTTGCAATAGGGCAGCAAGGTGGCGCAGTGGGTAGCGCTGCTGGCTCGCAGTTAGGAGACCCGGGTTCGCTTCCCAGGTCCTTCCTGTGTGGAGTTTGCATGTTCTCCCCATGTCTGCGTGGGTTTCCTCCCACAGTCCAAAGACATGCAGGTCAGGTGCATTGGCGATTCTAAATTGTCTCTGGTGTGTGTGTGTGCGCCCTGTGGTGGGCTGGCGACCTGCCTGGGGTTTGTTTCCTGCCTTGTGCCCTATGTTGGCTGGGATTGGCTCCAGCGGACCCCTGTGACCCTGTAGTTAGGATATAGCAGGTTGGATAATGGATGGATGGATAGATTTTTGCAATAAAACATAACTGTCAGTGCCATAACCTGCAGATGAAGCCCAAAATTAAAAAAGAAAATTGAAAGGAGGAGGCCTGCCAACATACAAAGTGCCAGTCATTTGCAAAGATTGCAAAAAAAAAAAGTAAAAACAGCTTGAAAAAGGAAGGAGGCCTCCCTTTCTGCCAACATACAAAGTGCCAGGCAGTTATACAGATTAACAAAATCTTAAGCAGGCCTACTCGTGAACAAAAAGAAAAAAAAGCAATGTATTGGCCCATCTACAGATTAAATAAATAAATCAAAATTGTTTAATGGGCATCCCCCCCAGCATGATTTTTTTTTTCTCCCTCCTCTTTTCCTCCAGCCACTCCTGGACAGTTTTGCCGGTTGAGGTGGAGCAAAAGAATTCCCCTGCAAAGCAGCAGTGGCCGAACTCCTTTGTTTTATTACGGCCACTGTGCTGGCAAATATAGGTCTCTACCTTCTTCCTTTATTTGGGGTGGGGATACCTTGTTGTCGTGCCAGTTCGTCCGCCTCCTGCTTTTTCTTCCGCCACCAGGCAGTGGTGCGGGGTACTGATGGTCCCGCTAGTGGCGGTGGAAATGGAGGAACGGCACTGTCAGCCGGTGGGGGGAGTGGCTGGGTGGCGGGTGCTTCATGTGGCACAGAGGGCTGCCCAACGATGGGTGGTGCCACACCCACGGGGCCCCGAGGTCGCTGTGTTGCCTGAACGGACAGGTCAGGTGCGCCACGGAAGTGAAACTGTTCTGCAGCGGACTGCTCGGGGTCTGTGGGCCATGGGCGTACGGAAGGGATGGGCTCTGAAGCAAGGGCCAAGCTGCTTGGCAATGGCACGGCCATCTCCAGAGCCCACCATACCAGCTCCCTGGTGCGAGTATAGTGCCTACAGGGACACAAAGCAAAGTAAGTCAGGGTGGGAAGGAGGAGATGGGCATGGTGGATCCCACTTGTCCAATGTGTACTTACCATTGTGCCAGGGTGCGCTGATTGAGGGGGAATAACTGGATACGTGTCTGGGTCACGAGTACTGGGTTTGTAAGGACGTTCTCCTGAATGCAGATGTAATCGCACATTACAGCTGCCCAGCGGTTCACCCTCACACCGCAGATGTTGGTTCCTTCGGGGTGAATCCTGGACAGCTCTGTACAAATGGCCTCCACAAGGCGGCTGATGTTTGGCATCTGTGCAGCTTGGCCACCTTGGCTGACTATACACAAATTCCAGGTGCAAATGTAAGGTTTATTATTATAAATTACCTTACAAAAGGCTTCTTTAATAAACGGCAACACAAATCCAAATTCTTTTCTTTCTCTCTTCCTTGTCCTCCACTCCTCACAGGCCAGCATTGTCTGTTCTCTACACCCAACTCCATCTCACCTGGATGAGGTTGAGCCACTTCTTTAATCCTGAACCCAGAAGTGCTTCCGATGCTACAACATAGCCCATTGGAAGTACTTCTGGGTCAAACAGAAGTTCCACAAAGTAGGGATTACAAATCTGTAACCTGTGCTGAAGCTCTTCGTGCGAGTTACTCGGGCATCTGCTGTTACAGAGGTGTTGAATAATTAGACTCAACTTGTGACCTCACCGATTGCAGATTCTACAAAAAATTTTACTGAATAATTGCCATAAATAGTCCGATAAGAACAGTCAGAAAGAGATAATGTCCAAATTAATTATTTATTAAAATAAAAGTCCATGCTGCTCGTATATTCAGAAAGTTGTTTACACCAAAGCTAGATGATGATGATTATGCTTATATATATGATATGTGTGTGAGTGGTTTCCTTTAATAAAAATAAATAAATATTAATTTAAATTGACTATAAGAAATACAGATAATATCTAAGAACATGACAGAACTAAATACTGTATCATAATGATACAGAGAATAAACTACAATGAACACTGTTATGCGGTAACCAATAAAAATGAATAAAATATTATTTTGTACTTAAACTTATATAAGTTTGAAAGTATGGATGCAGTTTAAACAACGTTACGAGATGCACTATTTATGAACTCTAGTAGTTAAGCATAGGCATTACTGGTTGGAAATAACAATACATTTTAAGCTACAACTATCTGAACAATAAATAATACATGAATAATGAAATAGCACACAGTAAAATTGCTTAACAATTATGCTGCTTACATGTTTAAATATCCATACCATAATTACTTTCACACAACAATGAAGCAGTTTCATACAGACACAATTCCCAATTCTTAAGGACGCACAATGATTAAGTTTCGGAGACATCCTTGGAATGTGATCAATACAATATGAATCCTGCTTCAGCTGAGAAATTGTTTGTAACAATTAACTGTTACATGAGATACCACAAGTTGGCCTTTCTTCCAGAGATGGCTGATGCCACAACCCTGGGGTGGATTTCAACTTCAGGGCAGGGCTGAGGTGCTTGGGCCAATCTCTTCAGCACTATATAAAATTGACAGGTAAGATTAAAACATTGTTTCTGTGCTGAGGAGGACATTCAGAGTAGAAAGCAGGATACAACTGCAGCAGAATAGCAGATCTTTTGTGCTTTGGCTATCTATGATGGTAGTCTCAGTGCCCTTGAGGTGTATGCTATCATTGTCCGCATACTCACCTGGCCAAATTCTCAGGTCTCATCTCTCTAGGCCTAGACAATTTCTGTGAATGCCGGCGACATTAGGGGTTTCGTTTATAAAACTTTGTATGGATTAGAACGGGAACATACGCATACACCAATAAAAAGGAAGATTTGTACACTAAAAAAATGTGATTTAGAAAATGTAGCGTACATATATTTGCTGTATACGCAGTTTACCTTAATGAATCACAATGATTTTGTAAACATTCATATGTCAGTGCTCCTCAAACCCCGCTTGGTTGCCACCCTAAAACAACTATATAGAGACTGAGCTAATTAACGTCATATGTGTGCATTCATGATGCCGCAGATCTTCATTTGTTGGTACTGCAGTGTTTTATAGTGGAATTTCCTAAGGTGACCCTTTTATCCCTTTACTGTATAGACCTTAATAAAATGTCTAAAATCCCATATGCTTATCACTCAGTGATCAGGTTCATTAGCACTTTCACCCCTCTTCTCTTTTACATCTTTAACGTCAGGCAATTAGAGTAAAGAAACAGGCAGGAGTTAAGTTAATTATGTATTATTGATAAACATGTAGAGTATTGAACCAGACCACATGCCTGTCTCAGTATGGCTGCCAACATAGAGTTGTCTTCTCTTCATGGCCATATGATGAGAAAGAGAGGATAAAGGTAAAGGCAAGGTGACCAATTTTATACAATTCTTACCAAAAAACACAAACCAATGGGGTGTTGTAGTAAAGAATGGAACTCCGATTCAAGACTAACCATAAACAGCCATACTTTGGACCAAAAGAATTAGTTTCCCTGTCCTTTCCTGGTCAGTTACCAATGAAAGCTCTCAGGTACGACTCATCCCCCAATTGCCTTGTTTAGGCAGTTTGTGGCTTTCCTGCTGTAGATGGCTTGCAGGCTCATGCTCAAGCTGGTCTGATGCTGCATCCCCATCACCATAAATTCCCACACCCTGAGCCACCCCAAACCACTGGGGGGCGGGGGGTTAGCAATGCACTGCTGCTCTCATCAATGAAGCAAACTGTGCCTCCTGAAACACTATTTAATATTACATTTGCTTTGTCTATATTACAAATAAAGACATAAAAATATTCATGAACTTCTGTGCGATAAATCAGTCCACAGCAAGCAGTCTCTGACACGATGTATCGACTGAGTTGGTTAAAGGTGTAAGGTGCCAGTGTCTGAGCAAGTAGCCACTGTCACCTGGCACATGCACAGAAGTGATTGCTGTTACAATGAGCAGTGCAGGCAATATAATAAAGGTTCGGTTAGTTACTCTACCTTACCAACAAGCCAGCCATCATGTACAACAGCAGCATTGTAAGCAACTTGTCTGCCAATGCTACTTTACCTCAAAATAAATAAATGATGGGTTAACCAAGGCCACCGAGCCACAACATTTGTCAGTCTTATCTTGGCATCACAGATGACCTGTGTGTTAATGAAATGTCACTGCACACAGTTAACAAAAGCAGTGTCATTTTTGTTAGGTTCCCATATTTCTACGAGTGTCTATTGCCCCAGTTATGTTAGGAAAATTGAATGGCTCTTTTATATGCAGGGAGTAAATCATGTCTGTGTGTTTACTGGGATTTATGTGAAATCCTGATATAGTCAATTTAAACTGATTAACAAAACAAAAAAAGTTCTTCAGTGCAATTACGCAGCATTGGCCCTCATAAAAGGGAATTAAATTACAGTCTGTACATCATATTCATCACTTTTGAGCTTTAATATGTTTGTCACGTCAGCGGTCATTCTACTAAATGCTCAGTGATATAAATTCTTATGCATGTAAGTTGTCATTTAGTTGGTTTGGCTGCATTTCCCTACTTGATCATGGTTGTCATAATTTCCCTGTTTCTCTAAAATATTGTGTACAGATGTGTCATAGTTGCCATAAGTTCTCCTTTCAAGGTATTTTTTTTAGAAACCCAACATGCATGCAATTTGAGCGTCTTTTTGTGTGTACGCAAGTTGTATAAATCTGACCCCAGGACAAATTCCACTAGTGTATTGTTAAAAAAAATAAATAAAAATGTCATCTTTGCTTCATAGGTCCTGGGTGAGCCTCTACTGCACAATTTCTAATGGTGAAATGGGATTTTACAAGGACGCCAAAAACACAGCTTCCACTTATAATGGAGAGCCACTTCTTAGCCTTCAAAACTGTGCTTGTGAAGTTGCAAATGCTTACAAAAAGAAGAAGAATGTCTTCAAATTAAAGTGAGTAGTTAACATTGACAACCTTTTAGACATTTTCTGTCTGACATATAGTGTCTCTCACTCAAGAAATTTATTTTTAATGCTTGCTATCTGAGCAGCGAGTTTATTTGCTTGTGAAAACTCTATATAACTTTAGAATAAACACTAAAATATAAATGTAATGTTTTGTAAATAATTCATATTGCTTTATACTTTTTCATCAAATTTATGTTAAATTTTAATAAATTACCCATCACTATGACATAGTGACCTTCAAGATTAGATACCACATCTGATGCTACAAATGAGATTGTTTTATGTATTAAGAATCCCACACACAATTTTTCAAATAACCCTGTGGTAAATTCCTCAGTGCTTCTAGAACAACTAGCCGTAACTTAACTCTTCTTTTGTCTTCGGTGGCTTTTTGTTCTTTTCCTTGTCCAGGTGATATTTGGGGTCATTATTCTCCTGAAAGAAAATGTAGTATACGTAAGCCAGCATGTAATTTTAGAGATTTCTAAAAAAAAATAAGTTCTAAGAAAATGTTTTTGCAGATAATGATGGACCTAAATCCACTCCTTTTTTCTCTCATTCAATTTATTTTGACCAGATCCTCTAAACCAGTGGCTCTCAAACTTTTTTGGCCTATAGTTTTATCTATAGTTGTTCAGCGGTGACCCTTTATTAGTATCATTTGTAATGTAAAATAGCCAACATTTTCCCCTGAATGGCACAACTTAATAAATAACAGTAAATATATAATTAATATTTAAATCCAGTGTACATTCAAAAAGAAATACTGATGGTCATGTCATTTTCAAACCCACTTAATACTAACCAGGGTCACAGCGAGAGGACTGGAGCCTAGCCCATCTGGCATGGGGCACAAGGCAGGAACAAACCCTGGATAGGGTGGCTGTTCATTGTAGGGTGAACACACATAACATAAACATGGCAGGTCCAATTTAGTGTTGCCAATTCATCAAACCTGCATGTCGTTGGAATGTGGGAGGAAACACATGCAGACACAGGGAGAACATACAAACTCCATGCAGGGAGATCTGGGGATGTGAACCCTGGTCTCCTTACTATGAGGCAGCATCAGTATCACTGTGGCAGCATGCCGCCCAATACAGACAGTACTCATCAAGAAATAACTTGACAGATCAGACCACAACAAACCCATCACAATGCTTCACAGAAGCTTCAACCTACTTCTAGACATTTCTACATTTGTTATGGAACAAAACTTTCAAATTTAGAAAGTCTGCAACACATTCTGCCACTGTTCATCAATACATCCTTTACACTCTTTTGGGATGCTCTGATCTGTTTTTTTTTTTTTAAGACAGATACTAATCACGGATATTATGTTACTGGATTGACATATTCTGATACTGATTCCAATTTTTATTTTTCTTTAGCTCTTTTAAAAACCTTTAAGCCATTTTCCTGCATAAGCAGACATTTAGAAGCCTTATGTTTTATGTTATAGTATTACCTTTGCTATTTTTATATTTAAACTATAAAGCACAGGTGTTACCTGTTCATTGTTTATTAACAAAATGAAATTCACTAGGCTTATTGTTTAGTGACCATAAAAATGGCAAAATAAATAAAATTTTACTAAAATACATACATTTTTAACTAATAAAATACATACAGAAAGTACTTTTACATATTGCATATGACATTAATGAAAATGAAATGCTTCTCATAAGTACAGACTGTCATAATGTTTAATTTATTCTGCAATGTACTTCTGCAAAGTTTAAATTTAAAAAGTAATTTTCACCATTTGTCTAACAAAAAATTCTATATGTTATCACACGTTGATTCAATTGATTGGTATTGGCAGTTAAACACTTCTTAAATGTAAATATACATTCACTTATAGGTTTAAATCATTTCTGATCATTAATTGCAACCTTTTTTGCTATTAAAATATTAATTTACTATATTTATATTTTTTTTCTAGTGTACCAGAAAGACATTCATAACTGAGATGTAATCATAAATATGGATTAATATTTCAATTCTGTAGTACTTATTTCTAATCAAAACTTAATGCTATATGGCACACACACAAACAAACAACAAATACCATACAATCCATTAAAAAAGCTGCAAATCAATTAAACGTTCCTAAGATGTTTATCAAGAAAATATGAGGCTTAACAGGCTTAACAGGTTTTTAAGTAACATAGACACTCTTTGCTGTTAAGCCACCAAATCTTGTTGTTCACTAAGCAGCAATTTCAAGTTCTTTTTTCTTTTTCTAATTGAAAATGAAAATCATACAAGCTCACTCACCATCAAAACTCAGACAAGCTGTGTTTGTTTTAATTAAAGGACTAAATAAAAAGAGTCTGAATTCCTTAATGTAGCTTTTCTTGCTGTTTGTCTAATTGTAATAGGACAATTTCTCCAATACCTTTAAGTCAGTTTTTTACTCCACTTTCTTTAATGGAGAGCCTGATATTCCGGTCATCTCTGTCTGTCTGCCATACTGCTCTCTGTTTACAAGAAGTTCACAACAACTCAACCAGGCCTCCTCCATGTTTCACTTTAGGTATGGTGCTCTTTTCTTTGGACATGTCTGTGGACATGCAGCTGATGTGACTTGCCAAAAAGCTCCAGTTTTGTCTCATCTTTCCAAAGGACATTCTCCCTGAAGCTCTGTGTCTTGTCAACATGCATCTTAGCAAATTTCATTCTGGCTTTTTATTGTTTTTCTTTCAACAGTGGAGTCCTCTGGGGGGTCTTCTTCCATCGAGCACTCAAATAGTGACCTTGGAGTTCAGCTTGTACCTTTTTGAAAGTTGCCCTCGGGTATATGTCTACCATTCTCACTGTCCTTCTGCCCATTCTGGGGTTGATTTTCGTCTTGTGGCCACATCCAAGGAGGTTGGCTACAGTCCGATTGGACTTAAACTTCTTAAAAACATTTGCAACTGTTATCACAGAACATCAAGCTTCTTGGAGCTGGTCTTCTAGCCTTTAACATGTTTGTCTCCTGGCATACAGACAACCACCAAACCTGCAGCAACTAATTGTCCGAAGCTCCCTAAGTGAACCCACAGAAAATGGCACATCTCCCTGCCTACAGAAAAGATGTAAAACGTGTGCCCACATCTACAATACAGACCGTATAGTTATACCACACTGCCGACTTGAACATCACATAAAGGGATCATTTTCCTGCAGATCATCTAATGTAGTCTACCTAATTCTCTGCATGAAATGTCCTGACACTGCACTCTATATGGGAGAAACTGGACAAACACTCCACCAGAGAATGAATTTACACAGGTTCCACATTAAACGTGGCAGCACAGATGTTCCTGGAGCGGCCCACTTCAACAGGCATGGACACGGTGAGAGGGACTTTAAAGTCACAGTGCTTATGGGCAACTTCAGAACACAGCAAGAGAGAAAAGAATGGGAAGTCAAACTCGTGCTAAAATTTAATACATTACAACATGGGTCCTTAATCACAGTCCTGGAGGGCCGCAGTGGCTGCAGATTTTTGTTCCAACCCGGTTGCTTAATTAGAAAGAAATTCTTGCCAATAATTTAAATTCATGGCTTGTTAGTCCTTTAACTCTGCTATGTCAGGTAATTCTCATATCCTTGATTTTCTTCCTCTTTCTAAGGATATCATCCAAATGATTTGAAGGCTAAAATGGATGAGTTATTCTCAGTGCTTCACTTTTTTCTTTTCACTTTCCTTCCAAGTATTTAATTAAACCCGTAGTGCATGATAAATACACACAGGGGTAAATGGAAACAAGCTAAATGGAGAAATGCTGGTCTCTATTGTCATTTGCATGTTTTTGCTAATTAGGAACAATTAAAAACCAAGACTACAGCTGTTTAAGACTAAAATAAGCAATAAGGGTTCAAAATCCTAACGAGCGAGACTAGTGAAGCAGAAGTGTTACTTGAGCAATAAGTGCTTCTGATTAAGCAATTGGGTTGGAACAAAAACCTGCAGCCACTGTGGCCCTCCAGGACCGTGATTGAGGATCCCTGCATTACAACATGGGTTGAATAGAGACAAGAGTTTTATGGCCAGGTATGAGGATTGTTTGCATCTCTCTTACTGATGCAGACAACCTGACTACAGATACACATTGTATTGAAAAACACATCTGAAACTTCCAAAGACTTTGTTGGACAGTTATCTTATCCAAAGATCTTGACCATACATTGTTCTCCTCTCTTGATTAATGAATCTTAGCCTGAAGAGGTCTATTATTTTTTTTACATTTAAGGTGTCTCACTTAAAGATTTACCAATGTTATTACTTGTTCTGGTGTGTATATAAACACAGGGAACTCCAGTTTCTGTACTACATCTCGCCTGAAGACGGGGCCTGAGTTGCCTCGAAATCGTGCATATTGCAATCATTTTAGTTAGCCAATAAAAGTTGTCATTTTGCTTGACTTCTCACTACACTCACAAAGGCTAACACGGTACAACATCCTAATACTACGTTTGTCTGTAATTTTCTTTCTCATCTCCTCAGATGATTCTCTCTTCTTTGCTTTCTCTGGTACATGTTCAGTGTGGGACACCAAACAGCAGAGTGATGACTTTTCTCCATTTAAATTGGCTAAATGACTGATTGCACGAGTGTTAAAGTGTGAAACTAATTCAAGAAAACAGCTAGTTTGAAAAATAACTCAAATCCAATTATTTATTTTCTAGAGGTACCAACACATGTGTCCAGTCCATTTTAGAATACCTTTGTAGAATTAGCAACACTTAATCTCTTTTCACACTTGATTTGCTTTACTTGGTGACATCTCAATGGCATGCAGGTACACAAGGGGACAGTTGCTCCTAACTTAAATCACTTTTCAGACAGCATGCAGCACTTTTTCAATGACCTCTGATGGTACCAACAAATTTTCCACATCTGTATGTCCATTAAGATGTATCGGTTTAGCCATTTCCAAATCTTTCCATGAGGTACCCCGTAATTTGTGGTTACCATCCAGTACTCCCACTTATTTGTTAAACTGCATCACTTGCCCAGTTTGGCTTACCTCTAACTCGTTAATTTGAGTCAAGTGTGATGCTTAGGGAATTTAATAGATACTTGGAATGGTGGGGTGCCTCAAGGAGAGGTGTGGGAACCAACCCTAATGTTGCCTTAGCCATCCCACAAGTTAACAATTTATTTCTGGAATGCTTTACATTTTATGTTTATATTTATCTGCTTAAGACACTTTTATCCAAAGCGACTTACAAAAGAGGTCAACATAATCAAGTAAACATCAGGAGACTTCTTGGGAACAAGTACTACAGGGCAAGGTTGCAAGACTGATCATCACAAGTAAAGACCTCAGACAGAATGCTAGCAGGTTGCAATTCCTGGGTTACAAAAATCTAACAGCTGATATCAGTTAGAAAGTAATTCACCAAACAAAAGAGAATTCAGATGCTTGTTAAGCCCAAAGAGCAAGTCAGAATTCTGAATGGATGTGGGTAGTAACTTTTTCCACCATTAAGGAGCTACATGTGAAAAGAATCTGACATTTGATGAGATTGAGATTTGATGGCATTTAGAGTTTGTATTGCCAGACACCATTCATCAGCAGAACTCACTGAGAACTCAGGACCACAAGACCTCAGGATTGTCTCCATATATGCAGTGGCGTAGCCAGAGTTCGTGCCGCTCAGGGCAGGGGGGCGGCGGCGGGGCGGGGCTTCAGTTTGCCTCTATCCAACATATCTGTATATGTTAACCTATTTAATTAGAAAATTAAAATGACGTATAGAGAAAAATTAAGATACATTTTGTATAGATTTATTCCTATATATAGAGAAATAGCAATACATTTTCACATGTAACCATTTATAAGCATCAACTAGACAAGAATATAGTATAGACGCACTAATAACCGTGTGCAAATTATTTAATATAATTATGCGGCGAAAACCAGAACCAATGTAGTGTACAAGTGATAGGTGGGGACGTTTTCTGCGCAGAGCAAGAACACATTCGGATTGATAACAAAATGAAATTCTAAATTGTAAATTAGTTGTTTATCTTCCTAGAAATTATTATCGGTTTAATGTTTATGTTTATTTTTGTTATTGCCTCATAAATTTCAACTGCTGTATCTGATGCAGTCACAGAAGGACAGTCTGAAAATTTTTTTTGAAGCATTTGTGGGTAAAAATCAGAAAATTTTAGTTTTTTCATTCATGATTGATATTTTTCTGAACCCTGCTGCTTACACACGAATTGTACTGAGCCTTTTGGCCAATAATGGCGCCCCCAAAATGTGCCGCCCGGGGCAGACTGCCCCCTCCTAGCTATGCCACTGCATATATGTAGTGTGGCCTGTATAGGGCGCTCCAGCTCCCCAAACCTGACACAAACAGACAGGCACAAGTTCAGAAACACACACAAGCTTTGTATTGTTTTGTGGGAAACTCTTTCCTAATCGTTTCCCGCAATTCAGCCACAGTCACAAGCACAATAATAAAAAAGCACACAGCACTTTGTCTTCGCCTTCTTACTCTCTTTGTCTCTCTTTGCCTCTGTTCATCTCCACTACTTCTCCAGCAAGCTTTGGTTCCTGTAATGAAGGCAGTGGGCTTCTTTTATTCTGCACCCGGGAGTACCCCCGTTGGCCCGTTAGCATGGTCCGGAAGTACTTCAGGGTGCATCCATGGAACCCAGAAGGGCTGAGTAGTATGACTCCATCTCCCATGAAGCTTTGAGGCAATCTGTGGCCCATGGGTACTGCCATCTGTCGTCCTGAGAGAGGTATGCCTTTTCTCTAGTCTCTAGCCAAGTCCTTTCGTTACAGAGGCATCACAGCCTGGTAAGGACCCCAGTTGTCTGCCACAGTAGGTGTTGACCCATTAACTATTCTGTAGGCAAGCATCAAGGATTTGAACTTAAGATATGTTTTTTACAGGAAATCAATGTAGTGATCGGACAAGAGGAGCGACATGTACCCACTTGGACTGGCTGAACACCAAACATGCCACTGTCTTTTAGATTAAAACACGAAAAAATGGTTACTTTTTATTGTGTCAATGTTTGTGTTTATTCTAATGTTATTTATGGTTTTCACAAGCAAATTGAGGGCTTTCTGACCAGATATTTAGCATTTAAAGTAACTGAATTGCCTGGCCTATTGTTGTAAATGACTTATACATCACAATGCTGTATTTTTTTTTAGTCACCTTTTGAGCCAGTGGACATAGAAACATGAGAAATTTGACAAACGAGAGGAGACTATTCAGTCCATCAAGTTTGCATGTTTAGCTAATGTCCCTGCATCTCATCCAGGTACTTTTTGAGGGTTGTCAAGGTTTCTGCTTCAACTCTGTGGCTTGGTATTTTGTTTCAGATTCCCACTCTTTGAGTGAATAAGTGCCCCATGGCTTCGGTCCTAAATGCCCTTCCCTTTAATCTCCACTTGTGTCCTTGAGAATGTGAGTCACCACTAAGTTGAAACAGTTCTGCTGGAGCGGAATGAAACAGCAAACATTTGTGTTACTTTCCAATTCCTTAGTCACTAGGAGAAACGCTTTATTTATTTACTTATTGAACAGTGGTCTTCAGGTGTCCAGCATTGTTACTTTTATTCTATCACAGCTGCCACATGTTCCTGTAGGGATGGCCATTCAGCTGTCATTTGAATCTGTTTGATCACTTATGGAGTCACTAGGATAAAGAATGTTGATGGGATCCAGGTGTATTGGGACGTGTGCCATGCACTCATGCCCACTCACTCTTGGTATGGCTAACTAGACTCCCCTCTTTCTATCACTCTGTTGTTCCTTCTACTTCTGGCTACCTATCTATGCCTAAGAGTTCTGGCTATGGTCTTTTGGAGAGGTTATGCTTCTCGGCATAGCACACCCTTTTGAACTGGACCTGATGAGTACTTACTAGTAACGTTTTTAAGAAATTAGTGTTTCTTATTAAGCAATTGGGTTGGAACAAAAACCTGCAGCCACTGCGGCCCTCTAGGACCGTGATTGAGGACCCCTGCATTACAACATGGTTTGAATAGAGACAAGAGTTTTATGGCCAGGCATGAGGACTGTTTGCATCTCTCGGACTGACGGAGACAAATATGCCTAAAAGATCTGGCTATGGTCATTTGGAGAGGTTATGCTTCTCGGCATATCACACTCTTTTGAACTGGACCTGATGAGTACTTACTAGCAAAGTTTTTAAGAAATTTCCCAATGTAACTGCTCCAGGGTGGAGTTTATATTTTTAAATTATAAATGATATGGTTGCTTTTCTTAAATGTGAAATGTGTACATTCTTTTTATTAATCTGCTTTTTTTTTCTCTAGAACAAAAGAAGGTAGTGAATTCCTTTTCCATGCAAAAGATGAGGTGAGTTTCTGTAAATCCTTCACCCAGCTGCTTGAATCTCCTTAAGCTGCATACATTTTAGCAGTAATAATCACAATATTCATTGCAGGGCCTGTCACGTCAGACCAAGTCCATTTAACAGCAAAATGGTGCCAATACCAATAGACAAACTGAATTAAAATGCCAGAGTTGAGGCTTGTCATCATGCTGTGGCCTTCTTCAGCCTTTAAAGCTCATTTGAATGTGTTGACTGCATTGCATCGTTCAGTTGTTTCCAGAATGCCTTGTTTTTATAATTTATAACATTCCTCACTGCAGGTCTTAAAGGAATTCAGACTTCATCACACCTCTCTGTATGACGAAACAGTGGGCAGGCGACTGCTCACACATGTTTACTGAAGGACAGGCTGGTATTTTGCATGGAGTATGCGTTAAATCAAAAGACAAACAGTATGCAAAGATGCACAAACACAAGGAGATCAGTGACAATCACACCTTAGTGTGCCTGCACGAAGTCAGAAGGGACAATTGAATTCCACGGGGCAAAGATATCTTCGTAACAGAGGACCTATATGATGGGCAGAGGAATTTCAAATGTTTTACATGCTTACCTTTTGTTTTGATGACCGGTTGCATCATATCCAGCCTCTCATTGAAATTCAGCCGTCCCCTCAGCAGCGCCGTGTACTTAGAAATATTTTCCCGCACGCATCTCCAACTCTGATGTCATTTTCACCGCGACTCCCTCATACCCAGCGCAGGATATAAAACAACCTTCATGCAGCTCAGGGATATGCTAGGGGAGCCCATACCGACACATATGTTAACAGCACATACGCTCAACAATCTCTATAGATAGATAGATATATAAAAAAAGTGTTTTGCATCTGTTACAATATACTACTTTAAAGTTTCAATGACAATTCGCCACTGGCAAACTAAATAGAAATGATATTAGTCATACCTATTTTTGGTCGCATTTGTGATCATTTTAGTTGAAGTCTGGAGCCCTGGCAGGACCACGGGCTGGGCCATTCAGAGGTTGCTCCTGGGCCACATGTGGCCCATGGGCCGCCATTTGAATAGGCCTGATATAACGGATTCCAAATTATCTGCTAATCCACCTATCTTGGTATCATCTGCAAACTTAACCAGCCTGTTACTTATATTCCTATCAAAATCATTTATATATATTCAAAATAGCAGTGGTCCTAGCACTGACCCCTGTGGACACCACTCTTGACATTGGCCAGTTCTGATGAGGTTCCTCGCACCATCACCCTCTGCTTCCTGTGTCTGAGCCAATTCTGCACCCATCTAAAAACATCACCCTGAACTCCCACTTCTTTTAATTTGATGCCCAGCCTCTCATGTGGCACCTTATCAAATGCTTTCTGAAAGTCAAGATCAATAGTATCATAGGCTCCACTTTGATCGTATCTTTTTGTTGCCTCCTCATAGAATTCCAGCATGTTAATAAAACACGACCTCCCTCTTCTGAACCCATGCTGACTGTTCCTAATAACTCCTGTCCTTGCCATGTGTTGCTCAATCTTATCCTTAATAACTCCTTTCATTAATTTTCCTGTGATGCATGTGAAGCTTATTGGCCTATAGTTGCTTGGATCTGCCCTGTCACCCTTTTTATATAATGGGATGATATTTGCAATTTTCCAGTCCTTCAGAATCTCTCCAGTGCGCAGTGACTTCTTAAAAATATGTGTTAAGGGTTTATATATGTACTCACTAGCCTCCTTAAGAACACGAGGATAAATATTATCTGGTCCTGGTGATTTGTTTGATTTCATCTTATTTAATCTGAGCAGCACTTCTCCATCTACAATTTCCAAATCCCTCATTACTTCCTTAGTAGTCGCGTTTACCTCTGGGAGGTTATTCACTTGCTCACTTGTAAACACCTCAGAAAATGTGGATTATACAACACAAGTAACTTGAGAATTTTTTCTTTTTTTCCCCATGGATATTTTTCACATTGTTTGCCATTTTACAATGCTGGTCACTGTTGGGTTCTATCATATAAAATATTTTCTCTCATTCTGCATGAAGCCATTGGATTTAAAATTTTTCTTAACCATCTCTAAAAACTATGTGCTGTAACTAAAATATCAAAAAATATTTTTGGGAGGAGTCTTGTTTTAAGAAGCTAATTCAGTGTTCATAAACAGGCAAAAAAACTTCTTGATGGTTAAATATTTACATGGAATAATTTTGAATGATCCTTTCAAAACATCTTTGCCCTTATTTTTAAGGAGTATACTGTTTTGGTTGTGTCGTTTCATTGTGAAAAGGCATTCTTGTTGCCAAAAATATGAAAGAAATGTGAGAGTTGTGCTTGGTTATATTTGTTAGCAGACAAATGGTTTAGCCTGCTTTTCTTCACACATCTCTTCATTCATTTTGTTAGCTCTGGGCTCAAGACAGCAGTTAAATCTGTCTGAGACAAGGCGCCATCACAGGCCGTACACCCACCCAATTCTGAACTTAATTTAATCTGACAGGAAGAAATTGGAATACCAAGTGAAAACCCAAGTGCACATGAGGAGAATGCGCTAACTCCACACAGACAATGACCTGGCTGTGCCACTATGATGCCTTCATTAAGGAGCAAAGACATTAGACAAACAAGCTGAGACGATTAAGTCCATCGTCTCACATTATTACTATTATTTTTAGCTCCCTAAGATGACAAGTAAAAACTAGAATATATACATTTCCTTGAAGGCAGGTCTTCAGTCAAATGTCTGTAGCAATTACAGATGTCTGTATATCAGTAAAACTTAAATTTATTATATTTCATTAGGCAGAAAACTGCTCACTGGTCTATTGCAAATTTTGTGGGCCCCTTCACCATAGCAGAGGTTGAGCCCACACCCTGAAACTAAAAAAACATTTTCGAGGCACCTTTCTCACCTTCTGTTCGGCATTATATATGCCATCATCGAAGGTGACTCTTTCAGTGTGCCTCGTATGTCTTTACTCCTTCTTGTGCATCTGACACTCACACTTGCTCTTTTCTCGTGTCACGGAACCGACTGACTAATCACACCAAAGCCAAATTGACTAATCAGATTACTCTAAAGGATGGGAAACACAGACCTTAGTGTTTTATGATATAATAGATTTGAAAAAAATTAACGAGAAATGGTCATTCATCCCAACAAAGCTTTCCAATCTTATCTATCTGATTTCTCCAAAATAACATCAAGTTGAGATCTGAAAGCCACTAAACTCCTACTCTTTCACTACTTGGTAGTTTATTCCACGTGTCTATGGTTCTAAAACCTTTCAAATGTTTGTACAGTATAGAATTTACACTGAGCAAGTTTCTTACTGTCTCCCTGTGCGCTTGTTGAACTCATTTTAAAGCATGAACCTAGATTCCTTTCAGCATTGTTAAATACTTAAGCCAAGTCACCTCTTAATCTCTGCTTAAACAGAAGAGGTTAAACTCTTTCCATCTTTCTCCATAGCTCATACCTATCAATTCTGGAACTCCTGTCAATACCTGTCAATTCTACAAAAGACGATTAAGAGGTGACGTGACTGAAGTGTTTAAAATTCTGAAAGGAATTTGGTACTGTGGATCAAGACTGTTATTTTAAAATGAGTTAATCAAGAACATGGGCACACAGTCGGAAACTAGTTAAGGGTAAATTTCACACAAACGTTAGAAAGTTTTTCTTTACACAAAGAACCATGGACACTTGGAATAAGCTACCAAGTAGTGTGGTAGACGGCAGGACTTTAGGGACTTTCAAAACTCGACTTGATTTTTTTTGGAAGAATTAAGAGGATTCATTAAATTGCAATAAAACTGAACTCCTGGAAATTGGGACTAAAATTCAACTTAATAAAATGAGCTCCGTCCCAGTCCATCTTGGCGGTGATCTCATCAGACCTGCCTCTACTGCAAAGAATCTCTGTGTCATTTTTGATTCCTCCCTCTCTTATTCCGTCCACATAAATCACATTAAGAAACTTTCTTACTTTCACTTCCGTAACATATCCCATGTTTGCTCCTTCCTCTCCTTCTCTAATGCTGAGAAACTTGTCCATGCTTTTATCACATCCCACATCGATTATTGTAACTCGTTGCTGGCAGGTGTCCCTTCTAATCTTATATCACAGTTCCAGCTTATTCAAAACTCAGCTACAAGAGTCCTCACTCGAACCAGCAGCAGCGAGCACATCACACCCATCCTGCTCCGTCTTCACTGGCTCCCTGTGTCTTACAGAACCGAATATAAAATCCTACTAATAACCTACAAAGCCTTAAATAACCTTGCGCCAAACTACATCAGTGGCCTTCTCCATCACTATGTGCCTGCCCGCCCACTAAGGTCCTTTGATTCTGGCAATCTTGTTGTGCCCCACACTAATCTACCCTCCATGGGTGACAGCAGGGCCTTCAGCTGCATAGCGCCCAGACTCTGGAATGACCTACCGAAACGAATCAGATCAGCTGACTCCATGCGTTCTTTTAAAAAACAACTCAAAACTCATCTGTTCAGGAAGGCTTTTAGCTCTACTTGACTTTATTACCCTTCTCTCAGTTTACCTCTCTGTCAAGATGTTCATGTAACCTGTATATGTGTGTGTGTGTGTGTGCTAGACCATCAATTATGTTGTCTGTTAGGCTTTCTCTGAATTTACTGTCTTAATCTTCATTTATTTATTTGGTTTGTACAATACTATATACTGTATACTCTGCCGTTCTTTCTTATATTCTGTAAGTGCCTTGAGCATGGGAAAGGCAATATATAAATAAAATGTAATATTATTATTATTATTATTATAGGACTGGCGAACTTTGTTGGGTTGAATGGCCTGTACCGGTCTAGATTGTTCTAATGTTCATTCTCATCACTATTCCTTGGACTTTTTCTATTGAAGTAATGTCTTTTTATTTAAAGCCACTAAACAGTATATGAGCTTTATTCGCCATATGACTCTTGAGTCCTTTATACCATCAAGAACAGGGTTGCACATGCAGGGCCAGAAATGATGCTCAAAGAAGAAAACACGTCTGAGGACAACTTGCTAAAATGTTTGTAGTGAACAGTGGTGAACTTCACCGCTGAAAAGGCCCTGCCAACAGGGTTTCTTCCTAAAAACCCAACCCAGTTTCCTTCATAAGCACTTTGAGCTACTGTTTGTATGAAAATGTGCTATATAAATAAATGTTGTTGTTGTTGTTGTACATTCCATGCACTTTAAACATTTGGGGTGGTGGAATCCCATTTCTATTCACGTATTACAAAAATATACAAAATAAATATAGAAAGAAGGGGAGAGGGAAAAAGAAACTAAAGAAAATACTTGACAATGAGAGAAATGTACAATTGCTGTTATCCATTCAGAAGCTCAGTAGGCACAAGGTACCTGAAGTTTAATAATTAATTTGTACATTTTGATGAGCATGACATATTGATATTTGCAATTAGACCATAATGTTAACTTACTTTGGTTATTCATTTAGACGTACAGTCAGAAGGTGGATGCTGTTAATTATCGACTTCTCTTCCATTTAACAAGGTGTGACACACTGTTTCCTTCAAATGTATAATTCATATTTTCACAAACATAGCTGCCATTTCCTTCAACCTTACATTGACCCTAATACTACCGTCATGACCATGAACATCAAAGAGCTCGTGCAGTACCGATGATAATATATCGTTCACTTTCACCACTAGCCCATTGATGTCTTTGCATTCTACAGGAAGATTTTTCACTTGCAGTAGGTTATCGGCTGTAGACAGTTCAGACTGTGTCATACGGTATTAAGAAGAGCAACATTGCTCTTTGCCGTTCCAACTCACCACCCTGAATTTGAGCACCACCTTCACAAGGCATTGGATTGGTTCAGAAATGTGACACTCAGTGAGGCATCTAATTGTTCCCACCCACTTTCAAGTAGAATTTACTCATGGTCATCTCTAGACGTTTGTATTATATGTCTGGTTCTGCGGAACTAGTGTGTTACAATCCACAAGTTACAGATGTAAGAGAATATCTCTGATGAGGTTTCAGAGTTCTGAAATAATGTTGATTTTTGGAGGATGACGGCAAACTATATTGGACTTTAATTTCTTTATAGCTGTACAATTTCTCTTATTTACAGGAGGAGCTTAAGAAATGGATTGAGGCGATATCAATGGCCATTTCAGAACATGAAGAAATTGCAAAATGGGCACAGAGCCTGCCTACTACCTCTTCAACAGATGAAGGCAACACACAGAGAGCGGGAGAACGACGCATGAGTGTTTCTGCGAAAAAGAAATGAAAACGCAGACGTTGAGAGATAGAGAATGATGGGATACCAGCCCTTCTGTAATGTCTTCCCCATCCAGGAACATGGATTGTGGGTGCCACGAGCTTCTTGTCTCCATGCGTGTCTCTCATTCTCTGTCTCTCTAGAAGCAGAGCCTACATAAGCTTCCAGCAAAACCCTGGGGTTGGGGGGGGGGGGGGTTGTTTGGTAAAGACACTGTAGTTTTGTATAACCCTGGCTAAACTATAATGAAGGAAAGAGAGTGAAGAATTGTGGTTAGGCTGGCAGAAATCCTGGGTACAGAAAATGCGTATTTGAGCAAATAATGCAAAAATGAGTTCTTATAAAGATGAACCTTGTCTTAATTTAGGTGCATCAGTTCTGAAAAGGTAGGAAGCTGGTTCTTCAGTGGAAAAGCTCCTTGTTTGACTCATGTTTGTGAATGTTGACCCTTGTAATAGTATAATTTTGCTCATTCTGTTTATTATATGTTGATTTGTTGTTTAACTGTGGGTGAAGAAACCTTAAAAGAATCAAAAGGTTTTGGGAGGTGCACGCGAGTGCAATGAGATCACTTCAGCTGTTTACAAGTCAACCAGCACAAGCCTTTGGTCACATTTTAACAATATTATTTTCTTATCGTTCAGATGTCAGAGAGAATGAAACCACTGTTTTAACCTACACAGTGTTTATTTAATGACTTCACGCTGTCTTGAAAGCAGCACAAAATGTGAAAAATATGGGTCATGAGGGTTCTTCCTAAGTATGCAGGCACGACAGTAACAAAAGTGATGGTCAGCAAGATTATCGATGAAAGATGTGCGGTTCACAATTCGTTCATTCACTTCTTCATTTTCCAAACACATTTTTTCCAGTGCAAAGGACAAGAGTCAGTCCTGGTATCTAAACCTGAATGGGATACGAGGCCATCACCAGGTTCTCTCCCGCACAGCCAGCCATTTTGGATTCTCCAGTCTACATAAACTACATCTTTGGGATGTGATAGGAAGCTGAGGAGACCTCAGACACAGGGATGGACAGTGACTGGGACAGGCTGGGATTTGAAATTGGGACCCAGTTAATGATAAGCGGGCAACCAAATAGGAAAACTTTGATCCATACGTTTTAAAGGTAGCAATTTTTGCTAAGAGGGTTTTGCTTGTGTGCTCCAATCTGTCACAATTTTCTTACGCTTATAAGATATGTGACCTGCTAGTATGGGATTATCCGCCATTATTCACTGGCCTGCTGAGGTATGAATTTGTTTAAATGAAATATCAAAAACAACCCCACACAGTTTATTTTGTACATAATACCTTTTGTTTTGTTTGTTTTAGGAGTCATTAGTGATGAGCGAAACAATGCACAAATTTCTGAATTTGCAGCAAATCTTGGCAAAATAAATTCTGTTTTTGTTTCCAACAAAATTCATGCCATTCACAGAAGATGAAATGCATTTAGTTCCTGTCTGGTAGCGTTTTCATCCGTTAATTCTGTATGCGTCTGCCAATCACTTAGTATTTAAAGATCTTTAGTGAAAAATGAAAAATCACTGGAGATGTGCATATCTTCAACTAGGATAAAGCAGCTGCTAGCCTACAAGGGGGTTCCTGTCCTCTGGCAAAAACCCAGTAATTTGCATTTTAGTGTGTCTGTATGGCACACTTTTAACAAACGCGCATGGTGATGAACGAGAGGCATAAATTTAATTGATTTTAAGCAGCAGATTACATGCTTTATCTAGTTGCTGAAAAGAACAGAGGTAATCACGGACATGTGAACAAGACTCTAGGCAGCAGTATTCCTTGTTTTGCACCCCAAAAACAACTCTTTAAAAAACCCTAAAAACCGTTTAGTGATCTTTGCGTTTCACAGTTGCTAATATTTTAGTGTCAGTTTCGCAAAACTATATACAAGTCAAAGCTTGCCTGTTTCTCTCATCACTTGTAATCACCTTCCGAAGGCTCTTTACAATTTCAGAACTGTTGTAGAAAAAATACAACATGCCAATACATTAGTGCCATGTCCACATCTGCTCAACACTTACAGAAGCTGTTATGAGATATATTTGACAATCCGAAGGCTGGCAGATTAAAATGACGTTAATTCTGTTTGACATTTTTGCTGCTTATAATACCAGTGCCTGAATTGACAATCCCAAATTTGTTTTTTGTTTGTTGCTTTGTTTTTTTTTTTCCTAATTTGTGGTTTTCCTCCAAAATTCTCAATTTCAAAGTAAAATTAGGTATGATATATCAGATCACAACATTTCCATGCTTTTCTTTAGTAATATCAACATTAAAAAATGATCGCTATCGAGCACAATTCAAACTAAATGTTATTTTTCTATTCTTGCCATGCTTACTGGAGGGGAGTAGAGACAAAGTCTTGAAGACACACACACACACACACACGTAGCCCAACAGGTTCATCACTTCTAGATTGAATACCACATTAGACGTTTATAACTGATATACCATTTGGAAATATAAATAATGGCAAGCATTCCATAATATGGAACTGCTGAAATAATGTGTGAGAAAACAAATCATACCAGAGACATCAGTTAGTGCTGCAGTCATCAGAAGGCCTGGGTCGTGTTTTAATGGTATGTCATACATCTTGATGTTCGGTGGGCTTCTGTAAGTGTTGAGCAGATGTGGACATGGCACTAATGTATTGGCATGTTGTATTTTTCTACAAGCAATGAGTGTAAATAAACATTGGGATATCAACACAGGCACTGGTGAGTGTTGATGTAAAATGTGGTCACTAAGGGTAAAAGTCCCCCAGCAAATGATGTACAACCTTATGCTTTGCAGTCTTGAGATTTAGCCACTAGAGGGCCTGGTTGCCCACTTAAATGCAACAAATTTGTAATTTCAAAAATAGTGAATTTTGCTTTAGTGAATTACCCTAGAACTCTCTAAAATCACACGCTGGCTTACGTATACTACATTGCATGACAAGCAGATCTCCCCGTAGTGCTTATGTTACAGCAGAAGTCCTCTTGTAGGCCACAGGCTGAAGGACATCTTTGTGCAAATCAAATTTACAATCTTTACTGGTAATTCACGTCATAATATCCTGATCTTTCCTACAAGCGTTGGAGAAATCTTTCTGTCTTCCAAGATCTTCTAACATTAAAATCAGGTGTAATGTGTAGTGCATAGAAACTCGGCGTAAGAGAATGAGGCAATCTACAAAGAATGGTGCTATATAAGAAGACATTTAGTGAAACTGAATATTCTTTCTGTAGCCTAAACAGAACCAATTTAAATCAAGGTGGGCTTTGACACGTGGATGAAAATGAATTCAAGGCTAGTTGTGTAAGGCTTTGCTCTTTCTCAGCCCGTTCTTAAACTTGCATTAGATTTGGGGCAGTGAACGTGTATTTCAGTCATTCGATTTTCTCAACTGGTCGTGATCCCCTCAGCTTACCCAAGCCTTATCACTCTCAGTCCTCTGTGAGAGGCTAACTGAAGTAAAGTTCAAGGATGATATTTTTTAAAAATAACCGACTCCTTCATCCTAAGAAACATTTAAGGCAAGTTAGAAACTGTACATGCATGAAAGTTTGGGAATAAATGCAGAAACGTTTCTTATCTGGACAACTGAGCAAAAAACAAAGCAGCCCCTGTATGTCGTATACCATGCTGAGGCATTTTGTGCTTCATAAATACAAACACGACAAGAGGAACACTGGCCTACATGTCCACAGTGCTGGTTTTGTACAACACAGTAGGAAAGACACACTTGGAACAAGAAGAACTCCAAAAAGAGATTATACACTGAGACGTGTTGAGTCTCATCTGTCACACCTCTTTTACACCATAATATTACGTTTACATCATATTGTTAAGCGTAGAGAATTATCCCGATTACTCTGAACTTCATTTGTTAAGGAATGTGTAATTTTGCTTTATTCTGTACAGAAATGTAGCATACAACTTTTTTAACGCAATCTGCTATAATAACATTAGGCAAAAAGGAAGAAATCTCAACTTGCTGGTATTACGTATTCCGCAGATATTTTAAAAACTATATTTTTAGTGCAGGCTGCATTTGATAATTTGCTCATTATCAGCATATAAAACACAGATATACTGATTAAGGAACATAGCCAAGTTATATAGGCTGTGCTATCCAAATTGTACAGTTAATGCGTGAAGTGCAAACCGCTAGGCAGAGAGAACTTAATTTTAGCATCCCCTTTCTTTTATTGGCGCGACATAAGCAGAGACACAGTGCTAAATTCTTGCACGCCATAATCTGATTTCTGAAAAGCAATTTTAAAAGGCTTATTGCACAATTTTATCAATGTGTGTGTGAGAGAGAGAGAGAGAGAGAGGACAGGTATGTGCATGGACAGAGGCACAATCGCAGGAAAAATCCAATATGGAAAGACGAAAACAATGAGGAAAATCAAACAGACCCAAGTAAGTGGTGTACTGGCTAAGGCTAAAGTGGGCATTGCTTTGGTGATATTACAGTAAGCAGAGCATAATACACGGGTTATTACGGTAATGATAAGGCTGTGTATTGTAGTGTAAATGAGGCTATACGCAGAATATAACGGTAATATTAGTGGGGGCCTGGCTGGAGGTTGTACACAGGCTATTATGGTAATATTAAGGTGTAACAACTAATATTTGTATATTACACTGGACAACAGAGATTTTGCTTCTTGAACACTATTGGGTGTGTCTTACGGATTTTGGCTTGCTGATGACAAAGATCGTCTTTAAATTGTATTTAATTTTATAAGCGTTTAATTGCAATCGCTTTTTTTATCACTTTTTTTCTAATTTCTTCTCATATTATAAGTATACTTATTACTGTACATCCTTGGTGATCTAAAAGTCATGGCACTGCTACTAGGAATGCAGCTCAGACGTACCAAGAACTGCGAATGGGACAGCCGTGCTGAAGGGTCTCATTACCATTAGAGGGAACTGGCGTCTTCGTAAGGGCAGAAAAGTGTGCCACACACACACATCGACCCAACAAAGATATTTTTGCCTCCATTTCATAAAAAAAATAATAACTTGGAAGATGAAAAATATTGCTGAAGGATTGAACAAGGAAGGAGAAGAACTTCAATATTTCAGAAAGACGTTTTCACAAATAACTGATGACAGAATTGAGGAAGGCGTTTTGATGGTCCACAAATCATCACGTCATCAACACTGAGCAGTTCGAAGGTCTGCTAGAGGAGCCAGAAGGAAATTGCATATGAAGGCTGTCAAGGATGTTGATGAGAGTTTTCTTGGCAACTCTAGAGCAACAAACACACTTCAGTGCAACATGTCACTAAAGATTGTTGTCGTTTTCTGCTTTCACAATTGGAAGTTCAAGAATCTGCTAATCGTGGTGCAGCCAGTGACGAACATGTGAAAGGTTTCACCGAGATATTACAATGATGGAAAAGTGGAGTCCATCGATGCTGGCCGCAAAGCATTTCTAGCTCTGTTGTTAGCATGTCAGCATCATTAAGTGATTAAACACACTAAATTCAATAAAAGTCTATTTCTCCAAATTCTTATGTGATACAGTCAATTGAAATTTATATTTGTCTTCAGCTTGACTGTCTATCATAATCACCAAAATTTTTTCATGAAGCAAAACTTTTGAAAAAAATTGTTAGTCACGTGTTATTAATGAGAAATGACTGAAGGTTATGTATGGGGTGTTACGGTAATGTCAATGATGACACACCTGATTTTACACAGGTTTTTTATGGTAATATTCCTGGCTTTGTGCCCTGTGTTGGCTGGGATTGGCTCCAGCAGACCCCCATGACCCTGTGTTAGGATATAGTGGGTTGGATAATGGATAGATGGATTATGGTGACACAACTGAAGGTTATACACAAGATATTATGTTAATATCAGTGTCATATGCCTGAAGCTGGTGCCCATGATTTAGCTTTACAGTAGTTTTAGACATAGCAGAAGGCTGTGCATGTCATTGCAATACTGAGGGTCATAGACAGGACATTACGGTAATATCAAAGTGACAATAATAAAGATGGGTGTTATGGTGTGCTTACAGTATATGCATCACGATATGAACATGATGAAAGAGAACATACCATATGTGTGTCATGTGATGTCAAGGCCTGTAACGTGTGCACTGCTTCTGTGATATTGCAGGAATATCAAAGAGGGACAAAAACACGCTGGGCCTAGGAAATGAAGGTGATGAGAAAGGGATGCCAGCAGTGGTCTTAGCTCATTTGTAGCTGCTTATATATGAGCTGTTGTTTTAAAGTTAGAAATATGTGCTAAATGAAGGCTTTTGACTTGCAACACTCTTCCATTTTTCTTTCTTTTCTTTTCTTTTTATTAAAGAGGCACTCAGCTTTGCTAATGTATGCCTGTGATAAGAAACCCAACTCTCCTATTATAAGATTTCTTAACCATTTTTGGTCTGTAGGGAGAATAAAACAATGCTTTGTTTTTTTAATCTTCTTTGTTAAAAAATGATTTCGAAATAAAAGAATGCCATAACCTTTTTAGCTCTCCTCCCTAATGTCAGCACCACAACAGGCACACCCATGTTGTCTGCTTCCTCAGCTACGTGTATTTTATTCATTTACTCCACCAGAGGGGAATATTAGTCATGCTGAATAAAAATCCGGGAAGAGGGATCATTCGTAAATGTATTCATCCATCCGTTTGAACCTGCTTGCCCGGTGCAAGGGCCCGAGGTATTTTATTTTCTTATTTTCTTTTGAAATGCAAACCACTTCTAGGTAGCAAACCTGATGTAGGTGTTATGACTGAATATTTACTGTAGATAAAGGTGATGTTATACCAGCTGATGACTTGTTTGATATACACACACATGTACAGACCTGACGATGCTATGCAATGCAGGACATCTGGGAAAACCACAGCTGTTTAGAAATAAGTACTAAACTAAATTGTAATTAACCTTAAATAGAAAATACGGATGAAGCAGCAAATATTACGGTTTACTCAGGCCTGTGGCAAACAGTCAGAATTTTAATTGTGCTAAATGTTAACGTTTGCCTTTGTATTATTTTAATAGTGCTTATAGTTTAGCTCTAATAGAATAAAAAAGATCAGGGATTAAAGGCATCAGTGAAGCACAAGCAAGCAGCCGTACCACATGCACATCAGGACAGGTCATCCACCTGAAGCTAAGCATGGCCAGTACTTGGAGGAGAGACCATCTAGGAAAAGCTACAGGAAGGATGTGGGTGAGGCCAGCAGGGGGCGCTCACCCTGTGGTCTGAACGTGGATCCCAATGCCCCACAGTGCAGTGATGGGGCACTCTAATGTAAAATTGGCACTGTCCTTTGGGATAGACATAAAAACTGAAGTCCTATAACAAGGTCCCTGGGTATCTATCGTAAAAGAGTAGGGTGTACCCCGATGTCCTGGCTAAATTGCCCACCATGACCTGGTCATTCTGGCCCCCTAATATTCCCCTGTCCCTTATTGACTAACTATCTTGTTAACCCCTTCAATATCTAATAGCTCATATGTGGTGGCGCAAGAATTGGCTGCCGTCACATCATCCAGGTGGGTGCTACACATTGGTGAAGTGGTAGCCCACGGTCCATGTAACTCACTTTGAGTAGGTTAGAAAATGGCATAGATAGTAAATGCAATTAATTAATAATTCTCTCAGTCATTTCCTAACCTCCTTATTTTTGAACAGGGTCGCGCCTGGGGGCATAGGGGGCAAGGCAGAAACAAACCCTAGACAGGGTGCCAATCCATTGCAGGGCACACACACCAGGGCCAATTTAACATCACCAATTCACTTACCCTGCACGATTTTAGAATGGGAGGAAACTGGAATACCTGAAGGAAACACAGGCAGACGCGGGGGGAACATGCAGACTCCATGCAGGGAGGACCTGAGACGTGACCCCTGGTCTCCTTACTGTGAGGTGGCCCTAATTAATAATTATTATTATGAATTAATGTGTATGTTTGTTAGATTTGGTACCTGTAAGCAAGAATTCACCCACTTGGAAGTTTTCACATTTTATTTTCGTATCACATTGAACCTCACAGGATTTAATTTGGATTTTTGGATGCTGATCCACAGAAGTGATATGTTTGAGCCCCGTCTCTCCAAATTATATTTAACTCTGCAGCTTTCACCTCCGTTTTTAGCTGCTTTGGGAATGTGTGTGGTTTACTATATTAGTTCACTGGCATACACTGCCTATGAAAAGGATTCACCCCCTTGGACATTTTAACACCTTATTTATTATTATACAACATTGAATCCCAAGGGATTTCATTTGGCTTCCCTGACATTAATCAACAGAAATATATTTTAATGTCAAATTGAAAACAGATCTCTGCAAAGTGGTCTAAATCAATTACAAGTGTAAAACACTCAATAATTGATCTCAAGTATTCACCCCTTTAATATGACAACCCTAAATAATCACAGGGGCAGCCAATTGGATTAGAAGTCCCCTGAATTAGACCTTTGGAGGTCACTTGTTTGGGGCTTCAGCTGATTTTAGTATAAATGTACCTGAATGTGGAAGGGCCAACTTGGGCCGAGTCAGTATGATGGGCTAACCTACACAGTGAAGATAAAAGAGCACACTAGTCAGGGGATGGACACAAGAAAATAACCAAGTCACTGAATATCCAATTAAATGAATAGTTAAGAAGTTAACCTCCTTAGCATTACAAAAAAAAAAAAAAAAAACATTTAAAAAGCTTTGCATTTTTTGGCTTGAAAAAAAGACATTTTTAATTAAATCTCATTTTTCTACTGCAAAACGTGCAAAATGCTAAAAGTACAAATTCAGAAGTGTAGAATGTATAATAATAATAATAATATGAAGAGCAGACTGCACATGTGTGAGTGACGCGAGTGTCACCTTTGGATCCCCAGATTCACCTTCAATTTCACTGCCTGAAGACAAAGGCAATTCGTCATTACTGCCAATGAGACGCGTTTCTTACGAGACGCCATTATGACGCTAGGAGAACACACGTCTACACCGTTGCCCAGGTAACATTCAGGCCCGACGCTTACACCAGACACGTCTACACTGTTGACCGAGTGACACTCCAGACGAACGGTGTTGGCACTTTTACAGCCCGAGTCATCCTTGAGTCTTAGGCAAGACGCGTCTATACCACTGCCAGAGTGACACTCGGGACTAACGCTTTCAGCACTGTTTTTACAGCCCGGGTGACACTTGGATCTAATGCTAAGGTGGTTAAAAAATATGGCACAGCTGTAAATCTTCCCAGAGCAGACCATCCACCATACCAGTAACCATACAAAAAGAAGACTAGTGATAGGGGACACCAAGAAACCTCTAAGAACTGTGAAAGAGTTACAAGCTACACTTGCAGAGATGGGCAAGACGGTGTAAGACAACAACTGTTGCCTGGTTGTGTCAGAGAAAATTCTCATTAAATAAAGAAGAGTCACAAGTTAGCATTACAAATGAAATTCAAAATGGATGTCCTTTTGTTGCACCTGGTCAGTGGAGTCCTCTCATGTACGTTCTGTATGGCAAACTGGTTAGTCTGAACAATAACAATTTATTTCTTGTATAGCGCAAAATCACACAAGGAATGCCTTAATGGGCTTTAACAGGCCCTGGTTTTTGACTAGTCACCGGCCCAACCCCCCCACCCCCCAGTTTTGACTCACCATGTTGGGGAAAATAGGATGAAATCTTGGGAAAGGCAATTCAGAGACAGTATCCTTCCAGGTAGGTTGGGTGTGCAATGGGTGTCGAAAAATGGGGTAAATGCAACACAAAAAACAGAACACAAGTAATCCCGTTCACAGAACTTGATGTCCAATCTATCACTGGTACCTCAGAAATACAATACAACAGTGCAAACTGCAAGGCTATCACATATAAGGATCCAGGTTTGTTCAAATACATCAAAAGAAAGTTAATTAACATAAATGAAAAACAACCATATCTGTCTCTCAGCTAATTGTAGAAATTAAGTCAGACAAGCCAGACACAGTCAGAGTCCTGGAGACCTCGGCCGACAAGCCGCCTCCTCCTACTGGTCAATCCACAGCTGAGTCAGGGCTGGGATGGCCAATCAGATGAAAGGACCCAGGGCTCCTCTGTCAGAGATGACTTTTCCTTAGGTAGGTAAACAACTTGGGAGTAGAGCAGTTGTAGGTTCATTTGCATAATATATTGAAATATATTTTACTTTATACCAATCGGCACGTAGATAAATGACATGTTCTAGTAACACAAGTCGTTAAGTATTATCTAAAGTTGCCAAATTAGTTAAACATATTAAATCTTTGACACACACATTTATCTCTAAAGAGAAGCTTCTTGTGTAAAAATTCCTCAAAACTAAAATATATTTAATTGTAATTATCTCATCATGCCCTTGGTTACTGTTTAGTTCCCAATAGGTTCAGGACATCTTAGTTACATAGGGAAGGCACACCAGTAACACTCACATAAGAATAATAAAACACACACTGGGCTGAAAGTTTGGATTTTTCTGCTAAGTTGTTGCTTAATGGGAGAATGGCAAAATGTTAAATAGAAAAAAAGAAGGCACTATGGCAGACGCTGAAGTCAAAAAGTCCCGCCACATCCTTCTCTTCCGGTTTTATATGTATAGGGTGGTCCAGATCTAATTATGCTATTTTCATCACGCTATATCTTATTAAGTTTATTACATAGAAAATCACCCGAAAAATCCCGGACCATCGAGAAGTGTGCGAACTGACGACATGAAGAATCGTCTTCGTGCCGAACTGGAATCGTCCCCACATAAATCAAAGTCATCCAGATGATCTGGATCTGCATAATTAAATCTGGACCACCCTGTATAGTGCCTACAACTACACACTACAATTCCCAAAAAGACTCTCTGCATTCATACAAACCTGTTTAAAGACATAGACCCCATATTTAAAAGCCAGGTGTCTGTGCATATAACAATCACCCAACAGTGCATATTGTACTATTCAAGGGAACCCAAAACCAAACCCCTTTCTTTGTGGCAACGCTACAAGTGGGACTTGACTGGGGCTCTGCAAGCTACCTGGACATACGACAGACGATTCCAAGTGGACTACCTGAACTCAAACAGACCCACAACTCAAAATTTGGTGACCTATACAGAGTCAAAGCGTGCATCTTTCATTTGAATCAAACGTTGTCAATGAACGCACCTGAAAGTACAAAAGCGGCATGGGTGTACAGAATATAAAGGACCAGAATTTCAAGTTAGAGAAAGGTGATATTAAAATACAAACGGAATACTGTATTTATTGAGACCATCATACAATGTAGGCCGTGCGTTCCACCAAGCTCAAATCTTGTAATTTATTGTATACTAACCTTTCCAATCGGTTAAGTGGAGCAGCAATGAGAGCACACCGCTTTCAGTTCGTTGTCCAAGTTGCATCCAAGGGTCGGGCAGAAGTTCGTCCCTTTACTGCAACCCTGACGGAACCACTTCAGTGTGAAACACGTTCCTACCGATTACTGCTCCATTCCACAGTCCACTCTATAACAGGAACACATTGTTTCTCAAATAGCATTACTTTCGGCGATTTATTTCATTAAAAAAAAAACTATTGTGGCCACTCTTTTTTTTTTTGAGTGCGCCACATGTACATATCAAAACGTCAACGTAAATAGAGTAGGAAAGTTATGCTTAGCGTCCAGTGTTGTACTGATGCACATTTAGCACACGTCCTTCGCGTGACACTTTTTGAAACAGCCATCAACGCACAGCCCAATATCACAATCAGGACTGTAGACGCTTGTTTCTTTGTGCACTTTACTCATGCTTTTTTTTCTGTTTCTTGGGCATGAGAGGGTAAAATGTCAGTGCCCGATCCCTTGTGGTATTGTGGGCTACCACGGCACATAGCTTAGTGACTTCCATGTTTTCCGTGACACGAACACTGACATAAGAAATTTGTCAAACGAGAGAAGACCATTCAGTTAATTTGTCTCTCGTTTGTTTAGCTAACAGCTAAGCTCTCCAGATATTTCATGCCGTTGTCGAGGTTTCTGCTCTAACTCCATGTCTCCTAGTTTGTTTCAGAGTCCCACAATTCTTTGCATAAGGAAGTAATTTCTGGCTTCAGTCTTAAATGCACTTCAACAGTTGCTGCATCGTGAGCAGTTCTTAGAAGGCTTTATTGTCTTTCTGCTTTTTGCCACAGTGAACCTTCATGTGACCAGATTCACCAGGCTTATCTCGACCAGACGTCGAGTGCCATATGTGTTAGTTTAACTAGCCTGACCAAATCACGTGGTCCTCACTGGCACTTGATTTGACTAAAGGTTGTGGGAACCAGGGGGCGCTCCAGCTCCCCAAATCCCACACAGACAGATGCAGGGCAGAGGTTTAAAACACAAAGAGTTTTTTTATTGTGGGAAACTCTTCTTCTAACAAGCGTCTCCCCCACTGCCTCAAGTACAATTTAATGGCACAGTTAGGCAATACTTTAATAATACATTTTTTAAATACTTTGTCTTCTCTCGGTTGCTGTCTCCTCACAAGCTTTGTCCACCTTCCACCCAACTCTGGCTCACTGGAGCAAAGGCAGACACAGGCAGCTCCTTTTATTTTAGCCACCCCTGAAGTGCTTCTGAATCTCCGCCCACATGGTCTGTCAGTACTTCCAGGTGAGGCGGAAACCCCCATTACAGGGCTCTTCAATCCTCACAGCACCCACAGTACCCAACAGAGCTGAGATAAAGAACATCAAGTACCATCATTCCTTAATGCCCTGATCCTGGGCACTGCTGCAACCCAGGGGAGCTGCCATCTAGTATTCCGGGGAAGGCAGTGCCCTGAAGAGGCTGTCTTTCCCATCCTTCCATCTCCTGGGTATTCCAGCCAGGTAAGGATGTCGGCCATCTGTCAGAAGGTTCAGTTTTAGTGTATTTTAATGCTGGCATTTACAGCTTCTCATTTATACACCATTGAGGTTTGGTTGAAAGCTCTGCCCCACTCATGAATATTGATGAGTTAGTTACCTTAGAGCAGGGGTGCCCAATGTGACGATCGCGATCAACTGGTAGATCACAAAGATAGTGCAGGTAGATCGCGATGCATTCCAAAAAAAATTTTTTAAACATTAGTCTATCATATATCCTCCCTATAGCATTTGCCACTTGATTGACATACAGGGCGGCCAGTCTGAGATCTCTTTTCTTCTAAGACACTGGTCATTCCGCACGCACGATCAAACGCGCGAGCTACTGCAAAACTCCGGCTGTGATCTAGTTAGCCTTCCAATTTATATCGACTAAAGAAGGGATTTAAAAAAAAAAGATTGTCTGGGGAGGGTATGGGCTGGATGTGGAATTGGATCGGGATTTTTTTCTCTCACAATGTCACAATCGAAGTGCTTTTGTCTGATCTGTCAATCTATCATTGCTATTCCAAAGAAGGAAAATGTGGAAAGGCACTTTCAAACTGTTCATAAAAACTACGAAACTGACTTACTTCGAAAAGCGATCTGAGAAAGAGAAAGGAGAGGGAACTAAAAATCGCAGTTAAATCGGACCGCCATCATTTTTCACTCGGCTGAATTCAAAAGTTCCTTGATTGCATTATGAGGCTGTACTTATTTATGCGAGTCAGCTTTTTCCCACATGAAGATTATTAAATCCAAATACTGTAGTGACCATAAATGTATTGAATTGTTATTGTGCCATAAAGGTTATTCAGTTATGCAAGGTACAACAACATAGTTTTAATGTATAAAGTATACTCAGTATATATATATATATAGCAATATATAGCATTTTTAATGTAGGTAGGTCATTTCGACCTGGTCAATTTAAAAGTAGCTCACAAGCCAAAAAAGTGTGGGCACCCCTGCCTTAGAGTGTGCAAAATGCAGACATTTTCATTCATTTTTGCAGCATAATATTATTTTATCTAGAAGATGGCAGCTGAATACTGTCCTGAGAGCTATTTTAAGAGCCAAGAGCTTTAAAGCGGATGATTACACGTCACCCTGAGTCACACTCAGGGAATAACCAGAACACCAATTGAATTTCAAACCCGAGTCACACATGGGGCTAATTACCACTAGGTGTCACTAAATATGCAGTTCTCTATCAGGAGAATTTCAAAGACGTATCCTCACTGTTGAAGATGCCCTGAGCCCATCCATGTTGAATGTGCCACTCTGTCCAGGATGCAAATTACCCACCACAAGTAGAGTACACCTCTCTGTCCCTGCTATATCAGGTTTGTTGTTCTCAGTATACAATGGCAGAAATGACCGAGCCCACAATAGCCTGTCCTGTGACTGGGGACACGGCTATGACACACATCAGAGGAGAGAGGGGATGGAAAAAAAGGTGACTCTCTCTTCAGTGATTCAATGCCTGCTGACAAAGGTTACTCTAACTATAACATAAGCTTACATGTGGCTAAATGAGAAATACCACTTTTAATCTGGATGATTATTATTTTGTATTGTTTGCTATGAGCTTATTTGTTACCTCTCATGACAGATTGGAAGTTTAGCAGTGACAAGTTTATAAGGTCAAATATCAAGCTCCTTTTTTCTGTAACATATCAATTTCATTTTATATATTTTATATAGCACCTTTTTTATAATGAACATCCAAAGGCACATGACAGGTACTGACGTATTGGACATTTCATTACTGACAGTGAGAAGAGGGAGAAATGGCAAGGGGTCACAGTCAGTTTCATAGAAGAGTATTTGTCCCTTCCCAAATGACGTTATTGCAGATTTTTGACACTGAATGTTTTCAGATCTTATAAAAAGATTATTTTATGTAGTGTCTTTCTGTAGTGAATACCAACTCAGAGCACTAATGCCACCCTGTGGTGGCAGGGTAGGGGGCAAAATTTCAGATTTGATCACAGAGTTGCAGATTTTTGGCATCCCAAAATGGGATCTGAGCACTGAGAGCGATGTCTGTCCATCTCTCCATCTGTAACTCCATGGCTGCTTGTTTCATCATTGGAAGATGGCCGAGGTCTACTGATTGTGAACGGCGTTCCTCCGGTGGAGTTTACCTCATGAGAAATAAGGAATCCACTCTTTTCTGAGCACATCTGGATGTCTGTTATTTTCATCAAGTCCTGATTCTCCCATTTTATTCCACGTAATAAAATATTTGCCTACAAGGTTTTGCTGCTAACATTACTGCTTTATGAAGGGAAGGTCCACTGCTGGGCAGATTTGACTGATCTGCTCAGGTCGCCCTGAGGGTCAGAGTTGAGTGGACCAGCCGCATCGAGTTCACTGTGCCTCCTGCTTGTGTGTCAAATATTGCAACAGCCCACTATGAGAGAAGGAGTCATGAAAACAGAAAAAAATTAAATGGCTGGGACTGTGATAGAGATAGAGGGGATGCAAAACACACACCTACTGCTTTGTGCTTTTGAGGTCCAACTGCCTGATAAAAACAAATGGGGCTCCTTATTAAGAAACTAAAACAGTGGTGTTCAACCATCAACAGGCAAAGAATATGGACTGTTCCCATGTGTCACCCGGACAAGTGCGGTCCACTTCAGCTCCCTGACTCCTCAGTGCAGCTCGGCTCAAGAGGAGTCCGGACACTCCAGCCCCACATCAGAGATGGCCTTGTTAAAGAAGGTCTGATAAAAAAATAATAATACATTTATATAGCGCCTTTCCAAAATGACACAGCGCAGTGATGGATGCTTCCATTTGAAGCTTTGGAGAGCTCAAAAGGTGTCACTTGGTGATCTACTGCACAGGAGTTCAAGTGTGTAGGTAAGCAAATGCTGAATGGTTTACTAAGGTGCAAAATACAGGGAGCCCACTACTTTACACGTCGGACCCTAGAATCCTGAACATCTAAACTATGTTTGGACTCTTGATATTAAATTTTAAAAACAAGATACTGTGTTATAAATCACTTAGTGGCCATCACAGCCACTTAGAGGCTGAGCAGCAAGTCTGAGATTGTGACAGGCTGGGCGGGGCTAAATGTATACATGACCAGCTGGGTGGAGCTAAACACTTGAGTGACAGTGAATGATGCTCATGCTTTGATACCCTTGGACATGAACAACACGGACAGAAAATCTCAGAGTGTAAATACAAAGAGGCACCCCACACAACCATTAGTGCTTACCTTGGTGGCTGCTGAAGACATGAAGATTGATGGCAGAAAATAGTGGAGATAGCCAATACCAACAGCATTCACAGTCCAGGTGAGCACGGATTTACTCTTGAAGCGACAGGTTTATGCCTTCCATGCTTTTAATTAACTAGAGCTTAAACTGTGGTCTGAGACAGGCTGGTGATTTGGTTCACAGCAGGCGTTTACCTTCTTGTGCGTAACATAAATAATATTGCATAAGCCGGAGTGCATAGTCGTCAACCAGGGAACACAAAGTCTACCAAAGAAATGTTGGGGCACCAACCAGCTTGACCCTTTTAATAAATGATGAGTCCCAAAAATAAACAAGTGCTCAATTGCATGAATAGAACAAAAGCAGTATAGCCAGGTAGGGCTGAAGGCAGGGCCGCCTTAACGCATGGGCACGGTGGGCAGTTGCCCAAGGGCCCATGCTAATATATGTATGTTGTCACTTGCCGAGTGGTGGTGTAGGTAGGGGCCCCAGTGCTCTTTGCCCGGGGGCCTATAATGCTATCAAGGCTCTGTAGAGCAGTCACTTCATCAGGTAGGTGCTCCGTCCTGCGGTCTGCTCTTCCCAGAATAAGACAACCCCTGCCAGGAGAGCCTTGGCTTTATAGTTGCTGGACTGAAAGAGTCAGTCCCTGGGTTGTGGGTGAAAGAAGAAATAATACCGTCAGTGACAGCACCCCTTTCAATCCCGAAGTGGTACTGCACACCTCTGAAGAGCTCGGAAGGGACCCTCAGACGCTCATGCATGACAATATCTTCTCCATGACGCTGGTCAGACATTTAAGGTGGAGTGGCCTTTGGTGGCAGATTGCATAAGTGTGTATGATGTGATTTGCCAACTTCAGATATTCACATCTTAACTGAGAACTAATCTATATTTTATATATAAACCTCTACGCGTGGAAGTGTGTGTGTGCGTCTGTCTGGCCCAGAAGTGTGAGGCCGCAGCATGAAGCTGAAAGAAAGCAACTAAGTTGCCAAAGTGAAATTGCCGAGAAAAGACAGATGAGAAAGAAACACGCTTAGCCGATTACAGACAAGGGGGGCTAGCAAGTCTGCAAAACGAAACCGCCAACTCTGCATTCTTGACGATTTCAGTAGTATCTAGGAGCCCAGGCTTTTTACAGCACAGGCATACACAGCTAGTTATACAGTACCTTGTAAGACAATTGCTGTCTGGCTGGCAGTTCCACTCTGTTGTGCATATTTAGCGTTAACATTTGTGATGCATTATGAAACATATTACAATAGATGGTGCATGTAATAAAATCCATTGCATTTTTCATTCCAACGGATGGCACACTGCCATAAAACTGAGGCCACAGACAAACCTAGTAAATTAAATTTTGAAATGGAAAAAATTATAGGAAATAAGAACAAGAGTGAAAATTTGAATCTCATCTGCCCCAATTAATGCCGCCATCACTTTACACAATTTATAGTCAGATGTACTGTTAAACTTGACAACTGCAGTTGCTGATCTCATTGCCAGAGGATGTCCGATTATATGACAGGACATGGCAGGGAAGGAAAATTTACATTACTTAGTGACGACTTTCCAGCAGAGTTTCAAATTTCAAAGTATTGATCGCAAGCTGCCTCCTCTTTCTAACAACCAATAGTGCAAAAACGTCCAACTGCAGAGCCAGAGCACCATACATCGCCATAGGTCACGTGTCAATCAGTTTGATTTGTGACAACCTGTAAACGTTTATCACCAAACTGCTGGTCTGGCATGTGGTGACGTATGGTGCTGCAAGTCAATACGATCGCCAGTAATGTGCTGCCTGACTGTGATGGTGCTGGACGAATGCTTTCCAGGGTGGCAAGTTTTCTTTTTTCCATTCTGTCATGATACATAAAGCACGACACATCAGATATACAAACTTCTCTTCTGTTTGTGAGATCCAAAACGTGTACGTTTCTTATTCCTCGTCGCTGCATTATATGTGCTGTACTTCCAGTGGGTGTGCTCAGTGGTTCAAAACTCTCTCTCACACTGAGCCCACTTCTTCAATTTAAAACAAAAATCAGATCTGTTTGAGTCAAGGCTAACGTCACATTAGACGGCTTCTGTAGCAATCTTCAGTTGTAGACTCCATTTACATAATCTTAGCGAGTCAGAGCTAGTGGATGGCATACTCCCATCAAGGCTAGTCCCGTAATGTGACTCACTCCAACAGGACTGATTTTGTCATTAGTCGTAGCGGTGGGCTGTCTGCATTAGAGCTGACCAATGAATACCCATGCGGAAGTACAAGGAGCATAAAACAGCAGTGAGGAATAAGGAAGGTCATTTGAGCCTCAGAAATAGAAGTGTGACTCATCGGATATTTTGAGTTTTTTGCACCACGAGAGAGTGGGTGGAGGGCAGAGATTACAGCTGAACTCATCATACCGGTTAAGCCTTTATACAGCACTGGCTGTCAGAAAAAGGGGAGAACATGGCTGTGCTAGAAAGTCGTCACACGATCGCCAAGTGTGATATGTTCAGTGATTTTTTTCAGTCTTGTAAATTGAGACAGTCCGGAAAAGACATCAGCAACATCAGTCAGCAAGTCTGAAATACCTAACAACTTGCAAGTCACATAAATGTGACATTGGCTTCAGTCAGCAAGCAACCGAGTCACTTGGTATTTCAGACTACACGTCTAGAAGTCAATGGTGCTTGCTGCAACCGTCTCCAAATCACTAAAGATTAAATGAAGTCTGGGACTGAAAGTGGCCAGAAAAGTCATGTGATGTGACAGGACCTTCAGTGCTAGACTGGCAGTACACGATTTATCATGGACTGCGCCAGCAAGTTTATTATATACTCCATAGCTCTTCAAAAAGATTCAAGTGGTCAGCCAACACTGGATCGCTAAAGGGACCACCAGAGGGTATTTAAATATGCATAATTACTCCAAGTGAAGGGTGCCATACACAAATGAGGCGGAGACATTCAGTTTCGGCTCTGGTGTCTCCCAATAGGAGTGAAGCTGAACACATTCAACCATGCAAATTGCCAGAAGACGAGGTCACCACTTCTCCTTATTGAACAGTAATCCTGCTGCCTGCCACCGCTGCTAATCCACCATTTCTGTGTTTGCCACTCCCAGATTTCAGTGGTCAGCCATTGTGCCTCGCGCCACATCATAGCAGCTGAATGGAGGCAAAGAGACGATAGATATGCAGGGAGCAAAAAATAAATGTGTAAGAATCTTTGCTTTATTAAGCATACACATAATTGACAGCAATATCTTTTGTATTAAAAAGGTTGCTTAATATACACAATATAAAAAAATATGCTACAAAATTGCAAAAAGCTAAAAATTGTTAAAGATGAACAAGCGTGTTCAGTGGTGTCCCCACAGCACCCGTGCCGTCACGTGTCAGTCCGGCCATCCACCGCCTTGCACTCCACGTGGGAATTCACTTTGTGTTTCCGAGCCCCAATTTATGTGCACGTTCTCCTTCTTGAATTCACACATTTACAACAAATCTTCAAAACAAACCGCACCATTTTTTTTTTGTCTTTTTTTTTTTTTTTGTTTAATCCTTAACTGGCTCATCTCTATTGTGTTTCCCAGGTAGTGACCTGAACTGTCCTGTTCCGTCAATTTCACACTCGGTGCAAAATTCACTTTTTGTCCCTCCTCACGTTCCATCAAACTTTAAGAAATGGGGCTGCTGCCTTCTTCCACCAAAGGGATACTGTTCCTGTGGGTCATTTCGGTGGGGGCCGTATCCCCAACGCTTTTCAGAAAGGGCTTCCTGGCCGACTTGAAGCGTTCCCGTGACCAGATGTCGGATACCCACTTTCGGACCGACACAACCTCGCGGATGAGGTCCTGCTTGATGCTGTCGCTTGCGAAGATGTTGATGATGGGGTCCAAGGCGCTGCTGATGCTGGTGAAGGTGAAGGCGATACGGTAGGCTGGCCGCAGCCGTTCTTCCCACTCGCAGCTGCAAAGCCCACTGCTGCTCAGGTAGGACCGGATGAACAGTATGATGTGGTAGGGCAGGTAGGCCACGACGAAGATAAGCACCATGCTGAGCAGGAGTCCCATGATCCTCCGCTTCTCCCTAACCTCCAGGCCAGTGCTCTGGTGTACTGCTCGAATGACAAAACAGTAGGACATGAGCAGGAGCAACAGAGGGATAAGAAACACCACAAAAATTCGAAAATAGTTGAGGTCGGCCACCCACTGCTCCATGGGGTACTTCTCGTAACAGCGCTGGACATTATGAGTGTCATTGATGAACTCAGGGTGCGTCAGGAGGACAGTATGGGAGCCCATCACGATCAGCCAAACAACAATGCAGATGATCAGGGCAGCCTTCATCGTCCGAAACCCTTTAGCATGCAAAGGGAAGACAAGGGCAAGGAAACGGTCCACCGCCATGCAGCTCAGGAAAACGATAGTGGTGTAGATGTTTGTATTGAAGAAGAAGCCCACCACAGTGCAGGCCTCCAACCCAAATGTCCAGTTTTCCCGGTTGGCAGTATAGGCAGCCCACACAGGAAGCGTGAAGATATACACAAGGTCAGAAATGCAGAGGTTTATAAGGTACACGGCCAGCACATTCTTACGCCGGAGCTGCTGCACAATGACGCCAACTGCCAGCAGGTTCCCCAAGAGACCGATGATGAACACCAGGCTGTAAATTGTTGGGAAGAGGAAGGCTTCATATTGCTTGCTGTATTTACACAGAGTACTGTTATTACACTTCATGGTGTCTGCAGAGTGACTCTGTGAAGAAAAAAAAAAAAAAAAGAATGGCGTAAATGGGTGCATGCCGAAAGGTCAAGCAACAACGATGGGCATCATTGGATCAAGCGGTACAAGAAATGCTATGAGCATGGAGAGCCATCCTCCACCCATTATCAGAATACAGTTTAGGATCATGGAGGCGGCAGCACTGAGTGCAAGGCAGGAACCAACATCAAATTAGAGGACCTACTCAATTTTTTAGTTAGCTCAACCAGCAGGTGTTTAGGATGGGGAGTCCATGCAGAGAGAATAAACAAGTAAATAAATAAATAAATAAATAAAACTCCACAGGGACAGGCACCGGGCCAGGACTTCAACTCAGCAGTACTAATCATCGTACCGCATAACAAACATGCTGAGGAGACACATAGAAACACTGGAGAATGTCCAGAGGACAGCAACAAGGCTGGAATCAGCACCATGGAGCAGCAAATGGACATTAAGGTGCAACGGAGTGAGGTTTTTTTTTTTTTAAACTGAAGGGAATCAGTCCAGTGGACTCTAGCAGTTACTTTGAAATTCATACATTTGCCAACAAGAACACAGATGGACACACAAACCTTAATTCATCCTCACACAGAGACTTCAAGGTCCTTCAAAACTCAACAGTGTTATTTTTGGAGAAATTAGGAGGATAGGATAGAGGAGCTTGTTGGGCTGAATGGCCTCTTCACATACAGACTGCTCTAATGTTAGAAGAGGCCTACTAATGGGGAAACTAAATAGTCAAAATATGAATAAAGTCACCAAAGGTGGAGTGAATATAAGTAGGTGTACAGTGCCATCACAAAACAATCCAAAACAAGTTTGGGATGAAGAGATGAGGTGATATTTGATAAATCAAACACAGCAGACATTATCTAATTAAGGCTTTAATATTTTTCTGTTACTGGAATGTACACAGCATGCTCTTTTCCACTTGATTGCAATCATTTCAAGTTTTTCCCCTCCACATGCCTACTTGTACGCTAGGGCTTCACTTGACTGAATTCATCAGTCCATCGCAGGGTGCACTCATCCACAAAGGGTCTCATAACAGGCAAGCACTGAAATGGTTACATGGCAAGGAGGCGGTTAGCCTGGGGGACTAAAAAGTTCAGTGCACTGCACTGCTAGCCGGTGGGATGCTCTCCTCCTCCAGATACCAAGTACAAAAGGAAAAAGTCAAGCGAATTGAAATTAAAGTCAACATTAAAGGATGCACTGTGTTCCTGTGCCCCTTAAATCAGATTGGCAGTCTCCATTACAATCACCAAAGCCTCTGTGAGCTCCGAGCAGACTGAGCATGCACATCATTAACCAGCAGCACTGGGCACTGAGCAGACATGCCAGGGTGGGTTTCACATCAGAAGTAACGGCTGCTATCCCAACAACTCTGCTATGATACGCTCAGTGCTGCCACCCACAGGAAGCATTTCTGAATTAACAGTCTGCTGCTGCCCTTCAGTGCCTTTCATCACTTTGCAGGCTTTTCTTAGTCTACTATACAGTACTGTGCTTTATGTGCTCATGATGAAAATCACTTTATAATATAATGCTTGAAGAATGGCCATTCCATCTGGAAGACTGCTTTATGAAATGTGAAAGATTCTATTGGAAAACAATGACTGACCAACTGCCTTTCATCCATCTGTCAAGTATGAAAGGTGCTATAAAAAAAAAACAAACATCTACCCATCAATCGATCTGCTATATTGCTCATTACAATGTCAACTGTGCAAGATGCTATATGAAAACAATGATTGATCAACTGCCACTTCATCTTTCTGCTAGATTGCTCTTTAAAATGCTATAAAAAGGAGCTGTACTGAAACAATGATAGAAAAAGACCACCCATCAATCTGCTACAATGCTCTTTAAAATGCAATCTGTGCAGGGCGCTATAAGAAAACAATGACTGACCAACTGCCTCTTCATTTTTCTGCTAGATGTTTTTTTAAATGTTGTGAAAGGAACTATATCAAAAAATGATAGAAAGGCCACCTATCAATCTGCTATATTGCTCTTTAAAATGCTAACAGTGCAAGGTGCTACAGTATATGAAAACAATAATTGATCAACTGCCTCCTCATCTGTCTGCTAGATTTTTTAAAATGTTGTGAAAGAAGCAATATAAAAACATTGATAGGAAGACTACCTATCAATCTTTCCACTCTATTCCTCTTTAAAATGTTTTCAATCACTCTTTTTCTTGGTGGAGTGGTGGCTCTGAGGCTCGGAAGGTTGCCGGTTCGAATCCCCTAAACAGCAAAAGTGACTCTACTTCGTTGGGCCCTTGAGCAAGGCCCTTAACCAACAATTGCTCCGTCCTGGGTATGACGTTAATCTGCATCCAGCCCTGCATGTAGGCCCTCCAACCTGCAGGGGAAAACCTGGGGGTTGGTGGCAGAATTGGAACTCCAGTCACCATATAAAACCTCACACTGTTGCACTCCATCTGAACTAGTGTGGTGCTGAGTGTGTCACCCGTCGCATGGCTGCACTTGGGTCCTAATCTGGAATCCTGAGTTGATTTGTCATGTGGTGGGTGCGGCAATGCGCTGTATCAGCACCTGCTCCTAACCTCTCTCTCTCTCTCTCATTCTTTTATAACATTTTAAAGCAAATTATTGCAGACAGATTGATGGGCAGTCTAACTGCGTAAGACACTATATACAAACAATGATCGACCAGCTGCTTCTTACTCTCTTGCTATATTCTTCTTTAAGATCCTAAACGGCAGAAGGTGTTGTATGAAAACAATGACTCAAAGACTGCCCATCACTTCATCAGCTATATTATTCATTAAAATGCCAACTACAGAAGACACCATACAAACACAATAATTGAAAGACTAACTCTTCCATCCATTTACTATATTGTTGTTTTTAAAAAAAGGTGTGAAATTCTAGCTTTCTGTCTATTGGCACTCCTGTATAGCCTGCTGAACTCTTAGGTGCAAGTGGGTTTAGACGAAGAAGCTGCATAGTACATCTCCCCAACACTGCAGATCCTCCTAAGCCCCAGTACTCAGTTATAAACCAATTAAATTCTTTCACCAGGATAGATTTACCTGATTTATATAGAATAATCTCTCAACTGAAACCCTCCACATGTGTCCTCGACCCAATACCAGCAAGTTTTATTAAATAAGTATCAGGCGTGCTTAATGATAGTATTCTTGACATAGTAAATTCGTCATTAAATATGGGGGTCTTACCAGACTGTCTTAAGACTGCTGTAGTTAAACCCCTACTCAAGAAAAATAATCTTGACCCCTTTGCTTTTGAAAATTTTAGACCCATCTCTAATCTGCCCTTCTTAAGTAAAATTCTAGAGAAGGCAGTCATTATGCAGTTAAATGACCACCTCAAAAAACATGCTATTCTTGATAAATTTCAGTCAGGCTTTAGAACAAATCACAGCACAGAAACTGCACTTGTTAAAGTAGTCAATGACTTGCGGGTAAATGCAGACAGAGGCCATTTATCTGTTCTCATCCTCCTCGATCTGAGTGCCGCATTTGACACCATTGATCACAATATTCTTAGAAATCGCCTTAGTCAATGGGTGGGCCTCTCTGGCAGTGTCTTAAATTGGTTTGAATCCTACCTGGCAGGGAGAAAATTCTTTGTTAGTTGTGGTAATCACAACTCGAAGACACATGATATCCTATATGGTGTTCCACAAGGATCTATCCTGGGTCCGCTGCTCTTCTCAATCTATATGCTTCCGTTAGGACAGATTATCTCAGGGCACAACGTGAGCTACCACAGCTATGCTGATGACACACAGCTGTACTTATCAATAGCACATGATGACACAGACTCTCTCGATTCACTAACACAATGTCTTACTTGTTTTTCTGAATGGATGAATAGTAATTTTCTCAAGCTAAATAAAGAGAAAACTGAAATTTTAGTGATTGGCAATAATGGACTCAATGAGGTTATCAGAAATAAACTTGATGCATTAGGATTAAAAGTCAAGACGGAAGTAAAAAACTTAGGGGTAACTGTTGACTGTAACCTGAATTTTAAATCGCATATTCATCAAACCACTAGGACAGCATTTTTTCACTTAAGAAACATAGCAAAAGTTAGACCTCTTATATCATTGAAAGATGCTGAGAAATTAATTCACGCTTTTGTTTTCAGTCAACTAGATTATACTGTAATGCACTCCTCTCGGGACTACCCAAAAAAGACAAATATCATCTGCAACAAGTGCAGAATGCAGCTGCTAGAATCCTAACTAGGAAAAGAAAATCCGAACACTGGAACATTTCTCTTTGATGTCACTACATTGGTTACCTGTGTCTTTCAGAATTGACTTTAAAAGTCTGCTTATGGTTTATAAAGCCTTAAATAATCCCACTCCATCTTATATATCGGAATGTCTGACACCCTATATTCCAAATCGTAACCTTAGATCCTCAAATGAGTGACTCCTTAGAATTCCAAAAGCAAAAATTAAAAGAAGTGGTGAGGCAGCCCTTCTGCGGTTATGCACCTAAAATCTGGAATAGCCTGCCAATAGGAATTCACCAGGCTAATACAGTGGAGCACTTTATAAAACTGCTGAAAACACATTACTTTAACATGGCCTTCTCATAACTTCACTGTAATTAAAATCCTGATACTCTGTATATCCAGTTCATTATAATAACTATTCATGGTGGCTCTAAAATCCATACTGACCCCTACTCTCTCTTCTGTTTCTTTTTCTGGTTTCTTTGTGGTGGCGGCCTGCGCCACCACCACCTACTCAAAGCATCATGATGTTCCTACATTGATGGACTAAAAGCCAGAAGTCTACATGACCATCCTCATCAAGTCCTTCCATGAGAACCCTAAAATACAAAGAGGACTGTTTCATTATGTTAGGTACAGTCATGGCCGAAATTATCGGAACCACTGGAATTTTCCCAGAAAATGTACCATTTCTCCCAGAAAATTGTTGCAATTACAAATGTTTTGGTGTACACATGTTTATTTCCTTTATGTGCAATGGAACAACACAAAAAAACAGAGAAAAAAGCCAAATCTGACATCATGTCACACAGAACTCTAAAAATGGGCCAGACAAAATTATTGGCACCTTTTTAAAATTGTGGGTAAATTGTTTTATTTCAAGCATATGATGCTCGGGTGAACTCACCTGTGGCAAGAAACAGGTGCAGGCAATATAGCAATCACACCTGAAGCCAGTTAAAACAGAGAAAAGTTGACTCAACCTTTCTGTTGTGTGTCTGAGTGTGCCACACTAAGCATGGAAAAGGCTACAAGTCCATCTCCAGAGATCTTCATGTTAGTTTGTCCACTGTGTGCAATATAATCAAGAAGTTCACAACACATGGCACTGTAGCTAATCTCCCTGGACGTGGATGGAAGAGAAAATTGATAAAAGACTGCAACCAAGGATAGTCCGAATGGTGGATAAACAGCCCCAATCAACTTAAAAACATATTCAAGCTGTTCTGCGGACTCAGGGTGCAACAGTGTCAGCTCGAACTATCCGTCGACATCTGAACGAAATGAAACGCTATGGTAGGAGAGCCAGGAGGACACCACTGCTGACACAGAAACATAAAAAAAAGCCAGACTGGAGTTTGCCAAAATGTACTTGAGGAAGCCAAAATCCTTCTGGGCGAACGTCTTGTGAACAGATGAGACCAAGGTAGAGCTTTTTGGTAAAGCTCATTATTCTACTGTTTACAGAAAATGGAATGAGGCCTATGAAGAAAAGAACACAGTACCTACAGTCAAACCTGGTGAAGGATCTAAGATGTTTTGGGGATGTTTTGCTGCCTCTGGCACTGGATGCCTTGACTGTGTGCAAGGCATCATGAAATCTGAAGACTACCAAAAGATATTGGGGCGCAATGTTGGGCCCAGTGTCAGAAGTCATGGGTGATCCAGCAGGACAATGACCCCAAAAATACCTCTAAAAGCACCCAGAAATGGTTGAAGACAAAGCGCTGGAGAGTTCTGAAGTGGCCAGCAATGAGTCCGGTTCAAAATCCGATTGAACACTTATGGAGAGATCTCAAAATTGCTGTTAGAAGGCACCCTTCAAATCTGAGAGAACTTGAGCAGTTTGCAAAAGAAGAGTGGTCAGAAATTCCAGTTGAGAGGTGTAACAAGCTTGTTGATGGTTATAGGAAGCGGTTGATTTCAGTTATTTTTTCCAATTGGTGTGCAACCAAATATTAAGTTGAGGGTGCCAATAATTTTGTCCAGCCCGGTATTTGAGTTTTGTGTGAAATGATGTCAGATTTGGCTTTTTTTCTGTTTTTTTGTATCATTCCAATGCACATAAAGGAAATAAACTTGTGTTTAGCAAAACATTTGTAATTGCAACAATTTTCTGGGAGAAATGGTGCATTTTCTGGGAAAATTCCAGGGGTGCCGATAATTTCGGCCATGACTGTAGAATGCCCAGAAGGGACTGGGCGGTCTCATGGTCTGGAATCCCTGCAGATTTTATTTTTTTTCTCCAGCCGTCTGGAGTTTTTTTTTTTTTTTTTTTTTTTTTATCTGTCCTCCCTGGCCATCGGACCTTACTTTTATTCTATGTTAATTAATGTTGACTTATTTTTCTTACTGTGTCTTTTATTTTTCTCTTCTTCATTATGTAAAGCACTTTGAGCTACATTTTTTGTATGAAAATGTGCTATATAAATAAATGTTGTTGTTACAAGTAAAACTGAAAACTCCAAACTCCAGTAGTGCAATTCACAAGCCCACTGGAGGAGGTTCTCCGTGTATGCAGGGGCAGAAACAGAAAGGCACCATGTAAGACACAGAATGAGGAGCTTCATCAGCATGCAGATTATCTGGCCAATGACAGCCCATGACGTCACGCCCACCACTTCATGCCGCGACGGCTAAGGCAGCCTGGCTTTGTGGTATCTAGTGAGGCACAGGAGCTCACAACTACTATCTGCTCTCTCTGCTTCACAACTCAAGTGATCGTATCTCAGCAGTGACACAGCAGAATGGCAACTCAGTCAGCCAGACTCACAGATGACTTTGTCAACAAGATGGCAAACAAGCCAAAGCACTGGCCAGGATGTTTATTCAGACATTATGAATTAAATTATCACCTCCATTCATATATAGTGCCTTTCATAGCATGACCCAACGAAGTTTAATCAAATACAGAAGTTGACATGTTGTACAGAACATCTCAAATATAAAATGACACATTTTGAGATAAATGAAGCACATGGCTTGTGAAGAGAAGATCACTCTCAGGTCCTGCTGCTGGTGCGGGGGGAGGGGACGACTAACGATTATGGACTTTCATGGGGCTCCTAGATTAAACTCTTCCACTTCCTAGTCTCCCAGCAGCCACTTGATCCTTTTGTCAAACCCCTTCTCCCCACTATGGGCCACTGTGACTAACAGCAGATGAGCAATGTGGCATCATTACAGTCTGACTGCAGAATGGGCAGTACCTTTTGGGGTAGTCTTCAAGGGGTACTATACTGGCTGGAGGGTTTATAAGCAAGGTGTCTTCAGCCCTTTGGGTGGTCTGGGGAGAGATTTGTCATGCCAATGTGTCACTAAGTCTTGGCACTCTACAGCATGTTTCTTACGGGATTTATTTTTAAGATACAGGATTTATTTTTAAGCTACTACATCACAGTTCTGGTGTCCCAGATTCAGATCAAGGCATTGTCTGTGTGTAACTGGTATGTACTCCCCAGGTCCACATAGGTACCCCAGTTTTCCTCCCACATCCCTCAACACAGAACGATTACGCTAACATGATTCAAAAATTAGCCCTGTGTGATGGTCAAGCAGCAGTAGGCCCTGTGCTGGTTATCCCCTCCGAGGTCATTTCCTACCCTGAGCCAAGTCTTGCCGGGACCAACTCCGGACGCCGACCCTGGACTGGATTAAGAAGGTTATGAAGTATTTATTCAAAGTAAATCACAAAATACAAGAGTCAAAACGTGGAACGCAACAAACCTGATGTTTATATAGTGCCTTTTCTTCCTAAACTCCTCCTCACAGGTATCTTTCCATTTGTCCACTCTGTGTGAGAAGCTACTGGTACAGTGAAAAGCGGTTCTCTATAGTGACCCTTCTGTATAAACACCATCCTAACGCAGTCTATGGATGTCAGTTTGCATCTTAAAAATTGTGAGCATCAACAGATGAAGGGATCGGGGTCACTTGGGTAGTTCAGTCATATGATAAAGTAAGTACATCCCATAGAAATTGTTGACTTTTACAACAACGTCATGCAGACAGTGCCTCCATATATAAAGGTGATATATTTGAATAAACGACACATAAAACTGACACTGTGCAATCATTCTCATGATATAAATGAACAAATATGCAGACTTGTCAAGTGGATAAAGAAATCCCACTCCTAGATTTATCACCCCCTCAAATCCATGAGATTACAATCAGGTGTTCCAGATTAGGAAGAATGCAGGTGTACCCGACTGTCTTATTTGAAACTAAAATATCGATATCAAGGGTCTGGGTTTTCTCTTTGTTATTCACATGTGTGGAGTCACTGTGCCACGATTCACATGTGTGTAGTCACTGTGCCACGAGCTCTCCAAGGACCTCAGAAAGAAGGTTGTGAATGCCCAGGAATTTGGCAAGGGATTTAAAAAGATCACCAAAATTATTTGAAATCAATCATTCCACTATAAGGAAAATCATCTACAAGCTGAATTAATATCAAAGAACTGGTAAACTGTCCAGGATTGGCCAGCCAAGCAAACAACCCAAGAGCTGACCATTTTATACACAAAGAAGTCTCCAAGAGCCCCAAAATGTAATTGTGGGATCTGTAGGTAACTCCTGTAAAATCTGGTGTCAATATGCATGCATCTACAATCAGAAAGTGACCGCACAAATTTGATCTGTATCTAGTGACTACAGATATAAACCCTTGACACATACTTTTAGGAAGTCAAATACGCACTGGGGAAATTTCAAAGGACTGGACAACGTCGAATATCATCCCGTTATATGGGTGGAGTGGTGGCTCTGAGGCTAAGGATCTGCGCTGGTATCCTGAAGGCTGCCGGTTCGAATCCCCGTCACTGCCAAAAGAGATCCTACCCTTAACCTTCAATTGCTCCAGGGGCACTGTACAATGGCTGACCCTGCGCTCTGACCCCAAGGGGTATGCGAAAACCAAGTAATTTCCTTCGGGGGGTGGGGGGAAAAGGGTGACTGTGCAGATCCAAGCAACTATAGGCCAGTAAGCTGAACATGTTCTCAGAAAAAGTAATGGAAGGAATTATTAAGGATAAGATTGAGCAGCACATGGCAAGAATCGGAGTTTGAGTAAACAATCTGCATGGGTTCAGAAGAGGGAGGTCATGTTTTATTAACATGCTGGAATTCTATGAGGAAGCAAAAAAAAAAAAAAAAAAAAAAAAAAAAGGATATGAAGAGAGTGGAGCATATGATATTATTTATCTTGACTTTTAGAGAACATTTGATAAGGAGACACATGAGAGGTTGGGCATCAAACTAAAAGAAGTGGGAGTTCAGGGTGTGGTGTGTAGATGGGTGCAGAATTGGATCACACACATTGTTCTTATGGGAGGTGTGCCAGGAATAAAAGTCTTTGCAATCCAAAAAGATATTGGACATCTAGGCAAAGTCCAGGGACTTCTGGAACAATGTGCTTTGGACAGATTAATCAAAAGACAGACATGTCTGGCCACAGTAACAGTAGACATGTTTGGTGCAAATGTTATGGTTTGGGGTTGCTTTGCCACCTGTGGGCCTGGGCAGCTTGCAGTCAGAGTCAGCTATGAATTCTGCATCATATCAAAGAGTGCTTGAGGAGAATAATAACAGTAACTTGCATTTATACAGCACTTTTCTGACCACTCTAAGCACTTTACTTAGAGGTGAACCACTTCAACCACCACTAACGTGTAGCACCCCCCAGGATAATGCAACGATAGCCATTATTGTGTCAGTATGCTCACCATACGTCAGCTATTGGGTGGTGAAGGGGTGAGACAGACAGACAGCCAATTACATATAAGGGATAATTAGGGAGCCAAGATGGACGAGGCTGTGATAGGCAGATTAGCCAAAACATCAGGATAATTTCTACTCGTTTGAAAGATGCCCAGGGATCTTTAATTTCCACAGAAAGTCAGGACCTCTGTTTTACACTCACCAACACCTCGTCCAGCAGCAACCCATGCTTGTCCTAGATGGTCTCCCATCCAAGTACTGGCCCTGGCCTGAACATGCTGGGCTTTAGGTAGAGGACCTGTTCTGGAGCACGCAGGTTGTATGGCTGCTGACATGTGGGGCCATTTCTCCAAAAGTTGGAATTGAATTAGAAATGACTTTTCAACACAATAGTGATCCAAAGTGGACTAGCAAATCCAACAATGAATGGCTCAGAAGGAAGACACTGGAGGATTATGGACTGGTCAGATCAAAGACCTGATTTGAATCCCTGTGTAATGTCATGGGGTGAATTTGAAATGGGCAGGACATACAAGAAAACCCACAAACATCTTGCAAGGGAAGGAGTTTTTGCATGGAAGAGTGGTCAGAAATTTCACCCAGACAACTTTGCAAAAGACCTGAAGTTTGTCCGTTCACATGTGTTGAAAACGTCAACAGTTTCCAAGAAGTGTTACTTACTTTTTTCACATCACTGTAAGTGGTGCCAACTGAGCAGACCACATTTGTCTTTACAGTCTACACTACGTCATGCACTGTATAAAGTGGGCTGCCTGTTCTATATTTCAATGAACTGTCTACAAGTGTGTTGTGCTCATGCCAAGTCACTTAACCTCTCCACAAAGTGGAAATTATGATTTTATATTGTGCTCTTGACTAGTGGATCCCATCCCTAGGCATCTCAGTGTTAGTATTGTTGTGTGTTGAGAAATTCTTACTGGCATGTCCAAACACTTCACGGGCACAGCATGACACCATTGTTTTCATATTTCTAAAATGGCTCACACCATATAACTGATTGGTATAGTGTATACTTTATATATTAACGAACATCCCAAGACATTTTACAGGTGTTCTGTAATACCAGAACTAGTGGGGATGAAATGAATTATCTGGGCTTTTGAAATGGATGGCAGTAAAATGACCCACTCAGGTGGAGATGAAGGCTAAAGCTACGGTCACCAGACCACACTGGTGGTCTGAATGCCTGCCTGCATGGACATTTGGCTTTGCAATTGGTGTCTTATGCAGATATCTTACAGGCCACTATAAAAAAATATAATGACCAGGGGACTCATTTAGGATGGAAAAAGTTTATTTTTAAATACTTGGTGTCTTATGGAACTATGCACAGAGGAGGGATAAAAGGGTAGCATCATAACCAAGCTAGAGGTCCGTATAAAGTAAAACCACCACACCTCAAATTCAATGTTCAAACATATCCCACCCCTGCACCAAACACCACCCCCCCCCCCCCCCCCCCCCCTTCTTAGCGAACTAGCTCCTGGAAAAATTTTTAAAATAAAAAGTGCAGGAGCTTTGCCCCAGGCTGATGCTGAGACCCCCCACCTATGCACCCTTTCACCACCACACCCCAAAGGTGTATGAGGGCTCCTACAACCATCAACCCCAGAAAGGCTACAATGGGCTCTTCCCCTTTGCCTTCCCTCAGGCCTACACTGTGTAGGTCAGACCCCTCCATCAGTGTAAGGGTAGGGGGCACAGCAGCAGAGCAGAACACCCCTGGATGCTGCTCTAAACAGCTTGAACTTAACATGGCAGCCAATGATGAACAGGAAAGACAAAGCATTCCAGGAAGCAACAGGGGACCATCACAGAGATCTGAGGGCAAGTAGATGTGGTCATGAATCATGAAATGTGATAATAAAACGTATTTCCTTTTATGTTTTCCCAAGAACTCAAATGACATGGGACCACCTCGGCTAGAATTTTGATATTAAGGCATCATCAAGGCCTGTGCCACAGAGCGCTTCACTAGAAATCCCCACTGAATTGTCTAAACAGAATAAAAGATTTCACTGATGATGATTGCTAAATGATCTGTGAGAAACTTGTAGGCTGCTATTCCATATAGTGCCTTTCATGACTGAGGTTTTTCCTTTACTAATCTAACATTATAACCCACACCAGAAATAGCAGACACAGTAATACCAGACAAATAACGAAATGTCACTGAACTTGTTACAGCTTGCCTGATGAAGGGGCCTTAGCTGCTTCGAAAGCTTGCATTTGTAATCTTTTTAGTTAGCCAATTAAAGGTGTCATTTCACCCTACTTTCTCCTGAACTTGTTAACGCAAGCTTCTTGGTACCAAATCCACCTAAACTTAACCAGACAGTCATAACAAAATAAAGAACCACCTTCTGAGAAAGTATGGACTACGGAAAAAGTAAAATCATCTGAAACACCTCAGAGCTCACCAGCCTTCTTAACACCTCACACTTAACACCAACCAGCTTCCAGAATAATGCAGGAACCAATTGCTTTATTGGGGCACATAAAATGTGGCCATACTCGCAGAGAACAATGGCAAGTGCAGTCAAGGAGCACAGAAAGGTGGACAGCAAACTCAAAGGAGCATATTGTTCTGAGTCGGGACATTTGCATATCAAAGATTGCAGTTTCCTTAAATCTCCTTAAGTAAATTGATGGGAATTTGCCATAAAACATCCCTAAACATAACATGGGGGAGGGGGTGTCTACAGGCGACGTCTCCAAAACCACAGTTTGTTCAAATGTGAAAACAAATAAATCAATCAATCAAGCGGACAGTCTCCAGACACACATTTGCAATTATCGAGGCTCCAGTTTTCCTTCTTCATTTAATGAACATTTTTATTCCCCCCAAAGCAACCACGTCTTTGTTCTTTTTTTAAAACCAACGGCCACACAGACTTTGAGAACCAAAAAGAAAAAAAAGACTACTCAGTCCATTTACGAATCTGTTTAGTAAATTCATCAGTAGCATTGCCATGGACAACCACCGGGACCCTGATGACCAGTACCTCGGTTTGACCGACCAGCTGTAGGCCCCACAGCTGTACAACCCCAAACACTGGCAGGTTAGGTTGATGTCACATTAGGCAACTTCAAGTCAAGGGGTTATGTCAGACTTGCCAACTGCAGTTACTGATGTCATCACCAGATCATGTCAGCTTAAAAATGACTGTAAAATGCTGGACATGGCCTAGCTAGCTAGATAGATAGATAGATACTTTATTAATCCCAAGAAATTCACATAATCCAGCAGCAGCACACTGATAAAAAACAATATTAAAGAGTGATAAATATGCCAAAGTAGTAAAAAGTGTCCTTACTAACTGCATGCTGACTTTCCAGCACAGTCTATCTGATAGAGTCCTTGCTGTACAAAGGGTTACCAGGTACAGCAAGTTCAGCCACGGTCTCAGCCCCCCAAATCTTATTGGGGTACATAAAACACGAGACATCAGAAAGAGAAGCTTGTCTTCTATTTGTGAGGTTCAAAAACACACTTTTTCCTTATTTCTTGTCACTGCATTATACGCATTGTACTTCTGGATGAACATTCATTGCTTGTCAGCTCTCATGAACACAGAGCCCACTTCTACAACTAAAGACAAATTCAAACTAATATTAAACAGGTCACACACTGGTCAGACAGAATCACTGGGTATGTTACATTTCAGAACTGGTCTTCATGAGAATGTGCTGCCGACTGCCTAAGATTCACCAAGATTATGAAAGTGAAGGCTATGACTGAATAATCAGTGACATGACCTTTAGGTTGGTGTGTGTGTGTGTGTGTGTGTGTGTGTGGAGGTGTGTTGAAGTGTACCCTGCAAGGTACTGCTGCGCCATCCAGAGTCGGTTCCCACTTCAATGCTGCTGGGAGGGTCGATTTCACATCTTGAAAGATAGTGAATGATTTTGTCTTAAAATTCAAAACGGTCATTTGCTTACAAACTGTGCCATGCTACTTTCAATATGGGCAAGAATGTTTTTAAAAAGGTCTTAACCTCACTACAATACATACATACAACACAATCACGTAGGAAAAGTCACATGCTGGGCAGCCTTTGAAAACAAAAACGAAGACTACTTAGTCTGATCATCTGCATCTCTTACTCATAAAGGGGCACCAATTAGAACACATTCCTCACCATGTTAATGGTGTGTACCATTCATGCCATTAATTGGTGGTGCCCAGGTATGTAGCTCCCATGGATATTAGCAACCAAGACAACATTCCACAAAACAAAAATCAGTGGATTTGCCAAGGACTGGGGATACTTTGTTGCAACACAATCTAGATGATTTTAAATACCTGAAGTAAACATTTGCTCGTCTAAGGTGGGCAGCCATGAAGTTCAATCAAGACTCAATACAAAACTCTTGCCCATGTATTTAATAAGCTTTGCACTTACCCATGTAATGGGTTTATGAAATATTATTCTTTTTATACATTTTATTTCTATCCATCATGGTTATCATAACAACATTACATTGTTTGCTTTTCCTTGTAAATATACAGTACAGGCCAAAGGTTTGGACACACCTCCTCATTCAATGTGTTTTCTTTATTTTCATGACCATTTACAGCACTCCATCACTCTCCTTCTTGGTCAAATAGCCCTTACACAGCCTGGAGGTGTGTTTGGGGTCATTGTCCTGTTGAAAAATAAATGATCGTCCAACTAACCTGACTTCTGCACAACACAACTGCTGCTCCCAACCCCATTGATAAAGCAAGAAATTCCACTAAATAACCCTGATAAGGCACACCTGTGAAGTGAAAACCATTTCAGGTGACTACCTGTTGAAGCTCATCGAGAGAATGCCAAGAGTGTGCAAAGCAGTAATCAGAGCAAAGGGTGGCTATTTTGAAGAAACTAGAATATAAAACATGTTTTCAGTTATTTCACCTTTTTTTGTTAAGTACATAACTCCACATGTGTTCATTCTCAGTTTTGATGCCTTCAGTCATGAAAATAAATAAACACATTGAATGAGGATGTGTGTCCAAACTTTTGGCCTTTACTGTACATTAAGTGTTTTCCCACTGCAAGAACTTTGGTTTCAGGACCCAATGTGTTCCTGTACAATGCAGGCCCTTAGCCTTTTATGTTCCCCAACCAAGGTTATTATAGTTAATGAAAACTAAAATCAAAACTGAAACTATTATTAAAAAATTTTTTTCGTAAACTGAAATAAAATAATTAACAAAGCCAAAATTAAAAACTAAAACTAAACGAAACTATTAAAGTAGCTGGAAAGACTAACTGAAATAAAATAATAATTTACTAAAATATTTTTAGTTTTAGTTTTTGAATGAATATTCTTGCCGTTAGTCTTTAACCCTTGTAAGTTTTGCAATCCTACTCTGGATAAATAGGTTTAGATAATGTATATGTTTTCTTAATCTCAGACGCTGTCTCTGTTGTTTTGTGCCTGTCCATACTCTTATTACCTGCTCCTGCTCTGCTCATTATGGGTTTACTGTTCTTATGGTGGGCTATTCAAGACTCACCACTTCTAACCTTGACACTACATGCTTGTTGTTCTTTGTTTCCCTCAATACAGCTAGGTGGGCTCTGCACACTGACTCAAGCCTAAGAGTCCTGTTCTTCCTAAGCCCTTGTGATTTTCATGAGAAAATATTTTAAAAATGATAAAATTGTGTAAAATTGTTCATATTCAGTGTCTAGTTTTGATTGTTTGTTTTTATTAGACAAAAACAAAACCAGATAGTAAACTAGGCAGTGTAGTAAGCTTCCACTAACATTAAACTCATATCCAAATCTGTTAAGTGTGCAGTTCTGTCTGATTGTGACACAAAAGTAACTCCGTAGGAGCTCCATGCCATAATTACTAAAACTAAAACTGAAACTAATATACATAAAAATAAAATAGAAATACCTTTGTGAAATAAAAACTAAACTAAAACTAAAAATACACAATGAAGGAAAACTAAAACTAAACTGAATTTCCAAGTAAGGTCAGAAAAAAATATAGAAATAAAAACTAATATAAAAAGGCAAAACTATAATAACCTTGTCCCCAACCACTTTACTGTGTTGCGTTTCCACCACACAACAGGGTTCATGGAAGTTAACAAAGGGACACATCCACCTTAATGCTTCAAAGTGATTGTGGGAGATTATTGCTATCGATACAGTAAATGGCATGGCACACCAGGGAGAGGGCTATGAAGAGCCTCTATGAAGAGAAGGCACTTACCCTTCTACAAAAGTGGATATATATGGGGGCTTCCCAGCAGAACCTGACATACGGTACAATGTATGCAGAACAATTATTCAGCACAAGCCAAGTCTAAAAATTGCCCTGGTCAATAATACTAATAATACATTTTTTTATATAGCACCTCACACTTCACAGAATCTCAGAAAGAACAGCAGGGTACTTGTAAGAGTGGATACAAATATTTTCAACACAGAACACTAAAACACATAAATACAGGATGTACAAAGCATTAAATAGAATAAAAGACCATAAGCCAGAGTAAAACACAAAATTCAATACTAAACAGAAAAGCCTGAACAAATAATTTATGATATAACTCACACACAAATTACTACGAGCATCTGGACAGAGAGGTAAACTGAAAGAAGGGGCAGAATATTAGGGTAAATTAAAAGCCTTGCTGAACAGATGAATGTCAAGTTGTTTTTTAAAAAAGAATGAATCTGCTGATCCAATTAATTTTGTCCCAAGCATTGTAATGGGTGCTTTTGCTTTGATACTTTATAATGCAATATCCATATATGAAGTCACAGTAGTTTATGGCAGACATAGTGTTCCTGTGACATCACCTTCATTTTTTCATCACTTATTTAAAAATATTTTTCAAATATGAGTCACTATTACATAAATTAAAAAAAAAAAATCACTTACGGCGTCTCTTGGCATTGAGCACAGTGTGGATAAGTGGTGCTTGTTCATTGTCTACTCTAAAGTTAGTCGGAATGCTGTCCTTCTCCATAACAGAAATAAACTCATCTCGCTATTTTTCACATGAAAAGAACACAAGAGTCATTGGAGAACATGACATTAGTGTTAGAAAACATTCAATGTCAGAAATATACAGTAACTGGAATATCTGTGGACATCGAAAGGGGATTGTACAGTACTTTTGCCTTGTGACACAATGAGAAGTCAAGGAAAATAACACCTTTTATTGGCTAACTAAAAAGATTACAATAAGCAAGCTTTTGAGGCAACTCAGGCCCCTTCTTCAGGTAAGATCAAAGTAAATCCACAGCAGAATGTCTAAGCTTGAAATTCAGTATTTTGAAACTGAGTCTACGATTCAGAACCGTAGGAATGCCATGTCAGGACCTGGAAGGAGCAGTTAATGCCCCAAATCCTTCAGGAATTACCAAAAAGCAGTAGGCAGCTGCGGACATGGAGGACAGAGGTTCTACACAGTGACCCAAGAGACTATTCAGCAACGTCAAGACACATCTTTAGAGCCAATGTTGGTGCAATTCTAGGAAGGTAATACGGTTCTCATACCAGATACCAGATGTCTTCTTATGAAATATTAAGACTTGGATACTCTAAGAAGAAACACATAAATATCTGATAATGCTGGGTGGAAATTTCACAATGACTTGGGAAATGTGTCTTGATATTTAATATTTACAGCTCCAGGAGTGTCTTCACTGTCAAAGACATGTGATTAAGATTGGAAGATGGATCAAAAATCCCAAAATTCACACTATTCGGTCATTTTAAGTAGAAAAAGTGGCCAAGCACTACACAGGCCTCCCTCAACACAGGGCAATCTCGTTATGCGAGACCTGACCCTATCAGATTTTGAACGAGTATTTACCATGGCTTTTCATCTAAAAAGATGGTATTATGGAGTGAAAGCAGAACAAATGGTGCTTGAGTGCGACGACTTCCTGCGGAGGCACATAATGTGGTACTCATTCACATACAAAGTGACTATTGAGTATCAAGTGTCCAAACAATCATTTCAAAAATAAACAAACCAAACAGGCCTTTGTCTTATAATGCAATGGACTGATAGACTCATGAGCTTTCTGAATGACAATATATAGTAATGAAGAAATTAAAAAGTTTCAAAGGTAAAGGTAATAAACACACACACACACACACACACACACACACACACACACACACACACACACACAGTAGCCCTCAAGGCCTACAAAAAAATAAATACAGGATGCAAGGAGCAAGAGAGCTGCTGCAATGGCACCATGTCAAAAGCATACCTGAGGCAAAAGAAAGCATGAAAGGTTTTTAAAAAATCATGAGCAACTCCCCACTGCATTCAAATGTGCCTTTGCCAAGTAAAGAGGCAACCTGAGCAGGTAGTTTAACAAGTCAGTCAGACTTTACTTGTGCTTTTAATGAACTAGGGCAGCAGCAAAAGTAAGACTGAAACTCAATCAGCAGAATATGTACTAACCATACATAAGAGAAGAGTTCAAAATACTCACTCACACAACTCTCATGTGAAGTCTGCCCTATAGCACCATTATTCCCCTAAAATATAGAAAGTACCTTCTAAAATGTAGCTACCAGGACCATTAAAAGAAATGCTCATTGCACTCCACGTGCTCCAATTAGAATTACAACTGAAATGTAAGCAATTGTATCTTAAATGCTGTAAGTCCCCTTGGATGAAGATGTCAGCCAGATAATACAAAATGGTAAAACAAGCATAAATCCATAGCAGGCACCTCTGAGGAACACTGGACAGCTCTCACCGCGCATGTCACTACTATAAAGTTCGACTGTTTAGTGACTCAAAGTAGTAAGGCTTAGGATCATTACCTGTTAAGTTGTGAAGGGGAGAGAGGTATTTAGCCAATTGGAGACAGGGGATGAGTAGGGGTCCAGAATGACTAGGCTGAGGCGGGCAATTTAGGTGGGATATCAGGATACACCCTTCTCATTACAAAGGATTCCCAGAGAACTTTTATGACCAGAGATATTCAGGACCTCGGTTTTATATCTCATCCAAAGGATGGCACCACTTTTACAGCACACTGTCCCCGTCACTGCACTGGGGGCATTCAGATCTTCATTCAGACCACCGGGTAAGCGCCCCCTGTTGGCCTCGTCAACACCTCTTCCAGCAGCAACTCGGCTTTTCCCAGATGGTCTCCCATACAAAGTACTGGCCGAACATGCTCAACTTCAGGTGGATGACCTGTTCTGAAGTGCATGTGGTATGGCTGCTAGCCTTGAGCTTTCTGCTCTGTACCTGGTGCCAGCACATTTAAACCCGACCACAGGTGGAGATTTCTGCTACATAGTTATACAACTACAGCGTCAGAGGAGTTCATATGAAACACTGCTCACAGGCAGCAGAGAAGCTCCCAGTGAGGTATATACAGACTTCTAGCCTGATAAATAATAACATCCTCTGTTCATTATATTTATATACTGAGACAGGAAGCAGTTATTAAATATAAATACAGAACTTTACCTTGGGTAGCATAACTGGTGGTAGTTCTAATCTGTTGCGAAGCAGAACCAAAAAAAAAAAAAACGGCAGTTGGTGGGTGGGTTAGATCTCTTGGTATCTCAAGTTGGGCTTTAGTGTCTCCTCAGGCTTAATTGATAGGTAAGGAAATCACCGAACACGGACACACTGCAACAAGTGCCTCCTTGAGAGGCTATGCAGACGGACAAAAAAAAAATATATAGAGAACGCAGCTAGACTTCTGAAAACAAACCCATTCAAACATATGAAGCCCCATGAGACAGTTTCACTTTCAGTTTACTACTAAAAAGTGGCTTAACCACCTCCTTGGCTACCACAATCTGACCATATTTGATGATCCATCCATCCATTTTCCAACCCGCTGAATCTGAACACAGGGTCACGAGCGGGGTCTGCTGGAGCCAATCCCAGCCAACACAGAGTGCAAAGCAGGAACATTTTAAAGAAAAAGTGACACACATAAAAGTACCTACATACAGTACATCAGCAGACATGAAGTGCACGCATTCACACAAGCACCTATGACTATCTTTTTATTTTTAGACTAAATCTGTGTTTGACCTCAGTTTATACAAGTACATTTAAGTTTTTTCTGGTTAATGGGACTTTGTCTTTTAATGTTTGTGGCACATCTTGTCACTGATTAGAGTTATAAACAGTTTTGAATTGTCTTAGTGCTTACACAACATATTCAAGTGTCCAGAAAATTAAATCAGAATGTATAACACTGGGAATTTTTTCAGGGAGGGTTCACTAATACTCCTTTTATTTGCAGATCCATTTACACTTTATCCACAAGCTGCTTTTACACTGGTGAATGTTCCAGTGACTAGTTGGGAATAACATTCATTTGAGTTGAGCACCTCCACTTCTCACATTAGCTGGGAGCACACTAAATTTGAATAAAAAACATGTATTGTATTTATTAATTACCTTAAGCACAGTGGGATACAGAATGTTCGGAAATAGCACATCATGCATAAATTAATAATTCTATTGAAGCAACGGTCTGTCATAAGGGAACCCTCCATGACTAATTCTGCATGCTTAATTTATGAATAGATCTGATTGTAATCAATTGATAGGATGTCAAAATGAAAAACGACACAAGATGAATGTGTGGTCAAGTGTTAAAAAACATTTTTTTTTTTTTTTAATTATTTTACAAGCAGTTAGTGAAAAGAAATCAGAAACTGACATGAGGTACTAGACCTAGATGTACCCTAGACTCTGGCAAAAGGGGACACAAAGCAGTTACAGTCAGCAAGTGTATGTCTCAGAGTAATATAAAATTATCCACAAAGTGGCAGAGACATTGAAAATATATATAGCAAACTGACTGCTCTCACGAGTCACTTTCACATGCATGGGAAGTCCCAGAATTCACATGTGAACAGGAGTTAAAAACATGCGTGAACAAATAAAGTGTTGCTGGAAAAATCAGCACGCCAATTTACTTCCTGTAACTCCTTTATCAAGTCTACTTGCTGTAAATGTGAAATTGCAGGATTAATTAACTAAACTTCCCAATGGCATCATTAGAACATGTGGAGCAAAAATACAGACCAGGTCATCATAGAAAACTCTGGGCAGGACATATAATTGTGTACAGCAAGGTTCACTGCTTTGAAAAAGTAGATTAACAAATATGTGGAACCTGGATGGATCCTCCACCAGAGCCAAGAAGGTAACTTAGGCCATCTGCATGTCATTTCACTTTTCTAATATCTAAGGAGTAGCACAATCGGGTGACAGAGAACCTGTATGGTATTCTCATCTTGAGAATGAGAAATTTCAAGACTGGGAATCACAGGAAATAACAAACTACACGATTTCATAACATTTTTTCAGAACAATTTCAAATGTTTAAAAGTATCATGAATTTGCTGCAGATATTTTTTGACAGGTAGTTATTGTACTGCCCAAAGGCATTGGGGACTTTAGAATGCTTTCTAGGTATGGCAAGTTCAGCCATAGTCTCACCCCCCACACCCAGCCCCTTTCTTTTTTTAAAGCTTTATCTATGCTGACATAGTATGACAAACACAAGACAGCAGACAGACGAGACTCCCAAAAACATGTGCTTAATCTTTAATGTATGCATTTTACTAATTGGTTCTTACAAACACAACAACGCGTACAGATTTGGATCTGACTGGCCTGACGGATCATCTGGTGATGTAAAATTATACGTCAGTCATGAAATCAAGCCAGTGGACTTGTAAAGATTAAGTAAAAGAGGACTATGACTGAACATTGCTAGAAATGTTGTGTAGTGTGGTGGGAGATTAAGGTAGTTTTTCCATCCAAACTCCAGTTTTTAAAAACGCCATGTAAACCCTTATTCTGATTAAAGAAATCAGGTTTTTGGCCTCTGAGATACCCAATTAACAGAAGTAGATTTCTCCATGAATATCCTGCTTATGTGGCCACGTAAACCTTTACCCAGGTTTCCACTAAGGATTCTGGTCTGCTGCACTCTGTTGGCCTGCATTTTTATTTGCTCTCGCTTTCAGCGGTCACGTATAGTAGTATCCACAAAATACATGTACAGAGGCAAATATTTATGCAACTGCCTTATTCTTTCTCCTGAAATTTTAAGGAATCGCTAATTTTAAATAGATGAGTTGAACGATCAGTTAGCAACACAATCTTGAAAGCGGTACAGTAACATGTTAAAAGTAATGAGGCGCACACGTACCAGAATGCTGGTGCTTTGCATGGCTCAATCACATAAGCAAGCAGAAAAGAATGTGCTGCATACATTCCAGTAACAAAAACCTAAACCTTTATTGTGCAGTTTAATGACTTGAGAACATTTTGACAAAGGATAACTCCAGAAGATTGCTTGCCCTTGTAAACGCAGATTTTTAAGAAACCAGGTTTCTGCCTTAATTGGGTTATTCACCTTAATCCAGTCATGTACGTGCATGTAAATGCACTGAGAGATAACAGTAACAGAACATATGCAGAGCTTGACTACTGCTGCTCAAGTTATTTTCTTTTAGGTAATAAAAATGCAAGTACCATTGGTGGTCTTGATCCACATATGGACATTGATTCTATGTGAGGAAACTTTGCACTAAATCCATACATCTTAGTATTTTGTGCTGGTTGATACATTTTGTCTTTTTTTAATCTTACAAGGTTGTCAGGCAGTACGATAGTGCTGATACTACCACTTCCACATTATTTTAACTACCCTTTTCCGGTCTGTATGCAAAGTTTAAAAGATTTCGTATCTGATAGTCATCTAAAACCACAATGTTGAAGAACACATTTTCCCATAACTTTACCTTTCAAGCGTCAAACAAATGTCAACTACCAAAAAAGCATACATCATATCATGCATTCATGTGCCATGGGAATTTTCAAAGCTCCCATATTACCTTTCCACTTCCATTGCCATCACGTGAACTTCCAGCCAGAGTTTTGTGGGAAACACAAAGTTTCTGTTGATTTGTTACATGGTCTATACAAAAAGCAATTAAAAGATAAGCTCTATGTTTTTTTCTGGGTGAAAAGCAAACTGAACATGTCATGCACATATTGCAACATTCCTAATACAAACGTGATCACAAAAACACCATTTTTCACTGAAGTGGTCATCTAATTCAAGTAGCATTCTTTATCTCCAAGGGTTGTCCCACTGAGAGCTCTAACGTTGAAAGGTGTTCAATGAAGTCTCCCACTGGGAAACTCGCATTTCCTGTCTGGACCAATGCATGCGAACGCAACACCTGAATTTATTTCTGTGTGGAAACTCCCGTCTCCATCTTCACTTACAGTAAGTCATTACAGTGGTGTCTTAGTACAGACAGCACTCTGAAATCTCGCACAATCTTAACATGCCGGATATCGGGCAAATCCAAACAGTGTATGATCCTGGGTTCACATGACTGACTTTACCTCCTGCCTGCCCACAGATTTTTTTTTTTTTTTTTTTTTTTTTTTAAAGCTAGACAGCCACACTTCACACCAACAAAAGAATCCTGCTGGCATGCAAACTTCAGAGCAGAAGCCACAATGGTGATAATACACGCCTGAGCCAGAAGGAAGGCCATAAACAAAAACTCCTGTTTTCTTTAGCCACCTTGCCCCAAGGCTAACACTGCCACCTATGGCTCCCTTGATTCGCATACAGTCACTGCAGTTCAACATGCTTGAATTTGGCCGATTGGCAAACATTCTGATGGATGAGTAAATATGACAGAAATCCTAACAATGTGCCGACCTGGCTGGCGTTTACTCAAGATCAGGTATTTCCTTGAATTTCGTCACAGACCCAACCCCCCACGCAGCAATTCTGCCTTAATGCTCAACAGGAATAAGGGTTTCAAAACAACATGCTGAAACAAGAAAGGGTAAACACCTGAAGAGTTTAAATTGTTTCCTAGTTTACTTTTTTCATTTTGTTAAATATTTTGCTCCACACCAACTGTAAGCAACTTTTGTTACATTTTTAAAATTTCTAAATACAAACCTTTCAATCATTTTTGTTGTTCTTCACTACATTAGCAGAAAAATACACCATCACCAGTGCTTTATATTGCCAAGAAGACCACAATAGACAAGGTGACATAACATTTTTTGTGTTTACAAAGGTGTAAAGAAAATACAGCAAATAAAAATGCTACACATCCAATACATCAATAAAGGAAAAGCTGCAGCTCCGTGGCCCTTTATAAGAGCAATTTGCAAAAGTGAATAGAGTTATAACTCATGTAAACACAGAGAAAATGGTTGACAGGTACTGCTGGTTGAGTGCTGCTATTCATATTATGTGGCTCTAATGGCTAAAGGGGTAGCCCTTAGTCCCACATACACCTTGATAAGTACAAACCTTACAAACAAATTAGTATAAAAGTTATGCTACAGTGAAATAAAAAGTAATTAACGCTCATTTTATTATGCAAACCTGAAATAGTGATTGTTATACCCTTTTCAAAGTAAATATGACTAGCAATTATTTTACACTGTAACAAGCCACATTTTGAAAAATCTGAAATGATCTGACACATTATGCACAAAGACACACTTGACATATTTCACATTCGCACAGCTTCCAGTCAGTTAAAAGACAAACTTGAAAAGGGGGTCATCCCAAGATTCACTACAGGTTTCTTGAGCACAGAAGTATAAAATACTTGGACAATAGGAATCTGTCCACCCAATAATAATAATATTACCTATTGTTTGGTTCATGCATTTATCCAAGGCAACCTACAACATTTGAGATACAATTTATTTTGTTTTTCCATTTTAAGCATAATAAGGTGAAGTGACTTGCTCATGGTCACACAGTGTCAGTAGCAGAGATTTGGACCCACAACCTCAGGGTTCAAAGCCTTATGTCACACTGCCTGCAAACTGCTGCGGTCCCTTTACCTCAGAGGTCAGATGTCAGAGCTGGGAATGACATCACACCAGAGTTGACCGTGATCCAGTAAAACGTTCGGAAAACAAATATGGACTAATACAAGAAAACCTTTGTTATGTTTGCTCTATCTGAATAAATGGCAGTTGATAAAAATGCATTATGTGGTACTTTGCGTATCCAAACAACTCAGCAACAGGCTCGCAGATGGAGGTTGGACAGAACTGTGTGTGAGACTGATTCAACGAGACACAAATATATAGAAGTGGCAGTATAACATTAAAGTTTGTGGATTATTTTGGATTGATGTCATGATCTGAGGTGTTTTGACAGACCAACCAATTTCAGAGATGGAAATCAGACTTAAGGGGGCATTCCAGTTGAAACTTCCGACCTCTAATGGAATGCAGAATATTATCTTAATCTGCTTATTCCTATACAGGGCATGGGAAGACGGAGCATATCCAGGCAGCCATGTATGGAATGATCATGGAACACACTCAGATACACATTTAACGCTCCTGGGGAAAAGGCAATCTAAACATATTGAACCTATTCATCCACCATGTAAATGGGTTTTACATTAATTTATAGATTTTCTGTTTTCATAAATTCCACATGTCACACAATTACATACACATAGTTAAGAACATACACACCAACTTCAAAATACGAAAAAAATAACTAAATTTCGTCTTTCACACAACAGGCTTCCAGGCTATAAAAACAACGTAAGGTGTGCAAAAATGTTCAGCACCCTAGTAATTTAAATCTTTTTACCCAAAGCTGTTCATAATACCAGGCGGAAAACGCGCTTAATAAGCGGGCACATACACCATAAATTATTATGCACGTGTCTTCGTCAACTAAAACTACAGCACGTCATGGTGGGATCATCGCACTGTCCAATTTAGACATGACGCAAGAATGTTTTAGGAATCAAAAAATTCAATATAATACGCAAAAAGTAAACTTGAAAAGTTTAAATTTAAGTGATATACTACAGTAAACGTCACAAACAGCCTACTCATCATGATTTAAAATCTAAGAACTGAGCTAACTTGAAATAATTAAAATCCTTAAATATACAGCCTGAAACACGAAGATGCAGTAGTGAGAAAAGCGCTATATAAATGTAAAGAATCAATATTATTATTACTATGGTTGGCCAGACAAAATAACAACACACAGTGCCTGTTCAGTTTTTGTACACGATTTGTGAGAGTTCACCCAAATGCAGTGCATTTTTAAATCTACAGTTACAGTAAACACCTCACGAATGTTTCCTTTCCAATTTGAAGACTTAGACCGAATCTGCCCAATGTAATTTTTTTCCACCAAACATATTTTTTTATGGCCCAATAAAAATAACGCACATAGCTTACCTATATCAGTGGGCATTTTGGCATGTACTAAAAACTGCATAGCACACTTCCGATTAAACTTACGATGCAAATGTAAAATAAGGGGAGTTCGGGTAAACGGGGAGAAATACGGGGAAAATCCTAACTGAGATGCACACCGAAACGAAGTTTAAAATCCAAACTCACCACTCGTCGTGTCTACGCTTAGCGCGTCATGATTCTCCCGGCTTTCTGGATGCAAAACAAAGAGAAGTAAAAAGCGCCACCAAGGTGGCTCGAGCTTTCTTACCTGCTGACCACTCCGCGAGGCCCCCTGCTGTTCCGTACCCAAGCTTTTCCGTGAGCGCAGGCTTCAGAAAACTGCTTCTCAGCAGCTAAACGCTGTGCTTATCTATTCGCTCTCCTGCTACTTGACGCGAGCACTCTGGCATTTGTAATCGAGGCGGGCGCAGCAGCCCTGAAGACGACCGTTCGGCGGTGTTCTATTGGTCATGACGTCATTAAAAGGCGTGACCTTATCGCCGGGCTAAGCCCCCACTTCAAACTGACAGTAGACGCAGCTTGTCATAAAAATGAGTAACATGAATGAACGATGAACACTCATATATTTGCCAGGTCGCATAATTCAAATTTGACCTGCAGTGAGCACAAAAAAGAGAAAAAAGTAAAGCAATTGCAGGACCACTAACTCTCGTATCCGTCGGCCACTTCAAGCATGACTGTTAGCAAAACCTGCATATCTTTAAGAAGTGGAAATAACACCAGAGTGACATGGTCAATGACCAGGATGGAGTTTAAACCTGACAGGGCTGTAAAAGAGCAGTTATACCCACTGTGCTGCTCAGAGGGCACAAATCATACACTCTTAAAAATAAAAGTTGCCAAAGTGATTCTTCAGAACAATGCGATAGAAAAGCCATATTTGTTTCCCAAAAGAGGCAGCATAAACGTTCCAGAAAGATACTTTATTTGCTAAGATCAAGATCACTTTATTCACATGTCCAGTTGTATGTGTGATGTGTTTTTTTTGCATGGAGTCAACAAGAGAGGCAGGTGTCTGGTGGAGTGGAGCCACTGAGGTTCACTGTTATGGAGTCATTTAAATGTTCATCTGTCAGTCTTGTTCTGAACTTTGACTTCATGACGTTCATGTCAGACTCACAGAGGTATGGAGACCCAAACAACGCAGACATTTTCAGAGCTGCTTGGTGAAGATTCTTATAGTTATCTGGCTCTACTAAGCTCCAGAAATGCTGTTCAGACTTTAACTGAACATTATTTTGAAGGTTTACTAATATATAATATATAAAATCCAATGTCTGCCTGTCTGTATGTCTGTCTCCTTTTCACGAGAGAACTACTTAACAGATTTAGATCTTTTTTTTTCTATAATTTGCTTGAACATTCTGGTTGATTTTGCGACTTCTCTCATTTCGCTATGTATCATAGTTCACTTGCGGTACCGATTTATTTGCACGAATCCAAGTAAAAGGCAGCGTGCTGAGGGGAGGAGTCTTCTTCATTCACTCGCCAGCTTCGTTGCGTGTGCCTTAACTCCGCTTAGCTAGCGAACGAGAGAACAATTTAATTCAACTTTGTTTGATATTAAAAATAAATTGTTACTTAGGTCTTGATGAGTTTGAGTCCGGATATTCTCTTAAGTGTATGCCACATTGAAAAGATTGATTGCAGTTCAGATTGTGGATCGTGATATAATTTTTTGGAAAGATCGCCCACCCCTAATTTGACTAATCAAGTTTTCAAATTTATGTAGGATTTATTAACCCTTTGGTGAGCTACTTGGAAAGGGGTATCGAGCGGCCGGAAGGTCGCAAGCGACGTGTTGGAGACCCCTGCCATAGACTCATATTCATTTATGCTGAAAAGGATTTAGTTGTTTATGTCAACATAGCATTTTGATCAAGCAATGTGCAGAAGCAATTAAAAGGCAAATTAAAGGTTATATCATAATATGTCAAAGGATGTTATACTCAAACTCTTTCATGCGCTGGAAAGACTGCTTCTGGGGCATTCATTGTGTGCAGTTCTGGTTATCATGCTACAAGACGTAACAGCACTTGAAGTTGTGCAGTGGAGAGCAACCAAGTGCATCCCAAGACTTAAGAACATGTGCTACTGTGACAGACTGAGAATTAAGCCTATTTAGTCTGGAGCAGGGGAGACTGCATGGGGACCTCATTCAAGTCTTCAAAATCCTGAAATTCATTAATCAAGTAGATCCAACAGAATTCTTTCAACTAAACAATGAATCACATATTCAAGGACATCAGTAGAAATTAAAGAGAAAAGAATTTAAAACAGGAGCCAGGAAGCACTCCTTTACACAAAGAGTTGTGGGAATCAGGCGCAAGCTGTCGAGACATTAAGTTCGAACAGAAACCTTGACATCAAAGTAGGTAGTGTGCTGTAGTGGTTAAGGTTTTGGCCCTCAAACCTTGAGGTTGTGGGTTCAAATCCAGCTACTAACACTGTGTGACCATGAGTGAGTCACTCCACCTGCCTGGGCTCTAATTGGAAAGCCCAAAGAAATGAAACCAATTGTATCACAGATGTTGCGAATTGCCTTAGATAAAGGTGTCAGCCATAACTGACAACCTTTAAGAAGAATCTGGCTGAGATATTGGGACAGCTTAGTGATTAGCTAAACAAACGAGCTTGATGAATTGAATGGTCTCCTCTCATTTGTTAAGTTTCTAATGTTCTATGCTGAAGGGCAGATTTAGGGTGGTCAATACAGATCAATTATATAAACTAAAAACACCAACAGTCCCAGCACTGATCTGTATAGGATATCACCTTGCACATTCCACAGGACAAAGAATGCTACTTTTTGGGTTTTTTTTTTTTTGCTTCACTTTAGAACATTAGAAGAATTGTGAAGAAAAGAGTCGATTTACTCCATTGATCATAGATCATCTAGATTCTCCAAAATGACATGAAGTTGAGAATTTAAGGTCCCTGAAGTCCTACTCTCCATCACACTACTCGGTTGTTTATTTCATGTGTCTGCGGTTCCTTGCATGAAGAAAAATTTTATAAAATTTGTGCAAAATCTGCCCTCAACAAGTTTCCAACTGTCTCCCTGTGTTCTCGTTGAATAATTAATTTTAAAGTTACAGCTGGAATCCACTGTGCTAATGCCCTTCCTAATTTTAAACATGTCAGTCATGGCACGTCTTCATCTCCGTTTGCCAGGCTTGAAAAGGTTCAACTCCCTCAGTCTGTCCTCACAGATCATTGTCTGTCAGTCCCTGATTCAGCCTATTCGCTCTTCTCCGGACTTTCTCTAGCACCAGGGAAACCTCCAGAAGATTTGTAACGGGGTGACCTGATAGTGCCAGAGAATATCATGGCAAATGACAAGGTATAACAGTTATTAACATACTAGTAGGATAAATAGCAATATTATAATAAAAAGAGTACAAATATCACATAATCCATTGGCCTATTAAACACCATATTGACAAATTCCAATTTGAGGGAGCCATCTCTAATAGCCTACTGATGATGACTATTGTACTTAATAATTCTAATCTGATACCAATTTGATTTTATATTCTTGTAAGTGGCTTTGTGGTTGGACTGGGATGGAAGGTGAAGCCTTGCCCACCCCTAAGGTCGTAATGGAAGGACTTCATGAGAGGAGGTGCATCCTGGTTGGAATGCTTAATGATTTCTATTCGTTGGAATAAAAGAATAATGGGTGGACCAGGGGATTCTGATCAGTTCATCCTCCAGTATGAGAGGTGGCAGTATTCCTCTGGTTTGGCCCCAGCCTGGACACCCACAAGGTTGCCTGGGACTTATAGTCTTGAATGACGGCCCTGTTGGGGTCCTTAGATGCCGTCAGGGGGTACTGTTGGGAATACACTTCCATACAACCTGAAAGTGCTTCCATTGTGGTCGAAATTTAACATCTTATTAAAGAAATAAACATCCTCTAAAAGGGCAATTCAGTAATCAGGCAGGAGAAAAGCTGTTCATTGTATCTTTCAATTACTCTTCGGCAAAATGCCTTGGAGGGAGCATTCATCAAAAGCAGTCTGTTACAACACGGTCAGAAAGATCAGAATGGTCAGAGAAACAAAGGCTAGAGGTTCATTTTATAAACAGTGAAATTTACATACAGTGTCAATCAATGCATACATTTTACTCAGGTTGGTTCATTGGTTTACACCCAAATGATTTATATAAAATAAAAGTCTGTTATATTATATTCTGGTTCTTCTTGTACCTTTAGAGATGAGACAGCACCCTTGAAATTTCTGTGCATATAACAACTGTCCATTCTCGTTCATAGGACATCTGCTGATTTCTTAATCATCTCTTAGTCATCCTTCAGTACATTTTGTATATTACATCAACCTTTCTTCTGGTACATTATTTATTTACTTGACCATCTCAGTATTCTTCCTAAACCAAATCTTATATTTCAGTGTACATTTTTTCACTTGACCTTTATTTGGTTTCCCACATTTATTAACCTTTTATGGTATTTCTGTAAGACGAATGCTATGTTACCCTAAAATTATTATTCCACACCATTATTATAGACCTAGCAGCAGCAAAAACTGGTTACTAATTAAGAAAATGGTTAGAAAGAAAACCTGCGGCTAGTGCAGCCCACCAGGACTGGAGCTTGACACCCCTGGCTTAGGGTATCTCTGGGTTTCCGTTAATCCGGTGATTGCGTGCATGCATGCGTGTGTGTGTTGTTGTCCATGCACACTTAAAAATAAAGGTGCCATCTCACCCTTAGTCACTCCCCATCGTTGGTCTGTGGTGGTCAGAACAGGCTCCAGGATCCCACAAGGCTGCACTTCAAAAACTCAGTTCAGAAAACACAGATACAATGAATACATTCTCATTTCATTGTCAGCACTCGTAAAAATAAACGTGCCAGAGTGCTTCTTCGGAACGATGTCATTTTTTGATCCCCAAAAGACCCATCCTAATGAAGTTTCCTGAAGGAACCATTTATTTATTTAGATTCGTAACCGCCTAGTTAATAGCCATTAATAGATGGGAACAGAAATGGGTCATGATTTTAAAAGGACTCTTGCTGCACACAACAACTCAGGCTAAGCTCATGCAGGTTCTTTTAATCTGTTATTGCCCTGCTAGGTAGCCTACTAGACATTAAAGATTTCATTTTTTTTAGGTTTTTTAAAGCAAAAAGAACCAGGTTCATTTGCAAAGAACACTTTCCAGAATGAAAGAGTCCTTCATCAAACAATGGCTGTATGAGGATTCATACAACACAGTAAAGAATAATAAAATGCCATTAAAAGACCATTATTTTTTAAGAATGTGCTTTGCCCTCCACTTCTGCTGAGCTCCGCCACTGATTTGCTGGTTGCGTAATTTATGAGCTCAGAAAGTGAATATAGACATTACAATCATTAGATCAAATGACACATACACCGTGCTCAAACTTCGAGCTCTAACTTTAAACACACTTTACTGTAATTATTGTATATTTCCTTTTAGCAGGAAAAGAATTTGCGGCACCTTAAATGACGAGATAATTAAGTCGTCTGGCTCGGTGTGTGAGAGCTTCAAACAGGAACTGGCTTTGAATTATTAAATGAAAATAGTCTGTGGGATTGTAATTGTCATCTTGTACAATAATTACAAAATCACCCTCTGTGTCGAGAATTCTATAAAAAGACTAATTGAATTTATTTATGAAGAACATTCTTTGACTAATGTTACTTCATCCGAATACCAGAACAGAGTTTCAGAATTTTATTGGATTAAAGAGTCTTTTACAGAGTCGTTTGCAACTCTTTGAGCCTCTGGTCCCCTCAATGACTTTGCAGCTTTTAAAGTGGATCAGCTTCAATTTCTTTTAACATCCTGTGATCATCCGAGTCCACAAAGGTCTTTTTGATCAATGGTGGATTTAGATCAACAGTATATGGCGAAAAAAGCCTGACTCTTGATGATGAGTGAAAGATTAAAAGGCTGACAGACCTTAGACATCCAGTAAACGAGGGCATGGCAGCTTAGAACAAACCTAAATTTAATTGCACCTTCTAAAACGAAGAGCATATTCTGAACATGGTGGCAAGCAAAAATGACCCTACATAAAAAAATAAACTATAACTGTTTTCTAATGAGCAAAAGACAAAAAAAATGCAAAATTAAAGTGTGCAACATTTTAAAAAAAAATAAGTAAATATAGCTGTGATCATATTAGTAATTTGCATTAGTTTAACCATTTGTAGGAGACATGAGTAACAAACGCTACTGAATTTGTTTTCATCAATCTTTTGTGTGGTCTGTACTCCTATATATATATTTAAGGCATTGCCAATTGATGCCCATTGACGCACTAAGATCCCACCCTGAGTCATTCCCTGTCCTGTGTTTGTGGTGGTCAGGATAAGCTCCATTTTCCCAGAAACCTGCACTTCAAAATTTTGCTTCAGAAAACATAGATACATGGAGTAAGTTCTTCTTTCATTGCCAGGGTCCTGTCTGTAATTATCATCTATGCCTGTCACTAAACTGGCATTGCACCCATTCGTCGCCCTACGGGCATGTCACACTGAGTGGAGGCCCTGCTGTAGACCCTCGAGGGAACGCTGGAGGGAATTATATGTCTTGGCTGGCTTGGCAACACCTTTCTTTCTTTCTTTCTTTCTTTCTTTCTTCCCACATTTACATAGTTCTTTTCTCACTACTCAAAGCACTTTGTTGGGATTTCCCCAGGAAGAGCTGAGAATAGGGAAGTTTGAGCTGACCTGCTTACCAGCGGTTTCAGAAAGTGAGATGGGAATAGATATGATCAACTCTCATTTCAACTAATTCTATTTCTTTGTTAGTTCAAGTCTTCTTCTGCATTTCCATGAATTTTTGGTTTGACATACTTTATTATTATTATTATTATTATTATTATTATTATTATTATTATTATTATTATTATTATTATTATTATTTATTAATTAAATAATTAAGGGGAAATTGTCTTTTCGCATGTCCTCAGTACCTTTCTGGAGCTGCCCACCAGGACATTGTTCAGCAGCTTTATGGCTCCATGGCACAATGAAGAGCTACTGGTATTGCACATGACTGCAGTTTCATTGGATAGTAATGACCCCTGTGTATCCCAGTTCCAAACTAATAAATCATTCTGCGTTGTGGACTTATTTATAACTTGTGTGACTCCTCTTCAGCTTCTGGATGGCAGGTTTTTCCATTAAGAACCTCTAAAACAGGGTTTCTTAACCTGAGGTCCATGGACACCAAGGGGGTTTATGGATGGCTTTAAGGGGTTCCGTGAGGGTCCAATAAAAATTAACATTTATATTCACTATGCAGCCGGGTGCTGCTGAAAAGTCGAAATAGTTTGATATGCGTGTCACCTTGTTGAAGACCACTCCACAGTTTCATATTCTTATTCAAGGCAAACAAGAACAGTCTTCTCATTGAAATAAAGCAGATATCGAGAGAGTAGATGTAGTAGTAGTAGTAGTGATGGCAGTAGAAAACATAGTAGTAGTAGATCTGTTTTAATTTGCACAATAGGATTGTATTTCATAATTATAATGAGTGGCAATTACTTTTTGCATATTAAAGGAGTGTTTTTTTTAAAGATTGTTTACTTTAAAGTTTAATCATTCTTTGTGTATGTCATATATGTATGAGACAATTACATCTCGATAAATAAAGTACATTATATTAATTTCATGCAAAGTTGTGTTTATATGAATATTTCTGGGGAAGGGGTGGCGCAGTGGGTAGCGCTGCTGCCTCGCAGTTAGGAGACCCGAGTTCGCTTCCCGGGTCCTCCCTGTGTGGAGTTTGCATGTTCTCACCGTGTCTGAGTGGGTTTTCTCCTGGTGCTCCGGTTTCCTCCCACAGTCCAAAGACATGCAGGTTAGGTGAATTGGTGATTCTAACTTGTGCTTGGTGTGTGGATGGATTTCTGGGGAAAGGGGTCCATAACTTTCATCAGATTCTTAAAGGGGTCTGTGACTCAAAAAAGGTCACTAGTCTGAAGCAACAAAAATAATGATGTGACTAGAGACACGGATAGTAAAGCAGAAGGTTGGTGTACCAACGTTTAGGAATTCCTTTTAGTGTTAAAGGCACAACATTACAGTCTTTCGACCTTTACACACATGTACACCATGACAGAAAGTGTGTATTTAGTTAGCTTAACTCAAACATGCTTAGGTTTGGCATCAGTTCCTTTTCAGTAATGGCCTGAGCTGCCCACACGGCCCCCTGTAATTCCTTGTGACTAGAGTCTGAGCAGCTCATGGACACTATGTGATTCACAGGCTCACTGAGTTTTCTGTTTTATGTGATAGTAACTGGTTGATACCTGTGAAGATACACATTGGGGAAGTGATGGCTCTGTTTTAATTTCTTAAGTATTGCCTCCTTGCAAATGGACCACCATTCAGTTACTGACTGTTTACCTCTGAATAAGGTGCCAGCATTGGAGATGTTTATTCCAGGTTTTTAAATAGTGAGGATTAAAACCTACGTAAAGGTAAATGCTTGTCACGTATGCGCACCTCAGGGTCATCTTCCAGGCTCACCTAAAGTAAATAATACCACCCCGGGGCGAGAGGGGGCGCTGCTGTTGACAGACTTGTCTCCTTCTTGCCTCACAGCCTATAGAAGCCCCCCCTCCTTGAGGGCACCCAGCTGAAGGAAGCCCCACCTCTTCTGGTCCTCAACATAAGAGCAGAGTGACCACTGAGATGGACAACGCATTCTGATGTGGGCCCGGCTAAAGTGTAATAAACCATGTTTACGAAAAGAGGACTTTTGTGTCCCTTTGACTAGCACAAGAAAAGTGACGATTTTCATTATTTTCTTTATTATTTGTGGAAATAACAGACATTTGTTGCCAGCTGGCAGTGCAACCACCCTCTCTGCATGCTGTAAATACACAAAGGCCAAGGCACTGGTACTCTCAAGAGACATTCAAAAGACCACTCTTTGATAATGAGAAGAAATCCATAATGATGATCCCACGCGTAGACTAAGTGCACTGAGCAGTTTAGACCAGATTCTAAGTGTAATGGATCTCAGATGTTGAGTGATGTCACACAAGGCTTCAGTCAAAGATTTTTTTCAGAATGCGAAAATCCTTAAAAAGCATAAAACAGTAAAATATGTCAATGATTGGCGTCTTCCTCCCCAAAATAAAGTCAGAAGATAAGAATGCTTCCGTCACACACACCAAAGCTGTTAGAGCGGCCCGCCCCCCCCATGCAGCAGCAATTCACTGACCTACAGACACGTTGCTCTTGACTCACACTGCAGTCAGTCTGACATCCTGCCTCTGGAGCTTCTTCTGACACTTGAGCACTTCTACCCAGAAGACACTCCTCCCAACCACCCCCCTGTCTGCAACACTAGAGAGTGAAGTGTTAGTAAGAGCCCTCATCTGGGCTGTCAAACATGGCACAAACCAGCTCAGTCTGGATTAATGAATGAATTCAGGGTCCACCTGGAACATAAATCTTGGGAAATGGGGTTTTCCAGAATGATGGCACGCCTAGAGCAGTTTGGTTCTACGTCACTTTGCAAGAACGGTCAGGGTGGCACCAAGTAGAGATTAATGGCTTTAAAATAAATAATCCCATACAGTGGATTCAGAAAGTATGGAGACCCTTAACTTTATGTACGCTCTATTGGGATGTAGATTTACTTTTAAATGGATACATTTGCCTTTTTTGTCCATCACTCTACCCTTAATAACCCATAATATAGTGAAAACATGCTTTCGGAAGGGTTTAAAAATTTATGAAGAATCAAAAACTGAAATCTCTCATTTACACAAGTGCTAGTTGTGTCATCCAGCTTTGCCTGGGAAATTTCATAAGAATAATGGGTGTTGGTTATAGTGTAATCAGTTAATCGGTGGTATCAAAAGTACTATGTAACTTAATGCTTTTCTCTATGCAATATTTGTAGGGTTTGTTTGTAGCGGTTAAGGCTTTGGACTTCAGACCTTGAGGTTGTGGGTTCAAATCCTGCTACTGATGATGTGTGACCCTCAGCAAGTCACTTCACCTGCCTGTACTCCAATTGGAAAACCCAAAGAAATGGAACCAAATGTATCATAAATATTGTAACTGGCTTTGAATAAACGCACCAGACAAATAAAAAGTAATAATAATAATAATAGTATTAGGTCACTAGAGCTGCTTACTCTTGAACATGCTATATAGAATTGTCCATGAGGAACCCATTTCAGATTTAGGTCAATTTCTGCTTTTCCTAGTCACTTGGCTTTTGTTGACAGTCACTGAAAAACTAATTTTACAGGATTGTCAATTGACACTCACTAACTCATGATGACAAAGTGTCACTCTCAGTAACCCACAATGACAAAGTGAAAGCATGTTTTCAGAAAGGTTTGCAAATTCATTACAAGTCAAAAACTGAAATCTCTCATTTACACAAGTGCTAGTTGTGTCATTCAGCTTTGCCAGGGAAATTTCATAAGACTAATGGGTTTCAGTTATAGCGCCGTCGGTTAATCGGTGGTATCAAAAGTACTGTGCAACTTAGAGATTTTCTCTATACAATATTCATAGAGGTTTTTTATTGTAGTGATTAAGGCTTTGGATCTCAGATCTTGAGGTTGTGGGTTCAAATCCTGCTACTGACACTGTGACCCTGAGCAAGTCACTTGACCTGATTGTGCTCCAATTGGGGAACCAAAAGAAATGCAACCAATTGTATCTCACATGTTGTAAGTGGCCTTTAATAAAGGCACCAGACAAATAAAAAGGAAATAATAATAATCTATCCATTATATAAAAAAATCTTGGGTCGAGACGTGAATATCTCGGAGAGATACTTTGAAGTCCCGCGAGACTTCTTGCACATCACGCCCTACTGACAAACAATTTCTCTGAGACACTTTAGCGTCCCACGAGACAAGGAAGTGAGACAAAAGGACAGCTGCTATACAGGCTTTTAAATGATCAATGCGCAGCGCGGCAAGCAGAACAAGCAGCTCGGTAGCAGCTAGCAGACTTAGTGTGCGTTCAGCCCCCCCATCCTTCACAACGCGAACGGCAGAGATGCGAAGTGGCTAGCGTGAAGCACGTCCCCAGGGGTGGAGGTGGTGGGGTGGGCGAACGAAGCGAGTAGGGGGCACAGCCCTCTAGTAATAATGATAATAATAATAATAATAACCAGTGTGACAGATAGGGGGCGCTATCGCTCCCTTGAACCCTCGGACAATACGTCAGACACCAGATCACGCATTGCCACCCTTCTACCCAGCTCAGCTCAACTCTAGGATCTCCCACAGTCCTTTTTATAGTCCGTGACCCGGAATTGCTTCTGAACCCTCAGTCCATGTGACTTCTTAGCACTTCCGGGTCAGATCAAAACTCTTCTTTTCTTCATCAGCCCGGAAGTACTTTATTTCTTCCGTCCTTGTGACCTGTAAGTACTTCCAGGCTGTATGAAAAACAAACGTCTCTGTGTCTCCCTGCAGAGTCCCCTGGTGGCCCCAACGTTATCCAGCAGGGCTGTGTATTAAAACTCCATAGTCCATGATGCCCTGCTGGAATTTGGGGCATCTCCACGTTGCAGGGAGGGCTCCATCTGGCGGCCTGGGGGTATTGGCTGGAATGACTGGCCGGCCATAGACCACACCAGTAATGGTGGACTGCACAATAAAGTGCAGGGAAAAGAACTGACTTATAGTTTTCATCCTCTTTCTCTGTACGTTTAGCATTTGTTTGCTTTCTGAGCAGCTCTTGTTTTCTCCACTCTGGTGGTCCGCTACTTTTCTTCTTCCGTCAGCATCTTTTCGCGTTAAAACTGATTAAGTCAGTTTTTGTGTTGCAATTACTTGGTACATTTTTTTCTTAATTTTTCACTTAAGTGCCAATCTGCCTCAAGAATGATTTAAGATATGAAGAGGTAGAGGAAGTGACGGTGAAGGTGGTAGGGATGAGAATGGCTCCTGTACGCATGCGCTGCACGGCCACCCTACTGCCGAGAGAAGGTTCTATAATAAAATAAAATAAAAATAAAAAGAGTAATAAAAATCATCATCCTGAAAGCAGACAGTAGAGGTCATGTAGTATATGTGAACCAAATTTCAGGTCAATAGGTCAAACGGTGTAAGAGCTACAGGTGATTTAAAATTCTGGACAGACAAACGGACAGCCACGGTAGCGTATTACATAAGAAAATAATAATAATAATAACTAGGGGGCTCCGCCCCCTGTTCGCTTTTCTCGCCCACCCCCGTGTTTGGTTTACCTCATATACAATACAATATAATTTATTTTTGTATAGCCCAAATTCACACAAGAAGTGCCGCAATGGTCTTTAACAGGCCCTGCCTCCTGACAGCCCCCAGCCTTGACCCTCTAAGAAGACAAGGAAAAACTCCCAAAAAAAATCCTTGTTGGGAAAAAATAGAAGAAAACTTGGGAAAGGCAGTTCAAAGAGAGACCCCTTTCCAGGTAGGTTGGGCGTGCAGTGGGTGTCAAAAAGAAGGGGATCAATACAATACAATACACAGAAGAGAACAAATCCTCAATACAGTATAAAAATAAAAATTCTAGAAGTATGGAGTAGAATTTCACATTAGATGATATCACATAATATAATTAGGATTTGTTTCCTGGAGACCTCATTCATCAAGCTGCCTCCCCCGTTTTGCCATTTCACATCTGAAGTAGCTCTAATTCAATGAAAGGACACCTCTTTTCCACGATTCCTGCAATCCTCCATCAGGGATGACTTTACCTTAGGTAGGCAATATACAATTTAAAGATCTTTGTTATTTTCTTGGGAATGGTTACACATGCATTATTTTCACTTTTACTTTAAAAAATTTTGTAAAAACAATACTTGTCCTTTATTTTCGGCCCCGTGCGTGGTTACATCTCTTCCTCGCCAGACGTATAATGCTGCTCGTGTTGTGAAGGGGTTGGGGGGGGAATTCGGTGGCTAAACACACACTAAGGATATGCTGTCGCATCATCTGCTGTCTTCCTGCTACTGG
>JANRMT010062796.1:88153747-88178679 GCA_026402145.1 Polypterus bichir lapradei | reverse complement strand
TTCAGAAAGGTTTGCAAATTTATTACAAATCAAAAACTGAAATCTCTCATTTACACAAGTGCTAGTTGTGTCATCCAGCTTTGCCTGGGAAATTTCATAAGACTAATGGGTTTCAGTTATAGCACAGTCGGTGAATTGATTGTATCATAAGTACTATGTCACTTAGTGCTTTTCTCTATACAATATTTGCAGGGTTTGTTTGTAGTGGTTAAGGCTTTGGACTTTAAACCCTGAGGTTGTGGGTTCAAGTGACAAAGTGTCACACTCAGTAACCTATAATACCTATAGTAACCTATAAAGTGAAAGCATGTTTTCAGAAAGGTTTGCAAGTTTATTAAAAGTCAAAAACTGAAATCTTTCATTTACAGAAGTATTCAGATTCTTAATTCAGTACTTTGTAGAAGCCCCTTTGGCAGCAATTCTGGCTTTGACTCTTCTTGGGTAAGTTTCTACAACCTTTGCACACCTGGATTTGGGCAGTTTATCCCATTCTTCTTGGCAGATCCTGTTAAGTTCCGTTAGATTAGATGGAAGACATCTGTAAGCTGCCATCTTCAGGTCTATCCACAAATGTTCTAAGGGGTTTAAGACTGGGCTTTGGCTGAGCCACTCTAGGACAGTCATAGGCTTGTCCTGAAGCCACTCCAGCATTGTCTTAGCTATTTGCTTCAGGTCATTGTATTTCTGACCGGGGTGTAGCTGGAGTTCAAGCCGCTCAGGGCAGGGCGGTGCTTCAGTTTGCCGCCCTCCAAAATATCTGAATATGTTAACATATTTAAATAGAAAATTAAAATGACATAGAGAAAAATTAAGATAAAGTTTATATAGATTTATTCACATAAGGAAAAATTATGTTATATTTATAAGCATTAGTATAAGTGCATTGATAAGCCGTGTTCTAATTATTAGTTTAATATAATTACATTGCGTAAACCAGAACCAGTGTAGTGTACAAGTGATAACGAAACAAAATTATAAATTAGTTGTAAATTAGTCGTTTATCTTCCAAGAAATTATTATTGGTGTAATGTTTATGTTTATTTTCGTTATTGCCTCATAAATGTCAACTGCGGTGTCTGATTCCGTCACAGAAGGACAGTCTGAAAATTATTTTTGAAGCATTTGTGGATAAAAATCAGAGAATTTTACTTTTTTCATTCATGAGTGATATTTTTCCAAACCCTGCTGCTTACACACAAATTATACTGAGCCTTTTGGCCAATAATACCGCCCCATAAATGTGCCACCCGGGGCGGACAGCCCCCTCCGCCCGCCTCTAGCTACACCACTGTTTCTGATAGGTGAACTGTTATGCCAGTGTAAGGTTGTGTGCCTACTGGGGCAGGTTTTTTTCAAGGACCTCTCTGTATTTGGCTGTGATATGGGATGTACTAGTATGAAATATGAATAATGATGTGCGATATGTTTCCTACATCTTATGCATGTGTATTGATTAGACCCTGTTACGCATGTGCATCTGTGCATCATCCTCCAGGACCTTATGAGGTGTGTACTTCCACCACAGGTTGAGAGGGGGCGCTGGCGCTAACATTATCTTCTGTTTGTCCCTCCACAATGTTCAGTGAGGGCAATTGACTCCACCCCCTAAAGTTTTCCCATTACATATCCCGTATTTCCTGGAAGGAGGCATTAGGAGGCATCACTCAGTACAAGAATGCACCACAGGGCAGAACTTCTTCCCAGCCTGACTTTACTGGGCTTAACAGCCAAGAGAAACATTCCTCATGAGGACCCTGCTATTTTATTGTTGTTTGCGCTATTGAGCACATGTTTATGTTGAACTCTCACTTATTAAATGGGGATGACTGAGTTGGCTCCTGAATGTTCTCTCTTTTATCGGCCCCCAGTTCTAGTGATAAAAGCATGTGCTAGAAAAACACAGGAAATTGATGGGTTAATTGTGCTTCATCTAACAACTGCTCTATTTTAAGATTGCTTGGCTTGCAACATGACTGGATAGAACTGGTAAGGAGGGGTGGTTTGCGGTCATAATAAGCCAAAGGTGCAGAAGCACAAAGTACGGCCTGTGAGACTGCAGCAGGGGGAAAAACACTGACTAATGGAAGATTTGAGAAGAAAGGTAGGACCTGGATGGGACTGTTCAAGGGGTCAGAGACCACCTAGAGTTAGCGGCAGGTTAGCCCCTTCTCTTCAATGCCCCATTCCTCCCAAACATACTGCAGAAAAATGTGAAAAAGACATAAATACCAGTTAAGACTTATAATGACTGAATAAAAAGGTGAGCCCGTTTCCCTGCTTGATTACTGTATATGCAGTTTATTAATGATAAATGACACTTGCAGTCAATCCTGGTTTGGTATCTCTGTAAATAAGTGTCACTGAAAGATATCAGTTCCGGACCAATAGATAAAAGACTAGCGGTTCAAATGGTGATGTGTAGGTGTAGGTGAAGTGGGGTCCTTCTTTCAAAGCAGGCTATATTCATTCTTCCTTCAATTCTGACCAGTCTCCCTGTGTCTGCTGCTGAGGAACACCCCCTAGCATGATGCTGCCTCCACCATGTTTCATGGTAGGGATTGTTGTGATGTAAGATTTTGCATATAACTTGAAAAATATTTTGTATATCTTTATTTGTATTTTAGGCAAAGCAATGTAATTTAGTCTTACATTAGTAAGAAGCATTCATGTTTACCCCCCTTTACGACTGAGTCTCTTTGAATTTTACGACAGAGTTGGGGAAGTGCTTGACATCAATGTTTCTCTGCAAGGTTCTCTCTCTCATCCCCCACAAAAAGCCTGAGCCTTTACAGTTTAAACAAAAGAAGATTAAGAGGTGACATGATTGTAGTGTTTAAAATGATGAAGGGAATTAGTCCAGTGGATCAAGATGGTGACTTTAGAACGAGTTCATCAAGAACACAGGGACACAGTTGGAAACTTGTTAAGGGTAAATTTCACACAAACATCAGGACGTTTTTCTTTACACAAAGAATGATAGACACTTGGAATAAGCTACCAAGTAGTGTGGTAGACAATAAGACTTTAGGGACTTTCAAAACTCAACTTGATGGTTGTTTTTTAGAAGAATTATGAGGATAGGACTGGCAAGCTTTGTTGGGCTGAATGGCCTGTTCCCATCTAGAGAGTTCTAATGTTCTAATTTAGCTTTCCACAGGCGGACTTCAATCAAGTTCCAGACATGTTGTCATGATAAAAGCAAACAGGATTTACCTGAGCACAACTTGGAACACCACAGCAAAATCTTTGAATACTTACATGAATGAGAGATTTCAGTTTTTGATTTATAATACACTTGCAAACCTTTCTGAAAAATGTTTCACTTTGACATTAGGGATTATTGGGTGTAGCTTGATGCACAAAAATAGCAAATTTATCAATTTAAGATTAAACCTACAACACAATAAAGTATCCAGCTAGCCAGGGGGTCTGAACACTTTCTGAATCCACTGTATAGCTCCTTTCTCTAATGAAATGCCTAGGAGTTTTACTGATCCGTTACAATTGCTTCTGCATTTCCACAATGGCAGGTAAAGTGATTGTCTCAAGATCACGGAGAGAGGTGCTAGGGTGAGACTGAATGTCCACCCTGTACAATACCTTAGCCACTATGGTGTCCTGGACATCTAAACAAGCACATCACACACACACCTTACTGCACCTCAAGACACTTTAAAGGCACAGTATAATTGATTACACCTTTCTACTGAATGACCACTGCCAGAATAAGTGACTTGCTCAGGCTCAGATGGGAGCTGAAACATCAACCTTCTGTTTTACAGTTCAAGTTCATGTTATTTTCACTTGTGTACAGAATACTAAGATTCATGCTTACATGGCTCCCTCAGACTTGTGGCAGCAGAATACAAGACAATACATGCAATACAATATCAGACAATGGACAAGATAGCCAAGAACTTGAAAACTGCTGACCCTTTCCATAATATCCCCTCTGATTAAAGCGTAGTCTGCCTCCTGCTTCCTGAAATTCAGGAAAGACCAGGCCCTTGTCTTTCTGGACATTAAGACTGAGACTGTTGACTTGGCCTCATTGTATCAGAAGGCAAACCCCTGTAAAGCAGCTCATCATCACTTGTGATTGTGGTGGCATCAACATCAGGAATTTTAATTTGTCCCAGCAGCAGGGTCTCTGAAAGCCATCTCGGGGACTTTGTGTAGCTGCAGTTTTAATTCCATCCAACTTCTGTTCTTAATAGGAATCCTGGCCTAATTAAGCCAGCTGTTAATTCTCAGTATGTATGTTTTTGGGGTCAAAGTACAAATTCCGGGCAGCACGGTGGCACAGTGGGTAGTGCTGCTGCCTCACAGATAGGAGACCTGAGTTCGCTTCCCAGGTCCTCCCTGTGTGGAGTTTGCATGTTCTTCCCGTGTCTGTGTGGGTTTCATCCAGGTGCTCCGGTTTCCTCCCACAGGTTAGATGAATTGGCGATCTAAAATTGTGCGTGTGTGTGGGTGTGTGTGCCCTGCAGTGGGCTGGCGCCCTGCCCGGGGATTTGTTCCTGCCTTGCACCCAGTGCTGGCTGGGATTGGCTCCTGCAGACCCCCGTGACCCTGTAGTTAGGATATAGAGGATTGGATAATGACTGACTGACAGTAATTCAATTATATGGTGAAATTATTGACTTTGTAATGCTCCTAAGGATGCTCTCCAGTGGTTAGTAGAGATTGGAAGGGATGTCTTTCCCACGATTTGCATTGCATTCTGATTACTGCTTAGTTGTGAAAGATCATTTTCAAAACTGAAATGAATAAAAACTCATCTGAGATCTTCCGTGTCACAAGAGTGACTGACCAACCTGGATTTAATGAGCATTGAAAAAGAATTCCTCACAGATGACGTAAAAAATGAAGTAGTACCATTGTTTTCAGAGAAGAGATCTAATTTGGGGAAACGAAGTTAAATGAATATTTAAGTTGAATAAAGGGTATATTTCTTATTTAATATGCCTTCCTTTATCATATTCATATGCCTTCTTTACCATTCACTTTGACGGCACCTCATCTTAGGGGGCATACAATTGAGGAGTTTGCCCCGGGCATCTTCTAGCCTCTGCACGTCACTGCTTTCATTGGTCAGGCTGAACAGCTAAGCAAAGACAACAGAATTTGCTGTATGTAGTGTCACACATGCATATCAGAGGGTCACCTTCCAGGCTCATCTAAGGTATGTAATACCACCCCGGGATGACAGGGGGTGCTGGTGCTGCTGTATGTAGTGTCACACATTCACATCAGAGGGTCACCTTCCAGGCTCATCTAAGGTATGTAATACCACCCTGGGATGACAGGGGGTGCTGGTGCTAATCATGTCGCCTTCCCTCCCTCCACAGTGGTGCGAAGACACTTAGTGAGGGCAGCTGACTCCGCCCCTTCCAGTCCACTGCCCATAAGTTCAGAGGCATCATTCAATGATCAGAGCACCAACACAGGATGGAAGTCCTAGCCATTTGGCCAATCACCACGAACAGTGTTCACTTAAGGCCTAAAATGAAACCTGCTTTTTTTTAGATTTAATTTGCGCCACAGAGCGTCTGTTAATTTTGTTTCTATGAAAAGTGCTTTTCAGAATTTAAATGGAGACGGCTGGTTTGGTGCCCCAAAATGTATTCTCTTCAGCGTGTTGTTCCTCACTTGACCACAGTAGCGTCTTTACAAGTATTTTATATCGAATTAATGTAATAGGACGGTTTTGGAAAATGGATGGAAATGACACATTTCTGGTTATAACAGGTCTGGAAAACTTTTAAACAACAAATGTTCTAATATTTTTGCTGATTTGGCCGAAGATCTTCAAATATAGCTAAAGTCCATCATGACTAACACTTGCTCACCTTATTAGACATATATAAATGGAAGACCTGTGTGTGTATGGAACAGTCTGCTCCCACTCAACCACAACCACCAAATGGCACATACACGCACATTTAAATATTTTCAGCGCTTGTGTGCACCTCATTTCTCACTATGAAAGACCTGCGTGCAGCAAACATCACCGTGCAACAACAACATCGTGCTAATGACACAGATGAAGAGACAACATCAAAAGGAAGCAAATGCCACATCTCAAGAACATGCACGTGAAATACCTCAGCAACTGAGGGCAAGGCTTGGAGTTTTCTCTTAAAACATTGTCCATCTGGAGGTATTTTCTTGAGAAAAAGATTAATAGGACTCACATGCCAGAGATACAGCTAAGATATGGTATCACCAGTGTCTTCTTACAAAAGCCAGTTGGGTAGCATGCACAAGGTGGGTCCACATCCACTGCCCTGAGTAATTCTTAAGAATTATCTGATGCCTCTCTAAGTTCATGAAAATACTAAAACTGCTAGGGAGTCTTCGGGTTGTTTTTCATCCTGAAGACCGCACACAGCTAGTCCATTATAAACAAGTAGACACATTTCACTTCATATGGCACTCTTCACAGTGAACACATATCCCCTTCCCTCAGTCTTTACATGTGAGCACTCCAATTCGAACCATAACCTTGCTCTGCTCTGTTAAGGGAGATGCCCTCTGCTTGCCACCACCTTCATTGTGCAGCTTAGCCATCTAGATGCTCGCCCACACAGACATTCATGCACACGTCCTCCATTGCCCACCATGCAGACAAGCGTTCGTACCTTAGCCTGGTTGAAGCTGAAAGTCTCTGCCATGCTTCAATCGCCTCTGTGCTCAGTGACTGTGAACCTCTCGGTGAGGGTCTTTCTTCTTCACAGATCGTAAACAGGCCATAGCCTGTTAAGAATGCTGCTGTCGATTAATTCCAGGCATTTTGAGCAGACAGGCCCTTTGGGTAAGCCACAGTCTTTAGACTTGCCGTCTATCCACAAAGGCTTAGAATGCCTCACAGCGCTTGGCCCCGAGGTCGAATCCCTGCTGAGTTTGAATTGGCTTAGTCTGAGGGTGGGTGAGTGTGTCCTGATAGGACTCACAACCTCCTGAATTTTCTCAATTACTGCCAAAATCTTTACTGTGCAAGAAAGTGGATGGATTACCAAATGTCTTGACAGTGTGGCTCTAATTTAAACTTTGGTATTGTGGCCTCTTTTCTTGAATCTTGAATCTCTTTTCCTTTTTTATACAACAACAGTGCCATTTATTTCTATAGAGGAAATCACAGAGAGGAGATCCACATTCCTCAATGAGGCACTATGGGCTGTAACAGGAGCCACTGTGTCACTTGCAAATATGTCATCAACCCTGAATTTTGTCTCTCCTGTAAATTCAATAGTAAACAACAGGCCTCATGCCTGTCTAAAAAACGTATTTACCGCATTTCTTGTAGAAAGCGTCCAGGCATTTACATCGGTGAAGACAGGGAGACGACTAGCACATCGTTTCAGTGAGCACGTTTGAGCCGTTAAGATCAAAGCCTAATGTACAGCACCTCACATCCCTTGATCATAGCCGCACTCGGTGCATTTACATGCACACACATAATTGGATTAAAGTGAATAACCCGATTAAGGCAGAAACCTGATTTCTTACATGCACAAGTACAATACACTACAGTACAATTTATTTTTGTATAGCCGAACATTACACAAGAAGTGCCACAATGGGCTTTAATAGGCCCTGTCTTTTGAAAGCCACCCGACTTGTGAAGAAGACAAGGAAAAACACCCAAAAAACCCTTGTAGGGAAAACATTGAAGAAACTTTGGGAAAGGCAGTTCAAAGAGACACCCCTTTCCAGGTAGGCTGGGTGCACAGTGGGTGTCAAAAAAAAGGGTGTCAATATAATAGAATACAGAGAACAGAACGCAAGTAATCTTTAATACAGTATAATATCCATCCATCCATTATACAATCCGCTATATCCCAACTACAGGGTCACAGGGGTCTGCTGGAGCCAATCCCAGCCAACACAGGGCGCAAGGCAGGAAACAAACCTCAGGCAGGGTGCCAGCCCACCGCAGGGCACATTCACACACCAAGCACACACTAGGGACAATTTAGAATCACCAATGCACCTAACCTGCATGTCTTTGGACTGTGGGAGGAAACCCACGCAGACACGGGGAGAACATGCAACTCCACGCAGGGAGGACCTGTGTAGTGCACCCGGGTCGCCTTACTACGAGGCAGCAGCACAACCCACTGCGCCACCGTGCCACCCTACAGTATAATAGTAAACTTTTACAAGTACAGAGCAGAAAATTCAACAGTAGATGATATCACATAATAGGATTTGGATTTGTTCAGAGTCCTGGAGACCTTGGCCATCAAGCTGCCTCCCCCTATTGGCCATTCCACAGCTGAGTCAGGTCTGGGCCAGCCAATCCGATGAAAGTAATCTTCTAGAGTTCTCCTTTGGCAAAACACTCCAACGTCATTAAACTGCACAAAAGCAGAGTTCAACATCATCACAGGCCATCATGAATCTGAGAATAAGCAGAATGCCCATGATCACTTTCTTGTCTTATATATAAATGTCTACACGTGGAAGTGTGTCTGTCTGTCTGTCCGGCCTAAGAATGTAATGCTCTGATCTTCACCCTGTCAAATTACGTGAATCTGCCACCGTGGCTCAGTGTCAGAGGCGTTTTCTTCAGGCGCTGAAGTCCGAAGTTTGATCCCGAGGACAAGGTTTTTATATGGAATGTCAAGGTGTATGACATTGAATGTAAAGCCTGCAGGGACAATGAAAATAATTTGAGTGCCTACTTCACTGGACCAGTGGGACAACGTCAGAGATAGATCCTCATCCATTGCCCAGAGCAGTTCCTTTCAATTACCTGACATCTCTGCATTTCAATTTTTTTTCTGACGATTTCAACAGTTTGTAGGAGCACAGGCTTACACAGCTAGTGTTTTATAAACATGCTTAGTCAAATTGATGCTTTATTTATAGGTTTCTGTTACCAGACTGCATGCAGCACACTCTTTTGTGCTTGGCTGTGTTATTGAGCTCTTCAAAGAACCGACATACTGGTACATGAGCTTCTGGCCATACACCCAGTGCTGCTGGAATAAAGACAATAATGCAGATATTTTCACTTCAATGAGATAAGTATTGCATTAGGATACTCATTCATTTAAAAAGCAGTTACTTTTAACATGTTACCGTATTGCTCTCGAGATTGTGTTGCTGAGTTTAGCACCTTACGTTCAGCTCATCAACACAAATTTACCAATTCCTGAAATATTGAGGTAGATTATTTCAATCAGGAGAAGGAATAAAGCGATCACCTGAACATTAGCCTCTGGAAATGTGTTTTGTGGAGGCTTCTTCTCATTCAACGCAAATGCAGGCATAGGCTGACAGAGCGCAACTAACATGTGCAAACTACAGAATCCTTAACGGTAACCTAGCTAAGGGTTTGCAATGCCTCATACTCGGATTATTCGTGTAGAGATCTACCTCTGTTAATCAGGTTTCTCAGAGGCTAATAACTCAGTTCTCTAACTGGAATAAGGATTTACATGGCATTTTAGAAATCCAGTTTCTGTGAATAGTCAAACTATGCACTGACCAAGATGCATTTCACACATAAAATGTTCAGCTTGCTTTTCATTTTCATATAACAATACAGCTTATCTTTAATTGCTTTTTTGTGTGGACCATGTAACAAATCAACAGAAACGTTGCATTTCTCCCATAGCTCTTGCTTGAGAAAAGGTAAGACACCATATATGGGAACTTTGAAAATTCCCATAGCGCATGAAGGCAGCCTGTGACGTGGGCAGCCTTTTTTGGTGCTTTTTCTGTTGTTAACATTGTTTTGAAGTGTGAAAGCTAGCATTATGGGAAAAAATGTGTTCTTCTTCAGCATTAGGGTTTTAGATGACTATCAGATATGAAAACTTTTAAGCTTTGCATGCAGACAGGAAAAGGGTTGCTAAAAATAATGTGGAAGTGGTAGAATTAGCACTATCGGACTGGCTGACAACCTCATAAGATATTTTTATTATCTGAAACAAAATGACTTGAGCAGCATGCGGTCAAGCTCTGCCTATGTACTGTTACCGCCATTTCACAGACTTTATTTACTTAGTCCATTGTACTTGTATCACCCCATGCCATTGCATGGACACACATAACCAGATTAAGGTGACTATCCCAATTAAGGCAGATGTCAGGTTTCTTAAAAATCTGCATTTACATGGCCAAGCAATCTTCTGTAATTTTTCTTTGCCAAACCGTTCCAACGTCACTAAACTGCACGAGAAAGAGTTAAACATCATCATCGACCACCGTGAATCCGAAAATATGTATGATGGCTGTAGTGATTTTCTTGTGTTTTATAAATGTGTTTAGTCAAATTGATGCTTTATTTATTTGATTGAGTATTGGTTATTGACATGCATGTAAATGTACTGACTGATCTTTCTGTTTGTGTTCCTTCACAGGGCTTCGAAGACTCTTTTTCCAAGAAAAACGGAAGAAGCTTTTCTATTTCTCAACCTGTCATCACATATTTCTCTGGATCAAATTTTTTAATCTTTCATTTCATCATCTCTAATGTCAGCTTTTTCTCACCTTCCCCTTTCTTTTCCTTGGTCTTGTTCCCCCTCCTGTATCTCTTACTTGCTTTTTCCTTTCCATTTGATGAAGGCCATACATGAAATGTTGTGCCTTTAACCTTCTTTCCTTTTCAGTATAGAAATAACTTTAACTTTTGTAGGAGGAGAACAGGCATCCTGGCCAGGAAGGAGCATGGGTTATTACCTGGATGGAAGGCATGAGAGGAACAATGGATGGATTGGCTGGTTGGTTGGAAAGATAACTCTGTGCCCAGCTGGTATAAAATAAGGGATGGACCAGCAGAAGCCAGAACTTAGTTGCAGTTCCATCACACATGCTCTAGGTGGCAGTGGTCCTCATATGAGAACCCAGTCTGGACACCTGCAGGGGTGCTAGGAAAATGGAGTCCAGAAGTGCAGCCCTGAAGGGGTCCCTTGGGATTGGTAGAGGGTTCTGGTAGGAGATGACCACCCTACTTTGTCTATGGGGCTTCCTAGAGGAGCCAGAATGGCACCGGAAGCATTCCCGGGTCCAGCACAAAAGGAAACTCACTGCCACACATAAGATGAATCAGAGTAGGGAGGCAGCAGGCGAAACTCAACAGAGGTAGAGAAGGAGAGAGAATTGTTAGTTTATTGGACATTTATTGTATCAATCAATCAATCAATCCATCAATCAATCAAACAGCCTTTTATTGTAAATTCACTATATCTACAGAACATACAGACGAATCGAAATACTGTTTCTCGCTCATCTTCGTAGAACAATAAAATATAAAATATAAAAAGCAAAACATATAAGATAAATAAAATTAGAACTTGTATAGTAAACCTAAGTACAATGTGCAATAATCAGTAGTGCAAAAGCCACTTACAGTAAAAAGTGAGAAGGTGAATTATAGAGTAGCTTATGAGATGTACAAAGAGACAGACAGTTAGCAGCAGATGAGTCTTTATATAATACCAGCTGAAGTAGGGTACTTGGTAGATAGTGACTCTTGTTACGGTCCAGGGGCAGGGGGCAAGGGGGGATGATAGTGGACAGAGTTCAGCATCCTGACAGCTTGGTGGATGAAGCTGTTTGACAGTCTTGTGGAGCGGGCCCGGAAGCTCTGGTACCTTTTCCCTGAGGGGAGGGGGCTGAAGAGGGAATGTAAGGGGTGGGAAGAGTCCCCAGCAATGCTAATGGCTCTACGGGTGAGGCGGGTGTGGAAAATGTCCTTAAGGGAGGGCAGTGGGGCACCAATGATCTTACTGGCCATATCCACTATGCGTTGAAGGGACTTCCTACAGGCGGCAGTGCAGCTTCCATACCACACAGGGATGCGGCTAGTGAGGATGCTCTCGATTGTGCCCCGGTAGAAAGAGCACATGATGGGGGAGGAACTTGTGCTCTCCTCAGTTTGTGCAGGAAGTAGAGGTGGGTTTGAGCTCTCTTGGCCAGTGATGTGGTGTTATCAGACCAGGAGAGGTCCTCGGAGATGTACATCCCCAGGAACTTGGTGCTACTCACCCTTTCCACAGGTATACTGTCGATGGTCAGTGCGGGTTGCTGTGAATGACCTCTCCTGAAATCGACCAAAATCGCTTTGGTCTTACCCACGTTCAGAAAGAGATTGTTGTCTTTACACCACTGGACCAACTCGCTTACCTCGGTTCTATATTTGGCTTCGTCATTATTGGTGATGAGGCCAACCACGGTTGTATCGTCTGCAAGCTTGACAATGTGATTGGAACTGTAGATTGGTACACAGTCGTGGGTCTGCAGAGTAAAGAGCAACGGGCTGAGCACACACCCTTGTGGGGCCCATGTGCTCAACGTGATGCTCTTAGAGCTGTTATTGCCGACCCACACATTTTGTGGCCTCCCTGTAAGAAAGTCCAACACCCAGTTGCAGAGAGAGGTCTTGAGTCCCAAGTGGCTGAGTTTTTGTATTAGCTGCTGTGGAATGTTTGTGCTGAATGCTGAACTAAAATCTAAGAACAATATTCGCACATAGGAGTTCTTTGAGTCCAGGTGGGTGAGGGCTGGATGGAGAGCAGCAGAAATAAATAGCATTCTCTATGGACCAGTTTGACCTGTATGCAAACTGAAACGGGTCATGGGAGGGGGGAAGAATGGACTTAATGTTCTGCATAACCAGCCGCGCAAAACATTTCATGATGGTGGAAGTCAGTGTGCTACAGGACGATAGTCATTATAGCTAGATGGGAGGAGCTTCTTAGGGGCAGGAATTATGGGTGTGACTTTAAAACATGTAGGAACAACAGCTTGGTCCAGGGAGATGTTAAAGATGTCAGCAAGGACATCCTTGAGCTCCTCAGCACAATCCTTCAAAGTATGACCAGGTATGTTGTCTGGTCCGGCTACCTTCCGTGGGTTGATCCTAGAAAGGGTTCTCTTCACGCTGGCTGGGGCCAGACATATGGCCTATTCACCCCTTGGGGGGGTGAGGTGAATGGTTTTCTGTGCCGGTGTGTTCTTTTGTGTCTCGAACTGGCCAAAGAAGTCATTTAGGCAGTTGAGCAGTGTGATGCCACCTTCACAAGTCTGTGGTGGAGGTTTGCAGTTAGTGAGGGTTTCAATGCCACGCCAGAGAGACTGTGCATCTCTGGTGTTGCTAAAGTGTCCAGATATTTTCTTGCTGTACTGCTTTTTTGCTTCCCTGATGCCACAGGACAGGTTGACTCTAGCTCTTGCTAGTCCTGAAGTGTTATTGTCATTTACATTGGGAGAGGATTGTGGAAAGTGCCTGGGAGAAGAATAAAAATCATTTATTTTATTCATATAATGTCCGGTGTATTGCTGTGTTTGTGGTTTGGGGCTCTCTGGTGACCCCTTGTGGTTACACTTTTTTATTCTGCAGATGCATGCTGACACTCCATTAACTCTTATTGTTTCTATAGCATATTTGCAAGTTGCTCAAAGTGCTTTACAATACTAATTGGTAAACACAGTTACAAAAAGAAAGTAAAAAGTAAAGAACAGTTAATTGTAACCAATAGGGGGTGCCACTGAGCTAAAAACCACAGATACAGCAATACCCAACACAATTCCTGGAGTCAAATAAATAATTTTTATTTGACAGAATGTCTTCCATATACAATTACAAACCAAATAAACCACTCACAGTTCTCCAAAAAAAGCGTTGCCTACTGCCTACCGACTCTGACTCAATTTAAGTTAGGCAGCAGGCTCCTTTTAAAGCTAGACTCAGGAACGGCTTCTGGTGAGCTTTCCATGTCCTCTGAAGCACTTCTGGGTCACATGAAAACTAGGATAGTTCTCCCCCAGCAGCATCCCCTGGTGGTCCCCAAAGACCCCTACAGGGTTGTGTCTCCAACTCTCATGCCATTCTGAGGGTGTCCTGCTTTGGTTAAGCTTTGAGGAACACTGCAACCTCCTCTATGGGGTAGTGAACTGCTCCCAGTTAGCCAGTTTGCCTAATCCTTCCATTATGGCCTCCCAGCTGGGTATGAGTCCTTCTTTTAACCTGGTCTTTCCTCTCTGACATCTACATAATATATAACTGCAGAAATTCTTAATGTCCAGCTCAATTACAAACTATGGTAAGATGGCCAGGGAGGACAGAAAATAAAAAGTCCAGTTGACAGGATTTTGGAGAAAATAAACCAGTGGGGTTCCAAAGCCAAAAGACTACCCAAGGGCCCTCTGGATGTTTTACCATTGGCAGGCTACTCTTTCCTCTTGGGCAGTGGCGCCACCATGTGGTGCCAGAAAAAAAAAGAAATACACACAAAAGCAGTGATTACTGGCCAGGATATAAAACAGCAAGTAAATTAACATTGAATGAAAAGAATCGATTTCCTCCTCCCGTCAGTATGAAGGAATGATGGCAATGCTAGGAACAAAAGCCAGATTAAAGAGATCTCTAATGGTAAAGTATTCCAGATTTTAGGTGTATGGAAACGGAAAGCTGCCTCACCACTTCTTCTATGCTTCACTCTCATAATGTTGTGCAAGCTGATGTTAGAGGGTCTATGGTTATGATTAGGAATGTAGGGAGTAAAACACTCCAAAATGTATGTAAGTGGTTGATTGTTTAGAGCCTTAAATACAATTAAAAGTATTTTAATTTCAATCCTGAAGGACACGGGCAGTCAGTGTAATGATGCTAAGACCAAGTTTCTCTCAAAGGAGAGTCACGTTGTGTGCAAATGTTTCTTTGCGTTGTAACAGAGCTACATTTAAGTGTCTGTGTTATGGCAGTTGCTTTCCTTTATAATGCTGTTGGAAGGAAGGAAAGTACAGGCCACTTCAAACTGTCTCTAAATGGCATCTGTAGGTACACCTGTACGTTCAGAAAAAACGGTTACAGTGTAAAAAGTGACTACGTTTAAAATGTAAAACTGTTAAACATTGAAGATAAGCAACTGTAAAGTGTGTGACGGTAAAGCACTATTTGTGTAACACTGAAGCACTGAAATGAAACATACAGACCAATATATGTTTTATATTGTGTGATAAAGGCGCTATATAGCGCCTGACCCGGCACAGACTGACGCAGAAGCACGTGTAAAATCACACAGGCTTTTATTTTCTCTTCAGCCATGGGGCATGTCTTCCCCGTGTCCCACAGGCCCAACACAGTCCCAAAGCACTTAAAACAGAGCACAAACAACCCTTCCTCTGACATCACCACTCCTCCCAGGCAACATCGTCCTCTTCCTCCTGATTCTGGCCTTTGAGTGGTGGAGGCTGGCCCATTTTATAGCCCACCCGGAAGTGTTCCAGGTGCTTGACCACCTGGTCCCAATTGCACCTCCGGGTGGGGCTGATGACTCGTCCAGCCGGGTTCTTGAGCCTCGGCAGCACCCCCTAGCAGCCATGGAGCCAGGTGGGAGGCTAGGGAATCATCGTCGGCCCGAGAGGCTGATACCAAGCGTCCCGGGGGAGGTATTGAGCTGTCCAAAGATGCTCCCCAGGAACATATGTAGCAGGGGCTTCCCAGCCGTTCATCACAATTGTTAACCCTTGAAAAATATATTCTTTTTGTGTGGGAACCACAACACCAAAAAAACAAGATAATGCTTTCAGAAAGGAAATCGTATCCATTTTACTAAACTCAGCTGTTTAAAGAAAAGTGTCTGTTTGTTGACGGTGTGCCATACATTAAGTTAAAAAATTAACACAAAATGATCACATGGATTTACTTTATGGAGCTGTTTCTTCATTACTACATTTAATTCATGTGTATCCGAGGTAAAATAAGTTTGTGTGGCTGTTATATAGAGTATAATGTCATTTTTCAGAGTTTTTACTTCGGCACTGATTTCTAAATTTGCATACATTTACGATATTTGCATAAGGAAACGCCCTCATTTATCATTTTGTTCCTGGTGAACCGCATTCCTTTGCACAGTGGGAAAAAAAAACTTGAACAGTTTGCAAACATATTACCACCCCCCCCCCAACCCTGCCCGCGACCGTCCAAGTGCTGAAAGTTTTCTGAGGTTATGGAAGCTGATTTATGGTGGGTTGTTTATAATAAGCTTAACAACAACAACATGTATTTCTATAGCACATTTTCATACAAATGGTGTAGCTCAAAGTGCTTTACATGATGAAGAAAGAGAAAAAAAAACAAAGTAAGAATTAAAATTAGAGAACACTAATTAACACAGAATAAAAGTAAGGTCTGATGACCAAGGAGGACAGAAAAAACAAAAAAAACTCCAGAAGGCTGGAGAAAAAAACAAAATCTGCAGGGGTTCTGAGACCACGAGATCACCCAGCCCCCTCTGGGCATTCTACCTCACATCAATGACCTCAGTCAGTCCTCATGGTATTCAGGGTTCTCATGGAAGAACTTGATGATGACGGTCATGTGGACTTCTGGCCTTCAATCCATCAATGTAGGGACATCACGGTACTTTGATCAGGAAAAAGAACAGCAGACAAAGTAGGGGTTAGTATGGATTTCGGAGCCACCATGAATGATACTGATAATTAAACGCATAAACAGAGTATCAGTGTTACACTAAAATAAAGCTATGAGAAAGCCATGTTACAGTAATGATTTTTTAGCAGTTTGTTTAAAGTGCTCCACTGTATTAGCCTTGCAAATTTCTATCGGTAAGCTATTCCAGATTTTAGGTGCATAACAGCAGAAGGCTGCCTCACCACTTCTTTTACGTTTAACTCTTGGAATTATAAGCAGACACTCATTTGAAGATCTAAGGTTACGATTTAGAGTGTTAAGTGAAAGACATTCTCAAATATAAGATGGAGCAGATTATTTAAGGCTTTGTAATCCATAAGAAGTATTTTAAAGTCAATTCTAAATGACACAGGTAACCAGTGTAGTCAGAACTGGTTTGATACGTTCAGATTTATTTTCCTAGTTAAGATTCTGGCAGCTGCATTCTGCATGAGTTGCAATCGATTGATGTCTTTTTTGGGTGGTCCTGAGAGGAGTGCGTTACAGTAATCTAGCTGACTGAAAACAAAAGCGTGAACTAATTTCTCAGCATCTTGCAATGCTATAACTTTTTCTATATTTCTTAAGTGAAAATATGCTGTCCTAGTAACCTGATTAATATGTGATATAAAATTCAGGTCAGAGTCAATAGTTACCCCTACATTCTTTACCTCCATCTTGACTTTTAATCCTAATGCATCCAGTTTATTTCTAATACAGTACAATCCCACTTAACTGGCCTCGCATTAACCGGCCGCCGGATTAACCGGCCTGTTAAAATAAAATAAAATAAAAAATGTTTTTTTAATCCTGAGTTCTTCTTTATATTATATGTATGCACTTCCTTCTTTCCTGGAAGGTGAGAGGGCTCCTACGCTCAGAGTGATTTCCGTTTACATATTCCTTAATGAATTTTCCACAAATCAATTTGGCTAGGCTGCGAAGAGTGTAGTTGAGTTCTTTTATTCATTCTAGGAGTAGGGTGGAGTGCCAAATCGTTGTTGAACGTATCCAGGCTACATTTAAGTTATAAGGCAAGTACAAGTGGAAGGGGTAATAAAACAACGATTTGGAGTTAAAAAGAGTATGTCGGAGTATGTGGAACAAATAAAAGAACACGACTTTTGTATGACTGATGAAAACATTCTTGGAATTTAAAGTGGAGAAAGGGGGCAGAGTATTTTTTGATTTTTTACCGGACTGTTTCCCTTTACGATGAGTACAAAACGTAACTGAATTGTAGTTTCAATGGATATGCGTCTTAAGGTGCTAAAGTGATCGGATAATGATAAATTGGTGGTGAAAATTTGCGCTGAACTTGGTGTGGGGAAAAGCACAGTAAACAACTGGTGAAGAGACAGGCGTTCCATCGAGGATTTCTGTTCGAAAATGGAGTCTGATAAAAATCTGTCCAGTCGTTGTACGAAAAAAATCTGTGTGCAAAATCGTGGATGAAGCCTTGTGGATATGGTTTCTTCAGGAACGGGGAAGAGGTACAATACATACCTTAGAAATATTTTTCCACATGAAAATAGGTATGCGTCAGATTAACTGGCCAAAACGGCAACTGGCCATGGGTCCAGTCCCGAGGTGGCCGATTAAGAGGGATTGAACTGTACCCTCATTATATCCATTTTTGCCAAACACTAAAATCTCTGTTTTTTCCTTATTTAGTTTAAGAAAATTACTACACATGCAATAAGAAGCACAAGTAAGAAATTGTGGGTCAGTGAATCAAGAGAGTCGGGGTCATCAGGCGCTATTGATAAATACAGTTGTGTGATCAGCATAGCTGTGGTAGCTCATGTTATGCCCTGAGATAATCTGACCTAACGGGGAAGCATGTAAATCGAAAAGAGCAGGGGACCCAGGATAGAGCCTTGTGGGACACCGTATAGAATATCATGTGTCTCCGAAGTATAATTACCACAACTAAGAATTTTCAACCTGGCAGGTAGGATTGAAACCAATTTAAGACACTGCCAGAGAGGCCCACCCATTGACTAAGGCGATTTCTAAGAATATTGTGGTCAATGGTGTCAAATGCATCACTCAGATCTAAGAGGATGAGAACAGATAAATGGCCTCTCTCTGCATTTACCCGCAAATCATTTACTTTTTTAACGAGTGCAATTTCTGTACTGTGATTTGTTCTGAATTCCATGTTTATTGAGGTAATCATTAAGCTGCATAATGACTGCCTTCTCTAGGACTTTACTTAAAAAAGGCAGGTTAGAAATAGGTCTAAAATTGTCAAAAACAGAAGAGTCCAGATTATTTTTCTTGAGCAGGGGTTTAACTACAGCAGTCTTAAGACAGTCTGGGAAGACCCCCCTATCTAATGACGAGTTTACTATGTCAAGAATACTATCAATTAGCACACCAGATACTTCTTTGAAAAAACTTGTTGGTATTGGGTCGAGGACACAGGTGGAGGGTTTCAGTTGAGAAATTATTTTATGTAAATCGGGTAAATCTATCCTGGTGAAGGAATTTAATTTGTTTAAAATGAGATTAAGAGGATCAGTATTGGGGAGATGTACTATATGATTTCTAATATCATTAATTTTGTGATTAAAAATATAGCAAAAACCTCACAGGTTTCACTGGAAACTGTTTTTTTCTGGAGGCATTCCATTGAGTGACCTGGGTTTAACAGATGATCAATTGTAGAGAATAAGCCTTTGGGATTACTAGCATTGTTATTTATAATTCTAAAGAAATAACACGGCCTCTCAAGACAGACTATATTGTTGTATTCTGTTATTTTAGCCTTCAATATCTAACAGTGGATACTCAGTTTAGTTTTTAAACACCTGAAGGACACCATACACCGCAAAAGAAACTTTACTTCTCCACTAGACAATGGGCCACATCTTCAAAAACATTCAGTTCTTTTCAATGTATAAAATTAAATGGCAGAAAGTGTTTGGAGTTGATTGATGTTATATTACTGATGCAAACTGTATACTGGTCTGTGCTTCTCACAGCATTTTTTGATGATTTAATGATTGGCATATGTATTACAGTGCATGCATATCCATCCATCCATTATCTAAACCGCTATATCCTAACTACAGGGTCACGGGGGTCTGCTGGAGCCAATCCAAGCCAACACAGGGCACAAAGCAGGAAACAAACCCCGGGCAGGGCACCAACCCACCACAGGGCACACACACACACCCACACACCAAGCACACACTAGGGACAATTTTGGATCACTAATGCAACTAACCTGCATGTCTTTTGACTGTGGGAGGAAACCCACACAGACACGGGGAGAACATGCAAACTCCACGCAGGGAGGACCTGGGAAGTGAACCCGAGTCTCCTAACTGCGAGTCAGCAGTGCTACCCACTGTGCCGTTGTGCATGCATATTTTTACCTTATTTTTTATGGCAGCTTTTTACAGTAAATTTAACTTTTTTTTTTTTTACAATGTATTAGAACAGGAAGAGCATATAATGGTTTGAGTTTTGGTTGACCCGAACGAAGGAATGAAAACAGAGCTGTAAACTGGAATTTCCAAGCTAATAGGATATTTGATATTTGAATGTTATCTGACTTTTCCTACGGAGGATTGCTTTCATTTCATTTTTAGTTAGCCAATAAAAGGTGTCATTTTGCTTGGCTTTTCTCTACATTCGGAGAGAAGATAAGGAACAATTAGAAGTATACACCCCTGGGCTAGGAACAAGCCAGCCGGTGGGCCATAACGTGCATGTCCTTTGAGATCCTTTTGTGAGTTACGTTCAAGATTCTGTAAAGGATTTTAAATACCATTTGGTACTGAGACAAATACAGGTGGTGTTATTTCTTGATTGATTCTTGTTAAAATCTTTTTTTTTTATTGTTGCTGTTATTTTTTATTTATAAGATAGGTCCCAACCTCAGATCACGCCTGTTTAAAGTTGTAGCATGGTTTAGTGGGGGTAGAAAAAATCAGGAAATGATTTAACAAAGAATAGAAGATTATTTTAGATTGGATTTGGGAGAATTAAACCCACATAAGTAGTAGCGGTAGACATACATGATTTATAGTCTCGGACGTGAGGTGTTTATGTGACCCGACATTTGCGCGATAGACATATGAGCGGCGACAAAATAGCGCCGATTAAAACGCGGCATCAAAATCGTGCCGACAAAATTGCGCAGACAAAATCGCGAAAGTTTCATTAAATATGAATTACTAGTTTAAAGCATATGTAATAATGTTTATTTTAGAAGTCAATATTATGAGACGCGGCATGCCATCAGCACCGCACGCAGATAATCCTTAAGATCACGCCCTGCGTATGTAGGAAGAATTGCAGCAAGACGTCTTGATAGCTGAGCGTATTTAGACTTGCTGGCTGCCTGACTGCTGGTAATTCCGCTTTGTATACGACGCGTTATGCCAACCCTCGACTGAGTTATTTGTTCGCGGCATGCCATCAGGAGTTATAACAGTTATAACCTAGCACATAATGTGTACATAATGCGTACGTACGCGTCCCACTCTCTTGGCCTCTCTCGCGATTTTGTCGTGGCGATTTTGTCGGCGCACATTTGTCGAAAACCACTTAGCGGGTTTGTCGGCGCTCATTTGTCCGTCGCGGTTTTGTCAGGGCACGTATGTCTATCGCGCTTTTGTCGGTGAACCGGTGTTTATACCATACAGTACCTCCACAGGATTCCAATTTCCTCCTTTTCAGGCTGCACAACAAAATAATACGTTTTTCTTTCTCCTTCCACACTTATCCCTTATAGTCTCATCCACCCTCCTCCCTGCTCCTGACCACTCATACAGGAAAGCCGGCTTCTGTTGTTGTGTACCACAGCCCTGCACACTCAAAGCACCTCTGGGTCAGGTGGAAGCCCTTCAAAGAAGGTGTAACGATCCGCTGCAGCTCCCCCTGGCAGCAACCAAGAACATCGCCAGAGTTTTCTCTGGGGACTGCAATTCCCAGCCTGCCCTACATTGGTGTTCCACCAGTGGGATACTGCCACTATGGTTTATGGGGGTGGGTTGGAATGAGTGACACCCCACACCTCTAGGAAGCAGACATCCTCTGTCCTTCTGTGTCCTGCAATGCATCCTGGTTGGGATGCCAGTCCGTCCCTGTCCCTCTATTATGGCCTACCTTCCTGGTGTGGAACCAGTTTCCATTGTAGTCGAAATGCTGGTCCATCTAGCATGGCACTCACATTATATACAGCTCAAGAAACCATCACACATATGATTATTTACTGAATTGCATTTAGTATTACTGTAAATATCGAAAAAATTAATTGGACTAATATTTTTTTTAATAAAAATTGTTTGTGCTTAACATTTCACTAAATATTCAAATGGTTTCCCTTCTGACCTTTTCTTTCCTCCATAAGTTATAAACTCTATGAACATTAAAAAGAATTTCATTCTCCTCAAGTTTTCCAAATGCTGGGCATCTAAGAGATTTCCAGATTGTTCATAAGACTCAATTCTCTTTCACAGTCAGTACTTGAGACCTGGAATGTGCTACAAATGTCCAAAAAATGTAAAGAACCCTTTTGAGATCAAATGAGCACCATCTGTTTACGAGTAGTTAACATTTTTTCCCAGAAGTATGTGCTGTCTGGCACATTGCATTAAGATGATTTTAACTAAATATTCTTTCAGCCATTTTGTCTTAAACCCCAAACACCGCTTCTTCATTATTGAATTCTTATCGGCTCTGTGCTGATGCATGGGGCAAGTGACAAAAAAAAGAAGTGACAAAGAAAGAAGAACGCAGACCATTTCATATGGTTGAATTTTTTTTTTTAAACTCATTGAAATTGGGTCGATAATTGAGGAAACCAGAGCACCAGGAGGGAACTCACACACACTCCATACAGGAGGAGATTACTCTTTACTGGGAGGCAGCAGATCTACCATTGTGCCACCCGCACCACCCGCTGAAGCACTGAGTCCTAGCATAGAACTAACAGGTCTGCATGTATTAACTAACAAGGACCTGGCCGCACGGTCTTTAGTGCTGCAGCCGGATGTGGCGTTTGCAGTTTACGTCATACGTGGTGTGTAATCTGCACGCTCTCTTCATGTTATTGTAGCTTGTCCTTTTTCACCTCAAAGCCATTTGAGTCTAAACTTGAGACGCTGCTGTTTGAATTTAGGCAGTTCATAACCAATAGAGGGTGGTAGCAAGATTCTCACTTTTACGTAGCACTTAAATCTGATTGGCTCTATTTTGTCAGATGATAACGATATCAGAGGGTAGCACAATGATAGTACCAATCGAGACAGACCAGGCACCATTTTCTGTGTCGTTAAAGCGGTCTGAACTTTCACGAGGGTCAGATATTATTAGTTATGTTAGAGAAATCTAAACGCTGTGAAGAAAACCAGGGCATCAACGCCCCAAACCCCCATCACGAAAACACCAAGGGTCAGTCAGTCATTATTCAACCCGCTATATCCAACACTGGAGCCAATCCCAGCCAACACAGGGTGCAAGGCAGGAACAAATCCAGGGCAGGGTGCCAGCCCACCGCAGGGCATACACACACACACGCCCGGGGAAAAGTTAGGATTGCCAATGCAACTAACCTGCATGTCTTTGAAGGAAACCCATGCAGACATGGGGAGAACATGCAAACTCCATCCAAGAAGCGAACCCGGTCTCCTAACTGCAAGGGAGCAGCACTACCACAGCGCCACCGTGCCACCCCCACACCAGGAGTGCCAAGTGCAAATAAAGGACAGCTTATTCAACCCAAATTCCTTCTACAGTAGCACAAGGTGGCACAAGCACAGGTTTCTCACTCCGCAGTTCATAATAATCTCTCTCCTTCCAACTCTCACCACCACACTGCCCTCCTCCAGTTCAGTGTTGCCTTTCTTCCTCCCAGCTCCAACTCATCTGGACAAGGGAGTGCGGTCCCTTTTATTAAGGACCGGAAGTTCTTCCAGTGTCAGGGCCACTGCCTGATGGAAGCATTTGCAGGTCATATAAAAGTCCATTACAACAGGGATCTTGTCTCCCTACAGCGCCCTCTTGCGGTACCTAGTGACCCCAGCAGGACTACTCTGCCAGAAAACATTTCTTGGCATGCCCTGGTGGCTTCCTACTGGGCACCGATCTCCAGGGCCGCTGCCATCTAGCATACTGGGGGTATAAAACACCCCCAGCGACATCTTCTTTTTTAAGTGGGCTGTCCGTCCATCCTTTGTGGCTCTTTCTTCTGGGTCTGATCCTCTTCTCCTCCCCAGCTAGGATACCTGTCTGCTTGCTAGAAGCTTTCCGTTCAGGTAAGGAACCATCCCCTCTTCTGGCTGGGATAGCCATCCAGCTCGTGTGGCATTTACAACACATAAAAAAAAATTCTAGTATGACCACTCCAGCTTTTTCATTCCACAAATTCCACTGGTGTAGGGTCATTATGTCAAATCATCAGTGAATATAACAACCTTACCTCCAAGCTCTTGTGGGGTAGGATAAATAAAATAAAGACTGGCGGAATGATCCTTATGAATTTTGATGGCAGCTGTTTCCTTCCAGGAAATGTTACATTGAGAGCAGAAATCCAAATAACTGAGGAACTCATTATAAAGACGAGCCCCACACATGGAGGACTGAAAAAGGACAAAACAGTCAAGATAAGTTCACAAACGTATGCACAATGGAGTTATTAATCATCACGAGAGAGGACAATGATGCCTGGAAAAGACTAATAACTTTTAACCAGGGTTTACTTCCAGCTTATGTTTATTTTCTGTTTTAGTGTTATCTTTTAATTATTGTTTTGATGTGTTTTATTGCTTTTATGTTTTTTTTGTTAATATTGTTATTTTTTTTATTTAAGACTTAAGATTAACACATTTTGTATATGTGCTTAAAAGGTGGGTGGTGTTATGTTATGGGTTGTGTTATTAAATTTTCATTTAATATTGTTCATTGTATGGCTTGATCTCATACTTGACTTGGGGAGTTTCTGAGACGTTTCTGGCATTTATTCTTCTCCAACTCCAACTTCTCCAACTTATGTAATTTTCTGGCCCTTCTAAGCTGCTGTTTTGAGTTCCTTTGGTTACTGGAGCTGTTTCTAATCCATTGCTAAGTCTGCACCCTGCGTTATGATGGGTGTGGCCTAAGAGATCACGACCTGTGGGTAATCAGAGCGATGAGTTTAAAGGTCGGCCGTACGTGCACTTCCTTATCCGATATGTGGATTCAAAACCTTACCAAATATTTCACCAAATACGTTTTGTTGCTCTTTTGGTACTGACTTTTTGCCTCATGCTCTGGCATATTTAGAGTTCCTTTGGTCTCCCTGCTTTGACCCTTTTTTTTGATCGCAAATCTCCTGGTTGCTCATTACAAACACCCCTATCAGTGAGAAAAAAGGATCCCCAATAGGCAGGTCCACCTTGATATCATCTTGGCCATTATATTTCGGTCAAAGGCAGATAGATAGATAGATAGATAGATAGATAGATAGATAGATAGATAGATAGATAGATAGATAGATAGATAG
>JANRMT010062796.1:88126027-88147314 GCA_026402145.1 Polypterus bichir lapradei | reverse complement strand
CTAAGATGTGTGTACAGTAATTGTTGCCACTTCACATTATCAAAAATAATATTGTAACGAGCACTGAGATGGAAAGACCAAGACACACACACACTGCATGAAAGTAAAGATTCATAACAAAAACATTTATTTAACAATGAATGATCCACCGCCAAACTTTCAGAAGAAATACCTTCCTGGTGTTAAGACCACGGGGAATGCCTCATAAAATAACAGTTATTAAAAATTGCCACAGCTGTTCCTAAACTGTTTCTGAACTCTTCCAGTGTTCCCAATCGTCTTCCAGTGTTGCATGCCATGTCTTTCTCTGTGATCACCCCTTATCTTCTGCAAGACTCTATTTATCCAATACTCCAGGAGTCTCCACCTACCTTCTTAAACCTTGCCAGACTTGTAAAGTGTAACACAAATGTTCCAAGGTTTGGATACGGATTTACTTTATTGTCTTTCAAACCACACAACAAGGAGTGCACAGCTGAACAAAATTGCGTTTCTCCAGGCTCAATGTACGAACACAAAGATAACGATGAGTGCACGTTATACAACAACACATAGATATAATAGACAGCATAAACAGACAGAATATACCCGAGTGTTGTGTATAATCCAATAGACAAATGACAAATTCAAGTAACAAAAAACTTCAAAATAATGCAAGAACATAACAGCATTTTAGGAGATGTGAGATTCTGAATATATGTGTTCAAACAGTCTGTGTGTGTGTTCAAGAATCCAACAGTTCTAACATGTCAGCATGTTGTTTGTGGTTAGTGGTAGCTGAGCAGTCTGATAGCCTGAGGGAAGAAACTCCTGCTGAGTCTGGCAGTCTCACCCCGTATACTGCGGTAGGATTTGTCAGAGGACAAAAGTTTGAACAGTACATTTACTCTGACTATCTTGATGTCTCTCCTGAGGCTTTGATGATTTCCTTTGCCATCCTCATCACTCTCTGTCAGGACTTCTGATACGAAACAGTCCAGCTGCCATACCAGACTGTGATGCTGCTTGTCTAGATGCTCCCTATTGTGCCTCTCTATAGAATGTTGTGAGGATGGGGGATTAGGTTACTCTCCTCACATCCATCACAGAAAGTGAAGGTGCTGCTGTGCCTTCTTGACAAGGGAGGTGGAGTTTGTAGTCCATGTCAGGTCATCCGTGATGTGCATCCCCAGGAACTTGGAGCTTCTTCCTGACTCCAAGTGGAGTATGTGCCAAGTGTTTCCTCTTGAAGTCAACAATGATCTCCTTCATCTTGTTGACATTTAGTGTCAGGTTGTTGTTGCCACACCAGACAACAAGTTGGTTCACTTCTTCTCTGTAAGCCAAGTAATCGTCGTTTCTGATGAGGCCCACCTCCTTTGGGTCATCTTTGAATTTGATGATATGATTCGAGTTATGCCTGGCATGAGACATCAAAGGGAACGACAGAGGGCTCAGAACGCAGCCCTGTGGGATCCCAGTGTTCATGGTGATGGTCTTACAGATGCTTTTTCCAACACACTGCTTGAGGTCTGTCTGTGAGAAAGTCCAATATCCAGTTGCATAATAGTGTGTTGATGCCTTGTTGGTCAAATTTTCTTACCAAGTGTTGAGGGTTAACTGTATTAAAAGCGGAGCTTAAGTCAATAAAGAGCAGCTGCACATAACTGTTCTTATTTTCCAGATGGGCCATGGTCAGATAGAGTGTTGTCAATATGGCATCATTGGTGGAGCGGTGGTGAAGCAAACTGAAGTGGATCATATGTTGCAGGGAGTTTGAATGTTATATGGTGCCCGACCAGCATTTTAAAGTACTTTATCATGGTGGGGGTGAGTGCGATAGGGCGATAGTCATTGAGCTTTAAGGCTGGTGATTTCTTTGGCATTGGTATGACAGTAGTGGCCTTGAAGCATGGAGGTATGATGGTTTCCCTCAGGCAGGTATTATAAATGTCTGTAAGAAAGTGCATCAGTTGGTCAGCACATTCTCTGAATACACACCCTGTTATGCTGTCAGGACTTACAGCTTTCCGCGGGTTGACCCTGTGCAGTGTCCTCCGACCATCAGTTGGGTCGAGACAGAGTGCTTCATCATACCGGCTGGGAGGGGCTTTCATTGTTATTGTGTTGCTCCTTTCTTCAAGCCGGCTGAAGTAAGTGTTAAGTGTACTGAGGAAATCAATATTGTCATCGCCGAGTGGTGGAGGAGACCCGTAGTCTTTGATCGACTGGGGTCTTTTGAATCAGTGAAGTGACCCTGGATTTTCTGTCCATAAGCACACTTCACTGCTGTCATGACTTGGTTCAGGCTGGCTTGTGCAGATTTAAGAGCATTTTTGTCCCCAGACGTGAAGCAGCATTTCGTGCTCTCAGAAGCACATGCATCTCTCTGGTGAGCCAAACTTTTCAGGTTATCATGTATTCTTTATGACGGTCACACCTTCTACACTCTTCTATATGAATCCCGTCACAGACTCAGCATACTCCCCAAGATTTACGTGTTAGATGACAGTGGCAGCCTCTCTGAACACATCCCAGTCTATGCATTCAAAACAGTCCTGGAGTGCTGAAACTGCATCCTTTGGACAAATTCTTATCTGCTTCACAGATGGCTCGGTTCTAGTTAGCAATGGCCTGCATGCTGGAATAAGTATAACAAAGAGATGGCCCTAATGTCCAAGGTGGAGGATGGGGGCTACCCTAAATGCCTGTTTGAAGTTTGCATAAACCTGGTCTAATGTGTTTTCTCCCTTGGCTGCAAAGTCCACATGTTGGTACTAATGTGTAAAACTGTTCTCAAGTTGACTTGATTAACGTCTCCAGCTATAATATGAACACAGTCCAGATTAGTATTTTGCATCATGCTGACCAACTGATACAGTGAGGCGAGTGCGTCTTTTGTGTCGGCATTGGGAGCATGTATACAGCTGTGATGCTAATAGCTGTGAATTCCTTTGGCAAGTAGAATGGCTGGCATTTTAGTATCAGGAACTCTATATTTTCCAAACAATGGCTTGAGACAATTTCACTGGTAGTGCACCAATTGTTCTAAGTGTAAATACATTGTAACGGTTGGCTGGGACCCTTGCCTAGCTAGCACGCCCAGAGAGTGGAAGGACCAGGAGAAGAGTAGTATCTTCCCCGAGACACGAGAGGGCAGCTGCCCTGGTTGGTGTCGGGGCCACGGGAACAGAGCTTGGAAGCGCAACCCTGTGGGGGCCTGTGGCCACCTCCAGGGTCCGCCTGGACAGGATCGGAGCCCTTGAATGCAGCACTTCTGGTCTGCCAGAAGAGAATCCAGGCACACCCGGTGTGCTTCCGGGTGCCCATGCAGCACTTCCGCCGCACCAGGAATTGTTGCAGGAAGGTCATTAACGAGCACCTGGAGCACATCCGGGTACATTATAAAAGGGGCCGCTTCACTCCATTCGAGGAGCAGGAGTCGGGAGGCAGAGGACAGAGCTTGTGAGAGAGGAGTGAAGACAGCAAAAGAGAAAGAAAGAGAAAGAAAGAAAGGGACTGTGAGCAATAGTGCTGGTGGGTTGTGCACTGTGTGTACTGTGCAGAAAAAATGAAAAACAATTGTGTGTTTTGGGACTTCTGTGTGTCTGTCTGTAGCTGGGCTGAGCTTCACAACTTACACCTCCACCCCAAGACCTAACCACTAAGAGCGTGACTCCCATCTGCACAAAATGTTGTTAGCCCATCCACGTGAATGACGCTATTGGGAATTATGGAATTTAGCCATGGCTTGATGAAGATACAGCATGGTGGTGCAGTGGGTAGCGCTGCTGCCTCACAGGTAGGAGACCCGGGTCCTTCCTGCGTGGAGTTTGCATGTTGTCCCCGTGTCTGCGTGGGTTTCCTCCGGGTGCTCCGGTTTCCTCCCACAGTCCAAAGACATGCAGGTCAGGTGCATTGGCGATCCTAAATTGTCCCTAGTGTGTGCTTGGTGTGTGTGTATGTGGGCACCCTGCCCAGGGTGTGTTTCCTGCCTTGCGCACTGTGTTCACTGGGATTGGCTCCAGCAGACCCCCGTGACCCTGTAGTTAGGAAATAGCGAGTTGGAAAATGACTGACTGACAGATGAAGATAAGGACGCAACAGTTTCCCACCTTGTGTTGGGTAGTTAGATCAAGCCTCGAATAGTCCATTTTATTTTCCAGCGAGTGGGCGTTAGACAACAGAATGGATGGAAGCTCAAATTTATAAGGGTTGGCCTTTACTGTAGTCTAGCACTGCTACCCCCTTGATTGCCACAATTTGTGCGGTCTTTCACACAGCTTGTGTTGTTTCCTGCTGTGGTCAAGTGTGGTAGGAAAGCCCTCTGCTGCACTGACATGTGGATCTTGCCTGTGTAAAATTCCCAGTTTATGTTTTGAATTCTAGGGTGTGGTATATGGCCGGCTTGTCATCCCGGCCAATACCCCCAGGCCGCCAGACTGAGCCATCCCTGCAGTATGGAGGTGCCCCGAAGACCAGCAGGGAATCATGGAATGTGTAGTTTTTATACACGGCCCTGCTGGATACCACAGTGGCCGCAAGAGGGATCTGCAGGGGGGAGCAAAGAGTCATATGTGCCCTATAACCCGGAAGTGCGTCATAGGAGGAGCAACGACAGAAGTGGCGTACTTCCGGGGTGAAGAAAAGGACTTGTACCTGATCCGGAAGTGATAAAGAATCACATGGACTGGGGATTGGGAACACTTCCGGGTCAGGGTGTATAAAAGGTCTGTGGGAGCTCCCAGACGGCGAGCTGAGCTGGGTGGAAGGGTGGCAACGTGTCTGGGAGTGGTGGAGAGTTTATTGCATTATTGTGATTATTATTTGTATGAGTATAGTGGAGGAGAGGGTGCTTTGTGCACTTTATTGTCCTAATAAATCAAGTATTTGTACTTTTTCCTGGTGCCTGGAGTCTTGGACAGGGGTTCAAGGGAGTGATAGCGCCCCCTATCTGTCACAAGGGCTAGTGAACCGCTAGGTATATTGTTTGATAACTCCAATGCACGAAGTCTGAGCAAAGTATATTGATTGTAGACCAATCTCATATTTAACTGAATAGGAGTAGGCAATACATTTAATGTAAATCATACATCACTGTTGGGAGCCAAAGTGGCCACTGCCATCCTGCCATGCCATCATTAAGTTTGTGGAATGCAGAGCTCAGCATACCCAGGTAACATTTTGCTGTTACTCACCTATCCAGCCCTGCCTGTCTTCAGGGTAATATGTTGGCAACTAACAGTACAGTACAGTGTACTGCGAAACTGCTCATGATACACATTTGCGTTGTCACATGCATGCGAATAGGGAACAGTTTAAGGGCTCGGATAACTATACTATTCCTCTGAAAAGCTAGATGGCACTGTTAACTGATGCCTTTTCTCTTCCTCTCTCTGCTGACTAGAAGATTGACAACCATGGAACCTCTGACTTCACTTATGGTTTCCGCCCACCTGGCCCCACCTCTTCCAGCCCAGGACCTTTACCTCCGGAAACATCACCATCGTGATTCAGTCTGATGGAGGCTCACATCATTTCAACGTTATTTTCATTGTGCTTTAAGTTGCGTTTTATTTTAATATACGGGGTTGGCCCTCATGGTGCCCCAAAGATCTCTAATCTCTCTCATCTCATTATTACAGCATGATCATCCACACTTGGGGCAATGATCTGTAGGTGCATGCCAGCAATCAAATCAACAACTCCAGGAAAAAAAGGGATTTGTATGAATGCAGCTTGCTTTAGCATTACTTCACGTGGACTGGTGGGGAAATGTATAAATCTGCGTAATACCTCAAGACTTATAAGCGCTGTCACAGACGTGCGCATGGGAGGCAGCTAAATGGCACAAATGAGGGTAATTCCACGCCACACCAGCGGGTGGTGGTGTGCACTAACCCTTTCTCTCTTTCCTCTACAGACCAGTTATGGGAAATTCCACCCGACCCCGAGGACGTCACTTCCAGTTCTGGGCCCGACGACATCACTTCTGGTTCCGACCCTGATCACCTATAGTTCCGGTTCCAACTCTGCTGACCTCACTTCCTCTGCCTGAGCATAAAATCGTCATTTTGTTTCATGCAAGTCAGTTCTGTTTTGAACTAAGTGTGACTAAGTGTTTGACACCTTTTTGTTCAACCTACTTTATACGGGGCGGCTTTCCCAAATCTTTTTGTGGGGTTTGTGTGTTCATTTGACAGGGTATTAAAAGTTTGGTGTAAAATTTGAGAAATGGGTTGGTTATGACCTACCTGAATCATTGCTATTACAAAGCTGCATTTCCCTTTGGCCAAAAACCACAACTTTACTAAGACTTTCATTTTGGCTGAGAATGAGTGACTTCTCCATGTAGATGGAGCAGTCATGTAATGTACAAGATTTGTCAGAAATATTATTCTGTTTCTGTCCAATCGATACACTTTTACAAATCTATTGTTGTCCAGCATTTTCTAAACAGTTCACCTTTTCCTGGGTTGTATGTGTTGATCACTCTGCCCAAATGCCATTTTCTGGTAGTTCTTAGCCAGCTAGGGCAGCTCATGAGTTCTCCTAAATCCTGGTGAAGTTAGGAGTCGTTTCCTAAATTAGAAAAACTGACCAAATGCTTTAACTGTTAATCCTTAGACAAGAACTAAACTTGCATTACTCAAAGAATTTTGAGCCAGTTAGGACCGTTTTCCCAGTCTGAGACACTTGATAAATATGGGCGTTATTCTGTTTTTTGATCATTTTTTGAGGTCTATCACTCCTTTTGCACATTTTTCTACAGTTTTATTGCAATAGGAAGACAAAGGAAAAAATTTCCCCAAGAAAATGATGGAGACCACTAATATGCTGAGAGCATTTTTACATTTTTACTGACTCAGAGTGCATTTTTAATGATAAGGACCGCATGGCAGTCTTAAAAGCATCATAAGCTGAAACATACATAGGCATGAGAAACATCTTGGGCCCTTGGGCCAGTGCCGATTGTGAACATATGCTAAGATGACATGGAGCCATGATATAAACATTGCCAGAACAAGCCAAGATCAAAGCCAGAAATCAAACCAATCAGTATGAAAAAAATGAAATTATAAACCAGAACTTGGAGACCAATAACAGAAGCTTAGTTTGTAAACACCAGGAGGATAATGCATAAGGATTCTAAATCAAGCATTTTAAGTTTTTATCCGTCAATTTCAGATACAGCAGAGACACCTATGCCTGTTTAATAATGGTCGTGTTGATGATGTTACATGCATCGCACTTCCCAGGGGATTCAGGAATGTGATCTCTAAAGGAACAGCAAACACTAAAGCTCCAAAATGACGGCGCTCACAATAAAGATGGTGTTGCAGAATAATAGTAATAACTTCCATAAATCACCCTAAAACAGGAAACTAATATTAGTATTACAATCCTTGACCCTAAGGACCCTCAAGTAGATCCATGCATTGTTTATATACACTAAATGAATTTATTTGGACCACTCTACTTGTGCAGTCAATGGAGGCTCTGATCGGGGCTCTCGAGAGACTGAGCGAGGAGTCAGAGTGTCTGGGCTTGTGAGTGTCCTGATAAAAACCAACATCCAGGCCTTTAATGACCTCTTAGGCACATCAGCAGTGTGTCTGTCTGGGAAGAGAGTGTCAGCCTTGTCGAGAGGTTTACTTACCTCGGCAGTGGCATTCATGTCTCTGGTGATTCTTCCTGTGAAGTCAGTAGATGGACTGGAAGAGCATGGGGGGTCATGAGGTCACTGGAAAGGGGTGTGTGGTGCTCCTGATATCTATGCAAAAGGACGAAGGTCCAAGTCTTTAGAGTCCTGGTGCTTCCTGTCTTGCTATATGTTTGTGAGACATGGATGCTACCCAGCGACCTAAGACGGAGACTGGACTCCTTCAATACTGTGTCAAGAATCCTTGGGTACCGCTGGTTTGACTTTGTGTTGCTCACGGAGTCCCGAATGAGGCACATTACATGCATTGTGAGGGAGTGTCAGTTACGGCATTACGGCCATGTGACTCGATTCCCAGAGGGTGATCCGGCTCGCAGGATCCTCATTGTTGAGGACCCAAGTGGCTGGCCCAGGCCAAGGGGACACCCACGTAACACTTGGCTGCAGCAGATAGAGGGTCACTTCCGGATGGTGGGACTGGATCCCGTGTCTGCCTGGGGGGTTGCCAACCAGGATCTCGAGCTGTTTCATTGTGTGGTGGGTGTGGCAACATGCTGTACCAGTGCATGCTCCCCAACCTGGGGGAGCAGCCATGGGAGCCACACCACGTCCCTCGGAGCCTTTGTTGGCAGCCTCCCCGGGTTGCACTGGGGCCACTTTCATGGAACACCGGAGCTTAATCTGGTTGGGCACCGTGGCCTCTGCCAGGGAGAGCTGCATAGAGCTACACGGTTTAACGAGCCGGTCTGGGCGGGAGCGCAGCCACACCCAGAAGTAGGTCAACAAGCACCTGCAGCACTTCCAGGCAGGCTATAAGAGGAGCCTGCAGCCACTAATCAGGGTGCCAGTGTCGGGAGGAGGAGGACAAAGCTGCCCTGGGAGGAGTGATGGAGGAAAAGAAGAGTGTGTTTTGGGTGTTTTTTCTTTGGTGGTGTTTTTGGGGACTGTGTAGGGCCAGTGGGGCACGGAGAAGACGTGACCCACGGCTGAAGATAATAAATTCTTTTGTGTAGTTTACCCGTGCCTCTGGTGTCAGTCTGTGTCGGGTCGGCGCCAATAAAGCGCCTTATATCACACTGGGTAGGAGCTACTTTTGCTCTCATAACAGCTTCAGTTCTTCATGGCATGGATTCCACAAGATGCTGGAAACATTCCTTTGAGATTCTGGTCCATGTTGACATGATTGCATCACACAGTTTCTGCACATTTGTCATCTGCACATTCATGCTAAGAATCCTCTGTTCTACCACATCCCAAAGTGGTTCCTTTGGATTCAGATCCGGAAAAGTGGGTAGAACACTGAAGAACATGGAACTCATCATCATGTTCCTGAAATCCATTGGAGACGACCTTAGCTCTGTGACATGGTGCATTTTCATGCTGGAAGTAGCCATTAAAAGATGGGTTTCCATGAAGGGATGCACATGATCAATACTTAAACAGGACATGGCATTCAAGCAATTGTTGATTGGAATTAATGGGCCCAAAGTGTGCCAAGAAAACAATTCCTACACCATCAAGCTACTACCACCAGACTGTTGAGATAAGGCATGTTGGGTTCATCAATTCATGCTGTTGGCACTAAATTATACCTAAGCAGAAATGAGATTCATCAGGTCAGTCTATGTTGTCCCAGTCTTCAACTGTCCAGTTTTGATGAGTCCTGTGCCCACTGCTACCTCATTTCTGTTCTTGGCTGACAGGAGTGGAACCCAACACGGTCTTCTGCTGTTTTAGCTCCTCTGCCTCAAGATTTGGTGTTCTGAGATGCTTTTCTTCTCAGTTGTACACTCAGTGGTTATCTGAGTTATCATTGCCTTCCTGCCACCTCAAGCCAGCCTGGCCATTCTCCTTTGACCTCTCTCATCATACTGCCACATGACTGGAGGATTGCATTCATTTTCTGGTGTTCCTAATAGTTTGTTCAATGAGTGTAGCCAAAAAAAAGAATGATAAATCACAGATCATGCCAGCATCTCAGTGAATTACATCATATTAACAATGGCAGAAAAGGATGTTTAGAAACTACTACATCTAAAAACACACCCGTTCTGAAGGGACTTAGGGACCACTGTGCAGAAGCAGCAGGCTTTAGGCTGATTTGTTTCTACATGCTGGGTAACCATTACTCAGCAAACTAAGAGATGAGGCTTGCTATTCTAACCACAGACCCCCCAACCCATTCATTAAAATGACTTGCCTTAATATTTGCTGGCTGATGTACAACATAAGTTAACCAGAAGTAATTTGCTTGAGTCACATGACGTTCAGGCAGCAGGTCATTGTGGGCTCTGAAAATGCCAGGCTGTGGTTTAGTTCTGACCATGGCCACTGAGCCGTCTGGGCCTCAGAGTTTGCATTTCTTTGATTCCTTTGAATTGCTGCAGCGGTATTTGCTCCGTCAACCAGAGAAGCATGCCCTTCACCAGTCTAACCACTCAAGGTGTGGCCCACAAGCTGACAGTCAAAGCATTCAAGTAAGGTGAAATTAAAATTTCACAGTTATGTACTTATGTTCATTTCTAACAATAAGTCGACTGCCTGATCTCTGTTCCCCTGAAAGAACTTAAGTGACGTTTGGTTCACAGCGAAGGGTCTAAAATGACCACAACAGAGCATCCTATCTGAAATCATTTCCGTTTTCATTGTCCATGCCTTCTGACTCACTGGTATCAGAAAAACCCCAAATATGATATATAATTTGATTCATCTTTATGTCTAACTATGCAAGACATCAAGCTTTTTGGGGTTTCCCCCTATTTTTTGGTCCTCTTGTCCAAAGTTTAGACTGTATTTTGTGCAGAAAATTACAACCTTAATGGTAAAGAGCAAATCAAAAAGTGTCTGCAGCAAAAAATAATCAGAAGGATTTGAAGTTGTGCAGGAGACATCAACTAACCCCAGGAGTTCACCCCTTCATTGGATTTGAGGGGTCAAAGTTACTCCTCTGCGGTGGACTGGCACCCTGCCCGGGGTTTGTTTCCTGCCTTGCACCCTGTGTTGGCTGGGATTGGCTCCAGCAGACCCCTATGACCCTGCAGTTAGGATATAGTGGGTTGGATAATAAATGGATGGATGGAAGTTACTCCTTTTCACAAAACTTGTGATCGGTAAAAGTCATTTTATGCTATTTTGAGATTATTGATCACAAATATAATACTAGTTTTGATATTTGTGTCTTTACCAGTGGTCCTAGCCCTCTAAGGACCACTCCAGTAAGGTTAAAATTGACAAATTTCAAACCTAAGCAAGGTATCATTTTAGACTGTTTCAAGGTCAGTGATTATGAATATGATGTTACTTTTAATGTTTGGGATCCTTTTAATTGATCTAGCCCTCTGTGGACCTCAGAAGGTGAAAGAATGACAAACTTCAATTACAATCGAGAATATTAAGACTCTAAATATTTAAATTGAAGCACACCTTTAGATATTAGAAATAGCTGACACATTCTTGTTTATTATGTTTTTATTTATGTATTTATTCTTGTTTATTAAGTACTTCTACCTCATGAAGTAAATCAATACATTTTTTATGAACATCCCAAATTAGTACAGCTTACACTAATTCAGGCTTCTTTATTTATTTATTTATTTATTTTTTTTGCAATCAAATTTTTATTAATTCATCTGATACATAAGAAAACATGAAAACTTTGCTTTAAATCGTATTGACGGCAGTGAGAAAAAAATAAAATAAAAATACCAAAAATACCCAAGTCGCCCTCCCTGCCACCCTTCCAGCCTTGAGGTAGACAATTGTCTGCATCTTAACATCAGCAAAACCAAGAGGCTGCTTAGTGACTCTAGCTGTACTAAAGAGGCTCTACATCCAGTCGCTATTCAGGGAGTGGATGCAGAGGTGGCCCGCTCCTACAAGTACTTGGGGGTCCATATCAATGACAGGTTAGACTGGTTTCAAAACACACAGGAACTATATAAGAAAGAACAGAGCAGGCTCATTTGTCTTAGGAGACTGTGCTCCTTTAATGTGGTAAGTGACATCCCTCACAACTCTGTGATGGCCAGTGTGATTTTCTACATTGTTATGTGTTGGGCTGGTAACATTACTTCAAGAGAGGCCCACCGAATCAACCATCTAATTAAAAGGGCATTCTCAGTTATAGGGCACACTCTGGACCCCCTGGAGGTAGTAGAGGAGGAAAGACTTAAAACAGCTTCGTCTTTTAGGTAAGATCAAGCCTTTTTTTATCTTCTAGGGATCTTGAGAAAGCTACTCATGCTTTTATCTTCTCTCGCCTGGATTACTGCAACTCGCTGTATTCTGGGAGCAGCAAATCCCTGATACGCAGGTTACAGTTGGTCCAGAATGCTGCTGCTCACTTTGTGGTTGGGGAAAGAAAGTCTGATTCTGTTTCTCCAATATTGGCTGCCTGTCAGTTTTCGAATTGATTTTAAAATCTTGTTGCTAGTTTTTAAATCTTTACATGGGCTTGCTCCTGCCTATTTATCTGAACTGTGTGTTTTACACCAGCCATCCAGAGTGCTTAGATCTTCTGGTCAGTTGTCTCTTGTTGTCCCTCATACCAAGTGTAAAACTAAGGGGGACAGACAGGGCTTTTACAGCTGCTGCCCCTCGCCTGTGGAACTCTTTACCTCCTCACATAAAGGAGTCGTCTACAATCGAACTGTTCAAAACGAGATTAAAGACTCATTTCTATTCACTTGCTTTCTGTGACCTTCAGTAATAATGATGGTTTCCTCATTGTGATTATGTAATCTGACTTCTATTTATTATTTAGTTTATTCATGTTCATTTATTTTATTTCTGTTTATGTTAATTGTATGTTTTTTCTTCTTTTATTATAAAGCACTTTGGCCACAGCATTCCTATGTTGTTTTAAATGGGCTATCTAAATAAATTGACATTGACTTTGACAAAACTGAGTGCCATTATGAACAATGCTGCACATCCTCTCTTTGACAGACAAACTCTGAGGACTTGCAGCTAACAAAAGTTTGTCAAGAAACATGACTGGGGCTGCTTTATACCAATAGAAATATTCCTGTATAATGTCTCACTGGGACTGGGACAGCAGAGTCAGAAGTTTTCTTTCTTTTTAGATTTTCATCCTTTTCAGTCATTCTGGTGTGTGTTCAGACCAAAGTAAGTTATTTATCTATCTGTTTATGTATTTATTTATCTATTTAAAGAGCTTCTGTAAAAAGCAAAATGTTTCTCTGGAGAAAAATAAAGTTCCATCTATTGTCAAATGAATAGACAAGAGCCAGAAAAAGGTTTGGGGCAGCCTCCCATATACTTGAAGCCCGGCTGCAAATTTGACAATCGATTGCACAACAGTACAGATTCGAATCCAGAACAGAACTGCCTTGGATGAGGTAAAGATAGTAAAGTGATTCCCTGCTATATTTATTAATATTATTATTATTACTAGGAGGCTCGCCCCCTGCTCACTTCGCTCGCCCACCCCCAGGTTTGGTTTACTGGATAAACAATTTAAAGAGATTGTTATTTTCATGGGAATTGTTACATATGCATTATTTTCATTTTTACTATAAAACTTTTGAAAAAACAATATTTGTCCTTTATTTCCTTCCCCAGGCATGGTTACATCTCTTTGTTCGCATTGTGAAGGGGGGGTCTGAACACACGCTAAAAAGATGCGATCAGTTCAGCTGGTGTCTTGCTGTTGCTGCTGGCCAGTTGTGTGTCGTGCTTGTCGTGCTTTGCGTCAGTCACTTAAAAGCCTGTACAGCAGCTGTCCTTTTGCCACTTTGCATTTCTGCGGCTAGCATTCTGAAGGAGTAGAAGGAGGAGTTGGGGGGGGGGGGGTTGGTGTGAGGGCTGAACGCACGCTAAGGAGAAGTGCTCAGATCATCTGGTGGCTTGTCGCTGCTGCTGCTGGCAAGCTGCGTGTTCTGCTTGTCGTTGTTTTAAGAGCTGGGAGCACCTGAAGTTTGTCTGCCAAAAGCGTTCCAACAACTGCTAGGTTAGATGTCCATGAACTTGTTTTAAATTGCTTGTAAGTAGGGTGTGACATGCAAAAGTCACTGTCTCACAGGTTTTGCTTCCTAAGGTTGTAATGTCTAGTCTTGCGTGTCGTCAAAGTGTCTCTCCAAGATGGTCTGGTCTTGATCGCTTCGCTCAACCCGCCCCCCCGGAGGAGCACTACACTCCTGCCATTTCGCGTCTCTTCCGCTCGTGTTGTGAAGGGGGGGGGGGGGCTGAACGCACACTAAGAATAAGTAGACGGATCAACTACTGGCTTTGTGCTGCTTCTGCCAAGATGCCTGTTCTGCTTGTCGCTCTGCACATCGATCATTTAAAAGCCTGTACAGCAGCTGTCCTTCTGTCTCACTGCCTTGTCTTGCGTGACGTTAAAATATCTCTCGCGGGATGTCAAATTGTCTTCTGACAAGATCAAGCCTCGTCTCTCTGGTCTTTCTAGAAATATTTTTTTTATAATAAAGAGATGTTACTCATATCCTTAGCCCAACATCTACATATCATATGTGTTTACAAAGTGTGTTTTAATAAGTTAACATGTGTTTAAAGTGTGTGGGAGAGGTATTTTAAGGCTTAAACTATCAAAAAAATGTTTATTTATATGGTCTTTCTGTATCGTGGATTTTCACCTATCACAGATGGGTCAGGAACGTAACTTCCACGATAGGCGGGGGATCACTGTAGTTTTAAAGGAAGGCAGAGGACATTATGTCATCGGGCCCCGGTCCAGAAGTGACATCATCAGGGTCAGTCAGAAGGCAAAGGCAAAGTAGAAAGAACAAAAGTTAAAGTGAAAGTGAAAGAAAGACAGAATGAGAGGCAGGATCGAGGGAACTCATGCAAGGAAAGAATGAAATCAGGTGGCTGGGGATGAGCCTGGGGCTGAGGAAGGGCTCTCCTATTGAACTATGCTGGTGATTAGGAGTGGCACATTATGTGGTGTCTGCCATGGATGCCAAAGGGCTGGCGGTGGGAGACGGGTGTGTGGCTCGGCACGGCACTCCATGGTTGCTGCAGGCCTTGCAATGGGGACCCAAGCCAGGAATTAAAGGTTGACTGCACCTGGCAGTGGGTGTCTCCTCTTACTGCAAAGTCCAAACAGGATAAGTGGGTGAGATGTTAGAGGGAAGCATTTGGGCCTGTGCTTTAAAAGGAAAGGGACTGTCTCTGGATTATTTACCTCATTTTATGGATTAGTTATTTGGAGTGTTTTTTAACCTCCACAGATTTCACAGATTTTCTGGATTATTTATTTATTGCTTACAATAAGAAGAATTTTTGTTACACTGCATTTTAATTTGGACACTGGATTTGATTGATTTTAATAAAAACACTTGACACTTTTTTGCAAATACCCCCTGCCGCAGATGTGTGTCCTTATTTGCCCAACTCATCTCCGTATATGACTATCGACAGTGTCAGGTATAAGAGGCACCGGGAAGTGACAAGGGAGTATGGAGCTTACCTGGACCGCCACAGCCTGCAAATATCATTGTTGTTTGTAATGAGTTCAAATAAAAGAAAAAAGAAAAGCTTGAACATACAACTGAAGCGAAAAAATAAAAATAAAATAAAATACGTAAAAGAAATGCTTGAGTAAATGACCTAAAATATATATATACTAGCTAACCCGCGGCGTAGCATACGCCGCATAATTATGTATCGATGGGTGAACACCTCCAGAAAGACACAGTTGTCCAAATGGGGTTGGTTTTGAGGATATGACTGTAGGTGAATGAAAAGATGTAACTCTGGAGAGGGCAACATACAATACAGCGTTTTACATGTTGCATACAGCGATTCACATTCGCGACAAATATGATTCTTCTTAGATGGTGCTGTCACGTCTACCCACGCTCTCGAAGCATACACACTGCCTGGTAATGTGCCCGCTCGCAAGAGCAACCAACAGAGACCCTCCCACCAACTGTAATACCATGGGACACCCCTCGCAAACTGTTTTACACACCGCATACAGCGATTCACATCTGCGACAAACTGTTTTACACACTGCATACAGCGATTCACATCCGCGACATGATTTTTCCTAGATGGTCCTGTCGCGTCCACCCTCGCACTCGAAGCATACAAACTGCCTGGTCATGTGCCCGGTCGCATGCCGCGTCCACCCTCGTTCTCGAAGCATACACACTGCCTGGTCATGTGCCCGCTCACAAGAGAAACTCACGTAGAGCCGCCCACCAGTTGCCTGTGTGTGTGCCTCTGTCTGTCTCTGGCACTGCCTCTGTGTGAACATTGGTGAAGCAGGTGAGACGGTAATGAAACAGAGGCACAGGGCTTATTGGTTTTTAAAGACTGCTTCCTTCATTGGGTTTTAACCAATGCACGGAACGAACCAACACACAATTGTCCATGCAGCGCTCAGGCGCGGAGGGTGGAACGGGAGGAGAGGAGAAGGACGTCCACTCCGCTCCCTCCGTCATGCTAGTCTGCTGATTTCTCGTTCAGTATACACTGCCTGCTCATGTGCCCGCCTCCAACTCGTCACTTGAGTCGTTGTCGTCTTTGTACAGTCCAGATGCACCTGTGACTCACGTAGACTTTTCATTGCTCAGTGCGGTTTTGGCTGCCTTTCTATATATAATCCACCAAGACACCCGACCACAGTGGTAGCGAGGTGGGAGGGGGGTGTGTACAAAGTGTAGGAGCATCTAAGAATACGCATGTTTGTCGCGGATGCGAATTGCTGTATGTAGCGTGTGAAACAGTTTGCTGTGGTGCACGCAGTCGTGCGTCGTAACCGAAAACTCGTTTTTTAAAGACTGCTCACTTCATTGTGTTTTAACCTCAGTTGTAAAGGAATGTTTTAAGGATCCCATGGGATACCCCTCGCAAACAGTTTTACACACTGCATATGGCAATTCACCTCCGCGAGAAACATGCCTCTATTAACATTCAACGTGGTTCGGAGCTGCATGTGACCTCTACGACAGACGAATATAAATGACGCCGGTTTTTCTGTGTCGTCGCGTCCGAGTTGGTGGGCGTGGCTCTGTGAGTTGTCGTCGTATCCAATGGTCTTGGAGTTGGTGGGCGTGGCTCCTTCCTGCGTGCGCCATAGGTGTCTGACTTGTCGGCGGCTTAGTGAATCCACGCCCCTTCCGGCGTGCTTTCCACGGTTGTCTTGCCTTTCCATGGGTGTCTTGCCTTAGTGAATCTATACTAATAAAAGGCAAAGCCCTCACTCACTCACTCACTCACTCACTCACTCACTCACTCACTCACTCACTCACTCACTCACTCACTCACTCATCACTAATTCTCCAACTTCCCGTGTAGGTAGAAGGCTGAAATTTGGCAGGCTTATTCCTTACAGCTCACTTACAAAAGTTAAGCAGGTTTCATTTCGAAATTCTACACGTAACGGTCATAACGGTCGATAACGGTCGACAACGTCCGCCATGTTGAACTTTCTTATTTATGGCACCATCTTCACGAAATTTGGTAGGCGGCTTCCCTGCGCTAACCAAAACCGATGTATGTACTTATTTCGATGGTATGACGCCATTGTCGGCCGCCATTTTGAACTTTCCAACGTCACTAATTTTCCAACTTCCCGTGTAGGTAGAAGGCTGACCCCATCTTCACGAAATTTGGTAGGTGGCTTCCCTGCGCTAACCAAAATCGATGTACGTACTTATTTCGGTGGTATGACGCCACTGTCGGCCGCCATATTGAATTTTCCAAACATCACTAATTCTCCAACTTCCCGTGTAGGTAGAAGGCTGAAATTTGGCTGGCTCATTCCTTACACCTTACTTACAAAAGTTAAGCAGGTTTCATTTCGAAATTCTACGCGTAACGGTCATAACGGTCAACAATGTCCGCCATGTTGAACTTTCTTATTCATGGCCCCAACTTCACGAAATTTGGTAGGCGGCTTCCCTGCGCTAACCGAAACCAATGTACATACTTATTTCGGTGGTATGACACCACTGTCAGCCGCCATATTGAACTTTCCAACGTCACTAATTCTCCAACTTCCCGTGTAGGTAGAAGGCTGAAATTTGGCAGGCTCATTCCTTACAGCTTACTTACAAAAGTTAAACAGGTTTCATTTCGAAATTCTACACGTAACGGTTATAACGGTCGATAACGGTCGACAACGTCCGCCATGTTGAATTTTCTTATTTATGGCCCCATCTTCACGAAATTTGGTAGGCGGATTCCCTGCGCTAACCGAAACCGATGTATGTACTTATTTCGATGGTATGACGCCACCGTCGGCCGCCATATTGAACTTTCCAATGTCACTAATTTTCACAATGTCCGCCATGTTGAACTTTCTTATTTATGGCCCCATCTTCACGAAATTTGGTAGGTGACTTCCCTGCGCTAACCAAAACCGATGTACGTACTTATTTCAGTGGTATGATGCCACTGTCGGCCGCCATATTGAAGTTTCCAACGTCACTAATTCTCCAACTTCCCGTGTAGGTAGAAGGCTGAAATTTGGCAGGCTCATTCCTTACAGCTTACTTACAAAAGTTAAGCAGGTTTCATTTCAAAATTCTACGCGTAACGGTCAACAACGTCCGCCATGTTGAACTTTCTTATTCATAGGTAGAAGGCTGAAATTTGGTACTTATTTCGGTGATATGATGCCACTGTCGGCTGCCATATTGAACTTTTCAACGGCCTTTGTTACTTATGGGCCCATCTTCAAGAAATTTGGTACCCGGGTTCCCAACGCTAACTGAATCCTACTTACGTACATATATACGTCCATAGCCTGCAGCTCGGTCACCGTGTGAGGCGGCGTTGGGTCCCCCATCCCAACGCCTCCCACGTTGTTGGCTGCCTGCCTATATAAGGCCGTCTGTCGCTCCAGTCTCTACATTCCCTTCCTTGCTTCACCACGGTATTCACGTCTCCCTGCTGATAACTACAGCCTTTTTATTTAATCCACGGCTTCTCCGCTGTTTTATTGTTCATTTATTACGATTATAGTTATTGTATAGGTATTTTAGACTTACTTTACATTGTTCAGGTACCCATTTCCTTTATCATTCCAACCGTACCCCCATTAACATGTCTATCAAGGTAATCACCATCGATCAAAGAACTGTCACTTACCAAGTGGTTTCCATGCCCGGAGATGGCACCTGCCTTTCCATTCTCTTTGTTACATATTGCACAGCCATATCAGGCTCACTTTTGATATCCGGAGGAACATTGTGTCTTATGTATTGAATGACTGGGACAGGTTCAAGGTGTGGACTGATGACGGTACAGGAGATAATTATACTACACAGGAGCACTAGAAGAGTGAAATGCTTAAGTGTACCGAAATGGCCAAATATTTTACACCTTTGGACAACCGCCAATGCCTCTTAAACATCTTAGCTTCACAGGTGACGATTTCAGTAGTGGACACTTTGATGTTTAGAAATGTTTAAACTCTCAAAAGCTGGATGTGAAGTTATCAATGAAACTGGTTGTATACTTACAAAACTTTACAGATGCCGAATATCTCTTCAACACAAGTCCTACAAATACTGTCGTAACTGAAACAAACCATGAAACTCAAACCGATTATGACAGCAGCAATCCAAGCTGTGAGATTTGAAACAAGATTACTGTTCACATGGCCAACTGTACGTTGCATGCTCAAGAGTAAGCTCAGCGCACAGCTACAGCTTGGTCATATTACAACTGGAGGGCCGAACTGACAACGTGGCATACAAAGAGATCTTTAACAAATAATTATTGGTATATTTTCCCTCAGTTTAAAAAGGTTTAATTTTCTTCTTAATAAAAATTTTAAGGCAGTACTTCACCGCTGCGAAGCGCGGGTATTTTGCTATCTATACTAATAAAAGGCAAAGCCCTCACTCACTCACTCACTCACTCACTGACTGACTCATCACTAATTCTCCAACTTCCCGTGTAGGTAGAAGGCTGAAATTTGGCAGGCTTATTCCTTACAGCTTCCTTACAAAAGTTGGGCAGGTTTCATTTCGAAATTCTACGCGTAATGGTCATAACTGGAAGCTGTTTTTCTCCATTTACTGTAATGGAGATGAGCTTGAAAGCCGTGGGGGCGGAGTTTGACATCATCACGCCTCCCACGTAATCACGCAGTACGTAGAAAACCAGGAATAGCCCCAAAAAGCGCTGAAGAAAACATGCATTATATAATTGAGAAGGCAGCGAAACAATAAGAAGCGAGTGATATATACAACCATATTCATGAGTTCTGCTACTTCGGAAACAAAGCACAGTGTAAACCTACACTTTAAATTAAGTTCATAGACAGGCTGCCGCTGGCGTTTGTAATTTAGTGCCTGCCCATATAAGGCCGTCCGTCAGCGGCAATCCAATAGCAAACTGCCACGGGTAAATATTCACGGGTGAAGGACTGTGCTTATGCAGAGGAAGATGACATAGTCAGGGTGGTGTTTGGCACAAACTCAGCGAAACTGCGAGAGAAAGTTTTAAGTACCGGGACTTCGGTAGCATTAGATACAGCCATGGACATAGCACGACATGGCAACAGCACAGCTGGGAAACTTCGATGCATGTACACCGAGCGGCTCACGTGAACTGACGCAGTGCACAGACAAAGCAACAGTTCCGAAGAGCGCTGAACAAAAACCGAATTACACAATTGAAAAGGCAGCAAAAAAATATGAAGCGTCTGATAAATACAAGATAAGTATGTAATAAGTACAGCTACTGCAGAAACAAAGCACACGGTGGAAAAAGTGAATGTCCCGCTAAAGGAAGACAGTGTTAAAAAAAAACCCGTGCATGCAGTGTGTCAGGTCTCAGATAAAGAAGAAGACGAGCTGTTTATTGATGCAGTAAGAAACGAATCTTTTTCATAGCTTATTTAACACACTACGTCTCCGCTGCGATACGCGGGTATATATATATGTATATGTATATATATATATACCCTGATCTACATACTCGAATAATGAATACTTTATTCGCAATCAATGATTGTTTTGGTAAAGCCATACTCAGTGTATTCATTAGATGAACGGTAAAAAAGTAAGAGCGAGGGGAGGGTCACTTATTGAGGCATGCAGGCAAAACCACATTAGCACGCGGGCTCGATGTACGAAAAAATATATCTTTTCAAGTTCTATTTAGTCCATATGTGTCAAACTCAAGGGCCACGGGCCACATCCGGCCCGGCGTGTAATTATATCCGGCCCGCGAGATCATTTTATATACTGTATTATTGTTATTAATGGCCCGGGTATATGAAGCGCTGGTAACACAATAAACTACAGATCCCATAATGCAGCGCTTCACCAGCCTTGCCGAACACTTACCGCGTTAATCAAGTCTAGCTTGCAAGTTATTGCGAAGCTAGCCCACACGATGCTTAAGAGAAAAGTTGATTCTGATAATAGGGCCTTTAAAAACCGATGGGAGGCTGAGTATATGTTTACTGACATTGCCGTTAAACCCGTGTGTCTCATTTGTGGAGCTAATGTGGCTGTAATTACAGAATTTAATCTAAGACGGCACTATGAGACAAAACATCACGGTAACCTGAAAGACCTGAATGCAATGCAGAAGATACAGAAAGCAGAAGAATTAAATAAGAATCTGACACTTCAGCGGACGTTTTTACCCGTGCACAATCACAAAGTGATTTCAAGTGAAGCTGCTTTTATGG
>JANRMT010062796.1:88110811-88122036 GCA_026402145.1 Polypterus bichir lapradei | reverse complement strand
TATCTATCTATCTATCTATCTATCTATCTATCTATCTATCTATCTATCTATCTGTCTATATCAGGGGTGCCCAATGCGTCGATCGCGATCGACCGGTAGATCGCAAAGGTAGTGCAGGTAGATCGCATTGCATTCAAAAAAAAATTATTTTTTTAAATGTTAGTCTATCATATATCCTCCCAATGGCATTTGCCTCTTGATTGACATACAGGGCGGCCAGTCTGAGATCTCTTTTCTTCTAACACACTTGTCATCCCTCATGCACAATCAAACGCGCGAGCTACTGCAAAACTCCAGCTGTGATCTAGTTAGCCTTCCAATTTATATCGACTAAAGAAGGGATTAAAAAAAAATTGTTTGGGGAGGGTATGGGCTGGATGTGGAATCGGAAGAGGATTTTTCTCTCACAATGTCACAATCGAAATGCGTTTGTCTGATCTGTCAATCTATCGTTGCTATTCCAAAGAAGGAAAATGTGGAAAGGCACTTTCGAACTGGTCATAAAAACTACGACATTGACTTTCTTCCGAAAAGCGATCTGAGAAAGAGAAAGGAGAGGGAACTAAATCGCAGTTAATCGGACAACCGTCATTTTTCACTCGGCTGAATTCAAAAGCTCCTTGACTGCATTATCCGGCTCTACTTATTTATGAGAGTCAGCCTTTACCACATGAATCCAAATACTGTAGTGATCATAAATGTATTGAATTGTTATTGTGCCATAAAGGTTATTCAGTTATGCAAGGTATGACAACATATATTTTATGTATAAGTATACTCAGTATATATATATATAATGTAGGTAGATCATTTTGACCTGGTCATTTTAAAAGTAGCTCGCAAGCCGAAAAACTGTGGGCACCCCTGATTTGTATAATGTGATATCATCCATCCATCCATTATCCAACCCGCTATATCCTAACTACAGGGTCACGGGGGTCTGCTGGAGCCAATCCCAGCCAACACAGGGTGCAAGGCAGGAAACAAACCCCAGGCAGGGCATCAGCCCACCACAGGGCACACACTCGGGACAATTTTGGATCGCCAGTGCACCTAACCTGCATGTCTTTGGACTGTGGGAGGAAACCCGCGCAGACATGGGGAGAACATACAAACTCCATGCAGGGAGGACCCAGGAAGTGAACCCAGGTCTCCTAACTGTGAGGCAGCAGCGCTACCCACTGCACCACCGTGCCGCCCTTATGTGATATCATCTACTGTTAAATTCTGTTTTTTTGGGAGTTTTTTCCTTGTCTCCTTAGAGAGTCAAGGCTGGGGGGCTGTCAAGAGGCAGGGCCTGTTAAAGCCCATTGTGGCACTTCTTGTGTGATTTTGGGCTATCCAAAAATAAATTGTATTGTATTGTATTTATGTAGGGTGTTTTTCTTGCTACTCAAAGCACTAAGACAGAGGGGAGCCACTTCAACCACCACCAATGTGTGGTACCCACCTGGGTTGCTAAAGATGGAGATGCCATCTTGGAAGTGGTCCCAATAGTTTTTCAACATGATGTCATGTCTGGAGAGAAAAAATAAAGTAGCCTGTTTTAGGGGGCAAAAGATTTGCATCTGCAAATCAGAAAAGAGAGTAAAAAAAAGAGGGCGAGAGGAGACACTGTTTTGCTCTTGTACCAAGGAAAGGGTATCTGATGGAGAACTGATGCAGTGACAAACTGGATGGAGGGTATAGGCCTAAAGGTACAATTCAAAGTTGAGAAGGGAGACCCCCACACCTAACCTGTCATGGAGGAAGGTGGAGTGTTTTACAATGAACCTTCTAAAAAAAAAAGTCCTAGAGTTTATTTCAGACCAGAGCTTAGGAGATGGAGATAGAGGTAGCATGCTACTTATAAAATTAACATGGCAGAAAATATTTTTCTTAATTAATTAAAGTTCAGACTAAAGAGATAGGGAAAGGTAGACCACAAGACAACAGGGTCTTTAATGTCCTATAGCAGTACTCTGCGGCTGTCCGGCCACACAGAGAGAGGCAGAAATCTTCATACCCAGAGGTGCAGAGGGAGGAAGAGAAGACAGGGAATTGCAGGTGTACCCTGTAGGAACTGAACTAAAATAAATAAACAGTAATCAGTATGTATGTGTATATGCATATAAATTTAGAAATCTAGTATTCCTGTCATTGAAGAAGGATGTACTTCAGGTAAGATTCTGGAGTGAGAGGCTGATGAGCTATAAGGACCTCATGTGGACAGTGCATTTACATGTGCTTTAATAACCCAGTTATTCACAGAAATCTGATTTCTAAAATGCCATTTAAACCCATACTGTGGTTAGAGAAACTGGTTTATGGGTCTCTAAGAAACCAACTTAACAATGGTAGATTAACCCATGAATAACCCACTTATTTGCCCAAGTAAACCCATGACTGGGTTACAATTGAGGATTTCGTAGTCTGCGCATGTCTGTTACACAAGCTTCCGGGGTTGAAACAGCCACAAGATACATTTCTGAGGCAAATGTTCAGGCAATCGCATTCTTCCTTCTCCTGGCTGAAAAAATCCAGCGCAATATTTTAGAAATCGCAAAATGTACGTTGATGAGATAAATATATAGTGCTAAACTCAGCAGCATAATGTCGAGAGTAGTGTTGGAGTAACACATTAAAAGCAACATGTGTTACATTATCTGGTTACTTTTTAAAGTAACGCGTAACCTAACAAAATATTTATTTTATTGAAGTAAAGATACCTGCATTATCCCAGTACCACTGAATGTAAAGGCAATGCCGCTCCTTTACAAGGCTCATTCACACAGAGGTTGGGAGGATGCGCTGATGGCTTTGCCGCATCCACAGCCTGGTAGAAGGTAGAAAAGAGCGGGCCGCGTCTAATCCAGTAATAGAAACAAATGAATAAAATGTCACTTTAGGTTTAGCCCAGCTATTTGTTATACAGGGTGGTCCAGATCTAATTATGCAGATGCAGATCGTCTGGATGACTTTGATTTATGCGGGAACGATTCCAGCTCGGCGCGAAGACATGTCGTTAGTTCGCACACTTCACGATGGTCCGGGATTTTTCGGGTGATTTTCCATGTAATAAACTTAATAAGTTATAGCGTAATGAAAATTGCATAATTAGATCTGGATCACCCTATAGAGATTTTGAAAGTGAGATCTGGTGACGCAGCAGCCAGTGTTCATATCGCGAATCATCGGTGGCTCAAGTTGAGAATGCAAAAAGGTAGTGGATGTTATTTACTTAAATGCACATGAAGGACTTAAACATCTTTATAAAATAACTATAGCTGTGTAAGCTCTTGCTGTAAAAGGCCCGGGGTCTTAGAAACTATTGAAATCGTCAGAAAAAAATTGAGATGTAGAGAAGTCAGGTAATTGAAAAGAACTACTCTGGGCATCACTCTCCTAGGAGAATTCGTTTTTCCGACGTGCTCGCATCATTTGTACATTAGTGGCGGGAGGAAAGTAAAAGGGATACAGTTTTGCCGATGTTAGCGGCTAAACGTCTCTCTTTCTTCTGAGTTTTCGTTCTGCTGACGTGCTCGCCTCGCTTGTGTTATTATCGGCTAAGCCAGTGTTTCCCAAACTCGGTCCTGGGGACCCCCTGTGGCTGCAGGTTTTTGTTCCAACCAGCTTCTGTTTTTAATTGAACCCCTGGGCTAATTAAGTGATGTGTTATTTCCCAAGTTCTGTGTTTTGGGAACAATATAGAAATTAGAAAACTAAGTTTACTAAAAATATATATTAAAATGTACCAAGCAATTATATGGGAATAATATATATATTTTTCTTTTTAACAGTATTTTCATCTTGATTTTCATTCTACTTTTCTAGGTGTCCTAATTGTTTAATTAATCCATTATTTACTAATTAGTGGGTCTGATGCTAAAGTAGTTGCAGCCTTTGATTATTCAGTGTTGTTTGCCAGTGTGTCTGCTCTGCTCATTTTAAACTGTCATTAATAAGATACAACGAAAAGGGGGAAAACAGCACAGAGAAAGGGCAAAATATAATGAAATCAACAAAAGAGAGTTAAGCATTTAAATCTATAGCAAAAGCAGAAATATTTCTAAATGTCTTATAAATGTAAAAATAATGTTGTTGTGCTTTTCTGAATGTAGAATAAAAGAAAAATAATAGCAGCTAATTAAATGAGATCAGTGTTATCAGGTGTTGTCACTGATTAGGAATCTGGTTGGAACAAAAACCTGCAGCCACAGGGGGTCCCAAGGACCGAGTTTGGGAAACACTGGGCTAAGCGAGTTTCGCGTTTCCTCGGAGGCGGAGCCCTTACCCCGACTCCACCTCTCACTTCCGGGCCGTACACACACACACACACACACACAGAGTTCCACGTGTAGACGTTTATATATAAGACAACATGATAACGAGCGTCATGCTTTTTGTGGCTCTTTAATGACGTCGGAACAGAATGACTAGAAACACAAGTAAACGGAGATTTTTTTTTTTAAGAAACCCGAAGTTTCTGTCTTAAACGGGTTACTCAACGTGTCCCTCATTAAAAAAAAATCAAACAAACGGCAAGCTGTACTAAGGGTTCCTTTCAAAGAAATTAAGAAAGCTGGTGAGTGTCATGGTATTTATTTCTTTTTGATACAAACTGTTAACTGAGCACTTCGAAGTAAAGTAGCGGTTAAACGAATAAATGCCGCATAACATAGAAATGAGGACCAAGGTTAAACAGCGCGATTAAATGACGTTTTTTTTTTTTGTCAACTGCAATTTTTAACGGCAACTTTGTTTGCTGTGTATACTGTATAGATAAACTACTATTTATGGAAATGTAATATGCCTATAACGGGGGATATCAAAGTCGGTCCTGGTGGCCCTCTGTGGCTTCAGGTCTTTGTTTCAACCAGATTCATAGTAAGTGACAACAACTGGTAACGCTGATCTAATTTAATTAGCTGGTAGTTTTCTATTCTCTTATTCTACATTCAAAAAAAGCATAGCAGCACGATTTTTTAATTTATAAGAAACTTAGAAATATTTCTATTTTTGCTATGGTTTTAAATGCTTAACTCTCTTTTTCATTGTATTTTGTCCTGTCTCTGTGCAGTTGTCTCCCTTCATTGTATCTTAATAATGACAATTCAAAACGAGCAGAGCAGACATGCAGGCAAACAACACTGAATATGAAAGGCTGCAACTACTTTAGTGTCAGACCCACTAATTGGTAAATAATGGATTAATTAAGCAATTAGAAAAGTAGAATGAAAGTCAAGATGAAAATATTTTTAAAAAGAAAAACTACATTGTTCCCATATAACTGCTTAGTACATTTTAATTTTACTTTTAACCAAACTTAGTTTTCTAATTTCTATATTGTTCCCAAAACAGGGGATCTGGGAAATTTAACAGTTCACTTAATTAGTCCAGGGCTCTAATTAAAAACAGAAGCTGGTTGGAACAAAAACCTGCAGCCACAGTGGGTCCCCAGGACTAAGTTTGGGAACCGCTGGTCTATAAGAAGTATTGCTGTTAATCCCACACGAAATGAAACCTAATAGGTAGGTATTTTTATGTATATGACGCGGCTATGCTGTTGATCAAGCAGTGCGTATTCACATTGATTATGTCGACAGTTTCCCCCCCCCTCTTAGTTTCCAGACGCTCCCCACTTTTAGAGATTTATTAAATAACTGTTTTTGTATTTTTACTTTTTCATATACAAAGTATAGGAAAAGTATTGTAATCGACATTGAGATTTTGAGGAATCTCCACGTTTTTAGACCTCCCTGAGTCTGAAAATACTATTTTTGGAATTATGTCTGTATGTACAGTATGTAAACATGATAACTTGAGTGCGCTTTCACTTCGGTCAACCAAATTTTGCATACAAGTATTAGGTACAAAACGTAGGTTTCTATCAACTTTTGAGCTATTTTCGCTAACCGGAGGTGATACTTTACCTTTTATTCATGCACTTGCAGAGTGTGATTTATTCAACTTTTAAAATTTAATTGTTCAATATATTCATTTGATTTGTTGTTGATGGTTCTTTAATGTACATAATATAAAACTGTAATTGTCTTGCGGCTTACTCCTCAAATATCCATCCCCATATCGGAGTATACCAGAAAGTGTTTAAATTGAGTGATTCACGGTTTGTCAGTTGTTTGTTATTCACTTTGTATTAAGATTATTCACGTTTGTTTGAAATAAGATTCTTTTATACACAGTTAATCGTATTGCATATGTTTTTATCTAAGTTTTTTTTTTTAATTTTTTTTATTTAATCAGTTAAAATTTCTCCCAGGTGAAGTTGGGTTAGTGTAATTAACAGCTGAGCAGGAGGACGAAGAGGAGGCGGTAGGCGTGAAGAGTATAGAGAAAGGGACATGATACTGGGGTGTTCGAGTTTTTAATATTGTTTTAGTTTTTACTTTAGTGATGGGAAAATGAAGCCTTATGAAGCTTTGAGACTTTCTTAACTTGTGCCGAAAAAGATTTGAAGCCTCAGCCCCAGTATGAACGACGACGACATCTGGTGGTTAACCGAGGCCAAGGCAAGGTCTCAAGAGCACAAGTGAAGCAGCACTCACTGTTTCAGTCTCATGTCACCAGTACAATGTCAGAAAAGACTGTTCATTTTATTCTGGTAAGATCATTTTCCATTTATACTATGTAATGAATACACATTCATTAGACATTATAGTCTGAATCTGAAACACTGGACTAAAAAGACATGCCAGTGATATTTCCTGCTGTAGCTTTACAAGTGGTGACACAGGTGTCTCAACATGGATGACGTTCTGTTGTTGTAAGACGACTCTTGCGTGCATAGCAAACACCACACCTACACAGTATTGTATAATTGAGACACAATTTTATCATTTCATTTAACAGTGTAAGAATAAGATTCTAATCGGAACATAATGTAGAATATGTTGCCTCCTTATGGTCTACGTAATTCGGTGGTATGAGTGCTCCCACACTTTTGAATGCTGTATTCTGCTGTTAGTCGCTATCTGTTACCAAAGTGTGTTCTCGTTCTCATTCTCTCTTGTTAATTTAGCATCAAACTGATGAAGCACGCTGTGCTGTACTGATGACATTCAAAGCTTCAAACGTCATGGGGTCACGTGACAGCGTGGTTTTGACAAGCTCCAGCACAGTGATTCGATTTGCTGCGCTTCAGATTGACACAAGCTTTGCTAGCACTTTCCCATCTCTACATTAATGTTTCAGCTATTAAGATGTTCAGTTTGTTTATACTGAAAATTGACAATCTTGCAGGACCCAAATTGACGTTTGTATTGAGAAATGGACTCGGTCAGCAAGATGACCTACAGACTTTTGGACCCTGGTTTACCAAGAATTCAAGAGGCTTGGAGGTTTTCTTGTGTTATGTTAAGGCGCAAGCTGGTAGAGGGGACTGAAGTGGAACCTGGCTGGAGGAGTGTTTCAGTGAAACAAACCTGGCAACTTGTAATTTTTAAGCTAAGCGCCTCGTGAAGTAGGAACCTGACCATGGAAAGTGATGGAAGGTTCCTTGGGTATGGTGGGCTCTTTCCAGTTCCTAAAGGAGATGTTTTTCCTCTTCATATTGGTGGACCTGGTGCCAATGTTGATGGAGCAACCATTGCAGTTTCAGCCCGATTTTAGTTAGGGAATCTGTAGTTTCAGTGTGTGGGACCTGAAAAGGAACCTGGTTAGAAATATGAAAACAGTTTGATATAGTAAGGCCCCAGTGCTTATTGTATTATCACTAGGTGGTGTAGTCGGCCTATAGTGGACGTGCATGTTTTTGGGTTACGTTTTGTGCCTTAAAGTTGGGAGAAACTAACCTATCTTTAGCTATGAAAGTTTCATTCTTCTGCATCTTTAAATGAAAACGTTCCACAAATGACCTTAGTTAGCTGCCGCTCCTGTATAAAATGTGCGGGGCTGTCGGCTTCCTAAAAATGTTTAGCTCAAGGACAGTTTAAAAAAAAAAAAAATTGTGAATTTACTCCAAAAAAATGTGTTGCCCGAGGCTGAGAAAATGACACACTGGAAGGCAGGGGGTTGGTGTCGGAGCGAGTGGGTTAGGTACCTATCGGCAAAGCTGTGGCTTGGGGTGGAGAGATGTTCAGACTGATAGAAGGGGCCACAAAAGAAGATTCTATAATGCTAAAGAACTTGTACAAGTGCGAATAGCCGGGGAAGGGGTGCCAGATAGGTGAAAACCATGGTTAAAAATTTGTGGGGGAGTTGTAAAAATAGTCTGATACACTGCATTGTGTTTTTTCTGATATTTAAAATTTTTTTTTTCTCTCTCTCTATGAAGCAGACAATAGCCGACGGTGAGATGGACCGTGTTGTTGAACTCCAGGCTCTCAACATCCAAATCCAGAAACTCCTGTACAGATGGAAGCACCTGAGGGATCTGAAGGCTTGTCTACTGGAAAAATCCTCCCCAACATCTGAAATTGCCTCAGCAAATTGTGGCTCAGTAACATTGACTCCATGCTGAGCCGCTCACTTTCAAGGCCAAGTGAATTTTAATTCTGTGCCTCATCGTCTGAGCAACGACATCAGCAATGAAGATCTCGGCCTGTTTCAGCTATGCATGCAGGGATTTAAAGCTAGATCACCTCTATCTGCACAGGCAAGCATCTCCACCCAGAACCATTTCGACCCTCTCTGCTCCCCCAGTTTGCCTTCAACCCCGGGTGATGTATTTGTGATGGGAGATTCTATTGTACAAGACTTAAACATCTCATCCCCTAATCAAATTTGTTGTCTCTTGTTTTCCTGGTGCTCATGTTCGAGATATTATGAGAAGAGCGCCAACAGTCTTTTTAAGAGGCACAAGAACAAGGCAGTGGGATGCATTGTAATACACACCAGGGTAAATGACGTGGGATACTGACATTCGGAGATTCTCAAGGCGGACTTCACAGCATTAAAGTCATGAAGGAGAGGACCCTGGCTGCAAGAATCTTCATCTCGGATCCCTTACCACTTGTTAAAAGATCAAACGAGTATTACATTCTGCTGGCGTTGAACATCTTGCTGAAAGGCTTCTGAAGGACAAAACGTCAGGTTCGTAGACAACTGGGACCTCTTCTGGGAGATGCTACGTTTCTTCAAGTGGGATGGTCTGCATCCTAATAGGTTTGGCGCCCCGGTCCTCTCCGAAAACATCTCTGAAGTAATTTGTCTCTCTTGACTCTATTACTCCTAACTCTTTCCATAATGCTTTGCTAGGACATGATAATTCTGTAAAAAATCTTCCAAATTGCACTGCATTAATACTCTAACTAACCTCAATGCATGTAAATCTAGACAGTGTGGCATAAATGCGAATAATTTAATTACAATTGTACCTCTAGATGAACAATGTCTTAAAACTATAAAAACCAGACTATAGATAAAAAAAAAAAAAAAATTAAAAAAATCTATTTTTTAAAGAGCCACTCTATCTCAAATACCCATAACGCTCCTACAATTCAGTTCTGCTCTTTCGAGACATTAAATATGGCTTTATCAAATGTTAGAGCATTAACTAACAAGACATTTTTCATCAATGATCTTATTAGTGATAAGAAAATTGATTTTATTGCACTAAGTGAAATGTGGTTTAGCTCTGGTGCGGCTGTTTTAATCAAATCTCCACCTCAGAATTACAACTTTGCTCATGTGGATCGCCAAGTTAAGAAAGGCGGTGGTTTAGCAAACATTTACACGAGCCGGTTAAAGTGTAAAGATGTCAGCTTTGGTAAATTCAAGTCCTTTTGAGTATCTTGCTATTGTTCATGGAGTTTCTCAGTGTCTAGTATTGTCTGTGTATAGACCTCCTAAATACAATATGGCTTTCTTTGAGGAATTCTCAGACTTGGTGTCAATTATAATTACGAACTATGACACGTTTCTAATAGTTTGTGACTTTAATTGTCAGGGACGTGCGGTCAGGGGCCATCATGAAAAGTAAAAAAAAAAAAAAGTGTCCACTGGTCTGTGCTATAAATTTGTTTTCTGTATGATTCCAATAATTTTGATGATTTTTTTATAGTCAAAATCACTGAATTGGCACATTTCCTGTTCAAATACAGGGGAGAAACGTGAGATGCAGCACCGAGCCTCTCCTCACCTCGGACTGCGCTCTCCCTCACACACAGGGTTGATGTGTGCAATTGCCGCGTGCATGTTGCTGTCTCTCTCTGTATGTCGCCAGTATAATGTTTGCAGACATGCTTATTATACACCCTGACTTTCCACAGTCTGGCTAATATCTTTAATGAATGTGTGTGACATATATATTCTTGCTGATCTATACTAATAAAAGGCAAAGCCCTGACTCGCTCACTCACTCACTTATCACTAATTCTCCAACTTCCCGTGTAGGTAGAAGGCTGAAATTTGGCAGGCTCATTCCTTACAGCTTACTTACAAAAGTTGGGCAGGTTTCATTTCGAAATTCTACGCGTAATGGTCATAACTGGAACCTATTTTTTCGTCTATATACTGTAATAGACTTCAGCTCAATGGCTGTAGGAGGCGGAGTTGCGTCTCACGTCATCACGCCTACCACATGATTGAGTGCCTGCCCATGTAAGGTAAACACTTTTAATTTTTTTCCTCCTTTCCCTGAGCTATAGCCTAGACAACTGTAAACACGGGATCCTATTTCTAGACCGCGGCAAACTAATATTAAGGCGCTTCGCACTTTCTTTTGCACGTATACGATTATGAGGTCGTCGGGTCGGATTATGAAGACATGCACAGGAGTGGAGGACCGACAGTGCCATCCCGGCCAGTTAATAGCAGGGCCGTCTCTCCAGTCTACACGAGACCCACCGTGACGCTTCCCAAAAGGCGCTCATATCGTCGGCAAAGACGTCTCTCTACACTATATAAAAGAAAAAGGCAAGTTTCCTTTCTTTACATCTTTTTTTCTCCTTTTATCCCAAACCAAAGCCTTTCTCTCTTAACACTGCAGAGGACACAAAACTAATTTTCTTTAATTGCTGGTAATGCCGGTAAGGCACATTACCACAGGCGCCTTTCAAAAGGATTCAACTACTGAGAGATGATCCATATACATTTTAGCTGCTGTTAGTACTACTTACCTGTTGTGTTATACCATCTTTAAAATGTAGTTTACCTGAAACACTCCAGTAGTGCTCAATGTATCTTTACTATTTAAAACGTTAATGTCTTACTGTTTTAATAACTTATAGACTACATTTTATTTTTTTTCCCTTGCACGCAGTGACCAAAGCCAATGGGTAATCAGA
>JANRMT010062796.1:88100303-88110801 GCA_026402145.1 Polypterus bichir lapradei | reverse complement strand
CCCTGCTCTAGAAAGAGTCCTGGTGGTTCCAAAGTCTTCTATTTTCCAATTATTGAGAACACCCAGAGCTTTAGAAATGGTATCATCCCCTTGCCCTGATTTAAGCCTCGCCACAATTTGACCATGGAAGTGTAATTACAGAGAGTTATTTGGACGTCACGGCTTAGTTTTTGTCCTGACGTGCAGTGTGAATTGTGGGACCTTCTATACACAGTGAAAGCACCAGGGGGTACCACTGAGCCCCAAACCACAGACACAGTAATATCCAACAAGGGTCTGAACTTAAATAAAAGATATTTATTCATTCATAGCATCCTTCCATTAATTACCCATTCAAAGACAAGTCACAGTACCCAGTACAATGAAGTTCTTCCTCCTTCCTTTCTTCCTTCCTCCAAGAATGTCACCCACTGCCTCCTGACTCCGATTTCCCAATGTGAGGTGGCGGGCTCTTTTATCTTGGAAGCACTTCCGGGTCATATGGAAAGCAGGGAGGCCAAGCCTACAGCGCCCTCTTCCAGCACCCAAGGACACCAACAGCGGACTGCAACACCCAAGCATCCCTGAGAGTGTCCAAGCTGGGATGTTACAAGAGGACCACTGCCATCTGCTATATGGGGGATGGAACTACTTCTGGCGTCCGTTGCTCCAACAATTATATTATTCTGGTTGGGCACAAAGTCGCTTCCTCGGCCAGCTCATCTGTCTTTCCATTCTGGCTTCCTGTCTGGGTAAGAAATTATTTTCCATCCTGACTTGGATGCCTGTTCTTCTTGGGTATGTACAACAGGTACACATGTGCCTGCAGGCAAAAGTTTAAGTGTGCCACTGTGATCTGTGAGGTTTATTACAAACACATTATTTTATAAAAGATTATTCTTTTATTCCAAAAAATTGGCAAAATTTGGGAACACTTTATAATTTCATTAAAAAAGCATTGACAAATGTTATGTCATGTTTAACAGATGATGAGTTCATGTTCATTCAAATAGTTATAAATGTCATTAAATGACAGTTCATACATTAAATAGATAGATACTTTATTAATCCCAAGGGGAAATTCACATACTCTAGCAGCAGCATACTGATAAAAAACAATATTAAATTAAAGAGTGATAAAAATGCAGGTATTACGGACAATAACTTTGTATAATGTTAACGTTTACCCCCCCGGGTGGAATTGAAGAGTTGCATAGTGTGGTGGAGGAACGATCTCCTCAGTCTGTCAGTGGAGCAGGACAGTGACAGCAGTCTGTCACTGAAGCTGCTCCTCTGTCTGGAGATGATCCTGTTCAGTGGATTCTCCATGATTGACAGGAGCCTGCTCAGTGCCCGTCACTCTGCCACAGATGTCAAACTGTCCAGCTCCGTGCCTACAATAGAGCCTGCCTTCCTCACCAGTTTGTCCAGGCGTGAGGCATCCCTGTCCTTATCTACATTAGGTAATGTAGATAATGTACTTCTAAACAATTACAGATTATTTAACAATTGGCTAGTAAGGCATTTTTACCATTTGTTAGCACATGTCACAAATACAACACAAAGTCATCAGAAAGTTTTGGGGCAGCCAATATTGTGCTTTGGCTGCAAAACGGTTAAATGAGATTTGTTCACAGGTATGAGTCAAAAACAGAACTTATTTAGGTACCTAAGATGGCGGCTTTATATGCCGAGAACCGGAACTGACGTCAACAGTGGTGACCAGAACCGGAACTGACAATATCAGTGGCCCCTAGAACTGGAAGTGACTTCATCAGAAGTGTTGGACACAGAAGCAACGTCATCAAAGGCACCGGAAAAACAGAAGTGACGTCATCAGAGGCGCCGGATCACTGCAGGATTTCCCATGGATGGTCTGCAAGGGATTGAGAGAGACAGTCAGTGCACCCTACCGCCCTCTGGTCTGGTGTGGAATTACTATCATTCAGGCCCTTATGCTGTCTCCCAATTGCACGTGTGTGACACACACTTCGGGTTGAGACTGCATTCACTAATGTCTAGCTGAGTAGTGACAAATATCTTCAAATATTAATTGCACATGTTTTATTTATTATAGGCGAGTGTGTTGTTCATGAGTTGTATGGTCTGTGAAACTGGTTATTCCATGTTCTGCCCTGCTCATAACACTGTAAGAATTTTTGCTTTATACACTTTGCATGTTTTTAAAACATGTATTCCTTAGTTGTAAATGTTTTTGCAGTAGCCGATCAAAAGTTAAAACTCTTCATGCATTAAACAGGTTTGCACATGTTTATAAACCCTTTATAAACATCCGTACTAACCCCTACTCTCTCTTCTGTTCTTTTCCTAGTTTTCTGTGGTGGCGACTTACGCCACCACCACCTAATCAAAGCAGCATGATGTTCCTACTTTGATGGATTAAAGGCTAGAAGTCCACATGACCATCATCATCAAGTTCTTCCATGAGAACCCTGAATACCATGAGAACTGATTGAGGTCATTTATGTTAGGTAGAATGCCTAGAGGGGGCTGGGTGGTCTCGTGGCCTCGGACACCCTGCAGATTTTATTTTTTCTCCAGCTGTCTGGAGTTTTTTTTGTTTTTTCTGTCCTCCCTGGCCATCGGACCTTACTTTTATTCTATGGTAATTAGTGTTGTCTTATTTTAATTCTTACTTTGTCTTTTTTTTCTCTTTTTCTTCATCATGTAAAGCACTTTGAGCTACATTATTTGTATGAAAATGTGCTATATAAATAAATGTTGTTGTTGTTTATTCATTAGTTGTGGCAGTTTTTTCAGTACCCAATCTGAAGTTGCAACTCTTCATGCATTATAAAGGTGTGTGAAAGGGTAATTAATACATGAATGGGCACTGGGCTTCAACATGACCAGGTCTGCACTCTGCTGAAGAGAGCACTGTGATGTAAGGAGTAGTTTGTTGAACAGTTTAGTTTAATCCTTGTAACAGGAATTAATGGCAGGAACAACTCAGTTTGAATTAAAACACCGTGTTTGTCTCAATAACACATGTAACAGTATAATACAGTACATTCTAAAACTGAGTAAACCCCTCTTTCATCATAAAGTGATAGGATTTTCCAAGGGCAATTTTTATTGTTCGCTTTACAGTGTAGGTTAAGACTTGGAGCTTTTTTATCTTTATAAAGAAAAAACTTTAAATTATGTAAAAATAAAGAACAAAAATGTGTTTATATAAGACTAACAAAAATATAAGATTTTATATCATCCAAGTTACGTCTCCAGGAAACACTTTACAGACCTCTCAAATGGTTTCAGCTCCAAAAATAGTCATGAAACATTTTTCTATCTGAAGATGCAAAGCAAATACAGTAATCCCTCCTCGATCGCGGGGGTTGCGTTCCAGACCCCCCTGCAATAGGTGAAAATCCGCGAAGTAGAAACCATATGTTTGTATGGTTATTTTTATATATTTCAAGCCCTTATAAACTCTCCCACACTGTTTATAAATATTCCCCGCAGAGTTATACAGCATAAACCCTTTGTATTCTCTTAGATATTAGGTAAGATTCATTGAAATTATGTATATAAACACACTGTTTATATACAGTAAAACCTAAATATTATTTTAAAGATATTGAGTGTCTCCGATATCACATATGTTACGGCCATTACGATAGACAGGCCACCAGCAATAAATACGTACAATGCAAGAAAAATAGTATATAGTAAATGTGTGTATAGTGACACTAAATGTACGTACATGTACTAAGTATTGTAAGTAGAAAATTAATTATGGTTACTCACCAACAATGACACGATGACTTGTCCAATAACAATGAGTTTAATTTTACTGCACAACAAAGGAGAGCATTACAGCTCTCTTCTAAAAGAGCCACTTCAGGCGATTGTGTAGCACTACCGTTGTTCTTCTTCTGGCAGTCTTCAATCCAAATCCCTAAAGCAGGTTCCATCCAGACTACTGACTTATTACATCCACTTACAACTCATTTTGCACCCTGGTTAAAAGGACACTGCAGCTGTAGATCTTGTATTCCTTTCCTACTTTTTAAATAAAAAGAATCGTAGCCTTCACAAATCCAAAACGTTTACCTTTTCGGCAATCGTTAACATCTTCGTTGCCGCTTGGGCACAGCTCCTGAAGCAGTAGCAGATCGTTTTGGAGCCATAATGAAGGGCTTGACTATGCACAAAGATAAACACAAAAGAGCACAACTCTTTACACAGCGAAACACATTGATGCTGAATGAGTGAGACAAGACTTCCTGGTTAACACTGCATTCAGCACGCAGGAACTTAACTGCGTGCTATGATTGGTTAGCTTCTCAGTCAGGAGAACTTAACTGCGTGCTCTGATTGGTTAGCTTCTCAGTCAGGAGAACTTAACTGCGTGCTCTGATTGGTTAGCTTCTCAGTCAGGAGAACTTAACTGCGTCCTGTGATTGGTTAGCTTCTCAGTCATCCGCCAATAGCATCCCTTGTATGAAATCAACTGGGCAAACCAACTGAGGAAGCATGTACAGGAAATAAAAAGACACATTGTCCGCAGAACCCGCGAAGCAGCGAAAATTATGCTTTCATATAAAATCCGCAATAGAGTGAAGCCGCGAAAGTCGAAGCGTGATATAGCGAGGGATTACTGTAACTCCATTTCTTAAATCCTTACGCTGCCTCCCGGTTAAGTTTAGGGACCATTTCAAAATCCTCCTTTTCTTATATATAAACATCTACAGGTGGAAATGCGTGTGTCTGTCTGTCCGGCCTGGAAGTGCGAGACTACTACAGCATGAAGCTCAGAGAGTTGGCAAGGCGGCCCCAAGTTAATGAGTCGGAAGAAGAAAGTAACTCTGTAGCCAAAATAAAACTGCTGAGAAAAGAGAGAATCACTTACGCAAGCGAGACGAGCACATGGGCAAAACGGTATCCCTTTTACTTTTCCTCCCGCCGCAAATACACAAGTGAGGCGAGTAGTTCCTGTCAATTACCTGACACCTCTACATTTCAATTTTTTTTCTGACGATTTCAATAGTTTCTAGGACCCTGGGCTTTTTATAGCACAGGCTTACACAGCTAGTAACATATAAAGCCTTAAATGGCCAAGGTCCAGCTTACTTGTCTGAACTTATCATGACTTACAAACCAGAACGTACATTAAGATCTGAAGATGCCGGTCTGCTTATGATTCCAAGGATTAATATAAATAACAGTGGGATGTCGAGCTTTTAGTTACAGGGCCCCTAAACTGTGGACTGGTCTGCCTGCTACTATTAGAGATGCCCCTTCGGTCTCAGCTTTCAAATCCTGGCTGAAGACTCACTACTTCAGTTTAGCATATCCTGACTAGAGCTGCTGATTAACTGTACAGACTGCATCTCTGTTGTTAGTCTTTAGCACTAAAACATAAGTAACGTGATAGTTATAATTTGCTACTAAACCCCACCTATTCTGTTTTTCTTCTCGGCACTCAAATGTGGCACTTGGTGCCACGGCCTACCTGCCAAGTTGTTTTGCCTGCCTAAGGTAAAGTCACCCCTGATAGAGAATTGTAGGAATTGTCGGGTAGAGGGGTCCTTTCATCGGATTGGCTGGCCCAGCAGTGTCTCAGCTGTGGAATGGCCAATAGGGGGAGGCAGCTTGATGGCTGAGGTCTCGAGGACTCTGAACAAATCCAAATCGTATTATGGGATATCATAACTTGTGTTCTGTTCTGTGTATTGTATTGTATTTACCCCTTTTTTGACACCCACTGCACGCCCAACCTGCCTCTTTGAACTGCCTTTCCCAAGGTTTCTTCCATTTTTTTTTTCCTACAAGGGTTTTTTTGGGAGTTCTTCCTTGTCTTCTTCGAGAGTCAAGGCTGGGGGGCTGTCAAAAGGCAGGGCCTGTTAAAGCCCATTGCGGCACCTCTTGTGTGATTTTGGGCTCTACAAAAAATAAATTGTATTGATTGGATTGTATTGTAAATCTTACTTCCATTTTCAGGAATATTCCTAATAAAACTGTTGATGCAAAAACTATACAACTGATGTCAAAGACAAACAAAAGGAGCCACAGAAAGGTTTGGGGCAGGCACCCGTATATTGCTTCTGGCTGCAAAATGCATTGAATTGATGTACGGATGAGGTTAGGTGGATTGGCGATTCTAAATTGTCCCTAGTGTGTGCTTGGTGTGTGGGTGTGTGTGCGTGTGTCCTGAGGTGGGTTGGCACCCTGCCCGGGATTGGTTCCTGCCTTGCGCCCTGTGCTGGCTTGAACTGGCTCCTGCAGACCCCCGTGACCCTGTGTTAGGATACAGCAGGTTGGAAAACGGATGGATGGATGGATGAATTGAATTGCTGTGGTAAAGATGGTGGTTTTAAGGGCAAGCAGAGGAAGTGACATCATTGGACCAGAACTGGAAGTGACATTGTCAGAACGTGATGTCATCAGGGCCAGGTGGAATTTCCTGTAACTGGTCTGAAGTGGAAAGAGAGAAAGAATTAATACACTTCGCCACCCCCTGGTCTGGCGTGGAATTGCCCTCATTCAGGCCCTTTAGCTCAGGGGTGTCGAACTCCAGTCCTGGAGGGCCGCAGTGGCTGCAGGTTTTCACTCTCACCCTTTTCCTAATCAGCGAGCAGTTTTCACTGCTAATTCACTCCTTAATTTTAATAGCCCTGTTTTGGAGGATTCAGTCCTCTGAATTGATTTCTTTCTTCATTAAATGACAGCCAAACAGAAATGAGATGTGAAATGAGCCAACAGATGAGCAGCTAAACTTGGATTTCAAACTCCAACCAATCTCTTAATGAGAAGCTGATTCTTGCTGTTAATTAAACCCGTTGTTTAATTCCATAGCTTGTTGCTGCTCTCATTCCGCCATTGCAGACATTTCCAAAACTGCTGATTTTTCTGTTTTTTCTACGATCACCAATGTCCAAATGTTTTGGTGACCTTAGAGATCAGCCTTACCGAGACCTTCACCTTTCTTTATTTTTAGATATTGTGCGATAGGCACAGGTGAGCTGGTCATGTGGTGGCTCGTTTTCTGTCTCATTATTGTTTGGCTGCTAATTAAGGAAAAAAGAGACAACTAAGGGGCCTAAGCAAGTCAATTAAAACTAAGGCAAAAGAAGTTAATTAGAAGCCAAAACTGGTCACTAATGAGGACGATGGTTAGAATGAAATCCTGCAGCCACTGCGGCCCTCCAGGACTGGAGTTCGACACCCGTGCTTTAGCTGCCTCTCAATCACACGTGTGTGACACTGATTATACTGGCAAAGTTAAAAGTACATTACTTATTGTATTAATTGTCATTTGATGACATTTATAACTATTTTTGTTTTACCTTGTACAATTTCTTTCATTAGAAATTGGTTCGTTTTTGCATACCCCTTGGGGTCAGAGTGCAGGGTCAGCCATTGTGCAGCGAGTGCAGGTTAAGGGCCTTGCTCAAGGGCCTAGCAGAGGAGGACCTTTTATGGCAGTAATGGGGATTAAAACCGGCAACCTTCTGGATACCAGTGCAGATCCTTAGCCGCAGAGTCACCACTCCACCCATAAATGAATGAACGTGAACATCTGAGTGAACGTGAACTCATAATCTGTTAAGCATTACGTAATGCTTGTTAATGCCTTATTAATGAAGGTTATTACAAAGTGTTATCAAAACAAGTTTTCACTTTGTCATTAGGGGTTATTGAGTGCAGATTGATAGGCAAAAATGGCAAATATATCCATTTAGAATGAAATCTCCAACAAAATAAAAGTGCAGAAAGCAAAGGGGTCTGATGACTTTCTGAGCCCACTGTAACTGCTTTCTAGGCTGCTCTTTGCTGAGAATGAATGGCACGATATGTGATAGTCAAGTCAAGTTGGGGAGCATGCACCCACTACACGTCGAAACAGCTCGTGATCCCAGTTGGCAACCCCCCTGGCAGATACGCGGTCCAGTCCTACCCTCCGGAAATGACCCTCTATCTGCCGCAGTCAGGTGTTACGTGGGCGACCCTTTGGCCTGGTCCAGCCACGTGGGTCCCGAACAATGAGGATCTTATGAACTGGATCACCCTCGGGAAAACGCGCCACATGGCCGTAGTGCCGTAACTGATGCTCCCTCACAGTGCAGGTAATGTGCCTCATTCGGGACTCCATGAGCAACCGCTCATTCGACACGAAGCAAAACTAATGGTACCCAAGGATTTTCCGGAGAGAGGCAGTACCAAAGGAGTCCAGTCTTTGTCTCAGGTCACTGGATAACGTCCATGTCTCGCAACCATATAGCAAGACAGGAAGCACCAGGACTCTAAAGACTTGGACCTTCATCCTTTTGCATAGATATTGTGAGCGCCACACACCCCTTTCCAGCGACCTCACGACACCCCATGCTATCTCAATCCGTCTACTGGCTTCATAGGAAGAGTCACTAGAGACATGAATGTCACTGCCAAGGTAAGTAAACCTCTCAACAAGGTCGACACTCTCTCTGCAAACAGACACACTGCTGATGGCTATGCCCAAGAGGTCATTAAAGGCCTGGATCTTGGTTTTTATCCAGGACACTCGCAAGCCTCAATCAGAGCCTCCATTGTCTCCGCGAAGATCACGGCATCATCGGCAAAGTCAAGATCTGTGAATCTTTCCTCACGAACAGATGCCCCACAGCCGCTGGACCCCACGCCGTTGCCCAACACCCAGTCCATACAAGCATTTGTAACAAAAGGCGCTATATAGGCGCCTGACCCGACACAGAAGGACACAGAGGCACGTCTAAAACCATCAAGACTTTTATTTTTCTTCACCCGTGGGCACACGTCTTCCGTGTGACCCACAGGCAATACACAGTCCACAAGCACTATTCCACCACACAACAACAACCTTTCCTTTAACCACCACTCCTCCACAAGCGTAGTCATCCTCCTCCTCCTCCAGAACCTGGCCCCTTGAGTGTTAGTGGCTGGCCATTTTTATAACCCACCTGGAAGTGTTTCAGGTGCTTGACCACCTGGTCCTAATTGCACCTCCGGGTGGGGCTGAATATTCGTCCAACCAGGCTGCTGAGTCCATGCACCTCCCCCTAGCGCCCATCCGAGCCCCCAACCAGGCTGTGGAGGACTCCATCTCCCATGGAGCCCTGTGGGTGGTTGGGGAATCACCGTCAGCCAGGGAGGCTGCCACCAAGCGTCCCAGCGGAGGTATTGGACTGCCCATGGTGGCTCCCCCGGAACATAAGCAGCAGGGGCATCCCTGCTGGGCATGGGACCCGGCTGTCCCTCATACATTGAACAGAGTAGGAGCAGAACACACCCCTGACGAACCCCAGAATCAACTGGGAAAAACACAGAGGTCCTGCCTCCACTCTGCACAGCACTCACAGTGCCAGTGTACAGGCCAGCCAGTATACCCAGCAACCTCGAGGGGATCCCACAAACCCTCAGGATGTCCCACAGGGCAGCTCGATCAACTGAGTTGAACGCTTTGCGAAAAGAAATTCAATTGCTGGTTGATATTTTTTAACATTATATTGTATGATTATGAAATGTAAAAGTGTGCTGTTTTGAGCACTGTAAAGAATTGTGTATTTTAAATAAAAATAATTTGATTCATTCAAAGACTGTTTCATTTTGTGCTATTGTTTCCTTATTCATAAAGAAATTTTAGTCTTATCTCCAGTTTCAGAAGCAAACACCTGAGGTACTGCAGTTGTTCTCCTGGTCTTTCTCTGCTGACATTTGCCTAGGTATCAGTGCAAGTTTACATTGGATTTGGAGTTTTGAATATGCATATTTTTATCTACCATACTGTTCAAAGTCTGTCTTTTATGAAACTCTTAACATATTAATATTTAGCTCAACAAGAGCTATGCACTGCTGCACATGCTGTACCACATACATGGGTTCAAAATACACAGATGTGAGGCAAGATTAACTAACAATGGACAGAAGCCCATGCAGTTTGTTACTGAATTCCTTTATGAAAATTACACATTGCTTCCATTTTTATTTTTTGTATTCTTTTCTCAGTTTTTAAGATGGTGTGATGTATGGCCGGCTGTTCATCCCTGTGTGGGTTTGTGGGGATATCTGTTAACAGCTGTGAATTTCAAGTATGATAACATCAATACACTTAACCATACGCTCACCTTTTATATTCAGTCAAGCCCTTCTTTTTCCCATCAGTTTCTTAAAATCCTTGGACTGCAACCAATTATGAAAATGATTCCAAAAGCTTTTTGTACATGGACTCAAATTGTATTTCTTTATATCATTAGCTCAAAATTTTCATAAATTATAAACCCTTTTAAATTAAAATCTTAAACTTTAACCAACATTTATATTATTAATAATCGTTGTATTTCTTTAACTTTAGGATGAATGGGTAAAAATGTATACAGGTGCCGGTCATAAAATTAGAATATCATGACAAAGTTGATTTATTTCAGTAATTCCATTGAAAAAGTGAAACTTGTATATTAGATTCATTCATTACACACAGACTGATGTATTTCAAATGTTTATTTCTTTTAATTTTGATGATTATAACTGACAACTAATGAAA
>JANRMT010062796.1:88076984-88095303 GCA_026402145.1 Polypterus bichir lapradei | reverse complement strand
TATGTTTCTTAAGTGAAAAAATGCTGTCCTAGTGATCTGATTAATATGCGATTTAAAATTCAGATTACAGTCAACAATTACCCCTAAGCTTTTTACCTCCGTCTTGACTTTTAATCCTAATGTATCCAGTTTATTTCTAATAGCCTCATTGTATCCATTATTGCTAATCACTAAGATTTCAGTTTTCTCTTTATTTAACTTGAGAAAGTTACTATTCATCCATTCTGAGATACAAGTCAGACATTGTGTTAGTGAATCAATAGAATCGGGGTCATCAGGTGCTATTGATAAATACAGCTGTGTGTCATCAGCATAGCTGTGGTAGCTCACATTGTGCCCTGAGATAATCTGACCTAACGGAAGCATGTAGATTGAGAATAACAGCGGACCCAGGATAGAGCCTTGTGGAACACCATATCGGATATCATGTGTCTTCGAGTTGTAATTACCACAACTAACAAAAAATTTTCTCCCTGTCAGGTAGGATTCAAACCAATTTAAGACCCTGCCAGAGAGGCCCACCCATTGACTAAGGCGATTTCTAAGAATATTATGATCAATAGTGTCAAATGCAGCACTCAGATCTAAGAGGATGAGAACAGATATATGGCCTCTGTCTGCGTTCACTCGCAAATCATTTACTACTTTAACGAGTGCCGTTTCTGTGCTGTGATTTGTTCTAAAACCCGACTGAAATTTATCAAGAATAGCAAGTTTATTTAGGTGGTCATTTAACTGCATAATGACTGCTTTCTCCAGAACTTTGGTTAAGAAAGGCAGGTTAGAGATGGGTCTAAAATTTTCAAGAGCCGAGGGGTCAAGATTATGTTTCTTAAGAAGGGGTTTAACTACAGCAGTCTTAAGACAGTCTGGGAAGACCCCCGTATCTAATGACGAATTTACTATGTCAAGAATATAGCACGCCTGATACTTCTTTGAAAAGCCTTGTTGGTATTGGGTCAAGGACGCAGGTGGAGGATTGTAATTGAGATATTATTTTTTGTAAATCAGTTAAATCTATCCTAGTGAAAGAGTTTAATTTGTTTATAACAGAATTCTGGGGTTTAGGAGGATCCTTAGTGTTGGAGGGATATACTATGTTATTTCTAATATTAATTTTTTGATTGAAAAATACAGCGATAGCCTCACAGGTTTTAATGGAAGTACTTAGGAGGCATTCCTTTGAGTTACCTGGGTTTAGTAGGTGATCAACTGTAGAAAATAAGACTCTGGGATTACTAGCATTGTTATTTATAATCTTGTCTAGATGTGTCTAGAACTTGACTGGAGCCAACTGTGGTAAACTGAAATGATTGGAGACCTTTTTGGAAAGGCACACAATTGTGTATGTAGCATCCACAATTCACACTGCATGTCAGGACAAAAAAATGACATGAAGTCCAAGAAACTCAGTGATTAACTTGTGGTGAGGTATGAGTCAGTGCAAAGGAATAAACATGTTTATAAAGCTTTCAGTATTCCCAGGAGCATAGTGGCCTTTATAATTGTGAAATGGAAGAAATCTGGAACCACTATGATTCTCTCTTGAGTGATCTGTCTGGCCAGACTGAGTAACTGAACAAGAAGGGCCCTGGTCAGTGAGGTGACCAAGAATTCACTAGTCACTCTATGTTGGTTTCATAAGTCATCTACTGAAGTGGGAGAACCTGTTGGATGAACAACCATCTTAGCAACACACCATCAATCAGGCGTTTATGGTAGACTGACTAGACGGAAGCAACTATTGAGTAAAAAGCACGTGACAGCATTTAAAGGACGCTGAGAGCACGAGGAAGAAGATTTGCTGGTCTGTTGAGGCAAAAACGTAACTCTTTGGGAAGAACTCCTAAGCACTTATTTGTGGTGAAGAGCAGGCTCTGCTCATCAGCTCCCTAATATCTTTCCCATGGTGAAGCATGCTGATGGCAAAATCATGCTATGGGAGTGCTTTTCAGAATTAAGGGAAGGATGAATACAGATAAATACTGAGAAGTCCTTGAAGAAAACCTGCTCTAGAGTGCATGTGACCTCAGAGTGGAGTGACAGCTCAATTTTAAGTACAACAATGACCTGAAGTATTCACCCAAGGCAACATCAAAGTAGCTTTGGGAGACGTCTCTGATTGTTCTTGAGTAGCCTTGACCTATTTCTCATAGAACATCTGTGGAGAGACCTGAACATGACAGTTTACAGACGTTTCCCATCCAATCTAACAAGCTTGAGAGGAACTGCCAGGAAGAATGGCCCAAATCCAAATGTGCAAAGCTTGTAGAGGTCAGGTATGATGAGGTTGGATACTGGTACTGCGTATTGCCGCACCCACCACAGGATAAAACACCTTGGGATTCCAGGATGGCAACCCCACAGGCATACAAATGGTCATCCCACTCCCCAGGATTGACCATCTATCTGTTGCAGCCAGGTCCTAAATGGACGTCCCCTTGATCTGGTCCAGCCACTCAGGTCGACAACAATGAGGATCCTGCGAGCCGGATCACCCTCGGGGAATCGCACCACATGGCCTTAAGTGCCATAACTGCAGCTTCCTCACAATGCAGGTAATGTGCCACATTCGGGACTCCGTGAGCAACTGCACGTTCGACACAAAGTCAAAGGACTTCTCTGATGAGACACAGTACAGAAGGAGACTCACAGAAAAAGATTCAAGCCTGGAATTGTTGCCAAAGGGGCTACTCCAAAGTACCAAACTAATGGCCTTAATACTTACATGAATGACAGATTTCAGCTTTTGGTTTTTAATAAACTCGCAAGCCGTTCTGAAAACATGTTTTCACTTTGTCATCACGGATTATTGAGTGTGAATGGATGGGCAAAAATGCTAAATTTAAAGGGAAACATGCAAAACACTAGAGAGTATGCAAAAAAATGAAAGAAGTCTGAATGCTTTCTGACATTTTCGGTATTAAAGATTGATATTTTCACATTTAAAATTATTCTGCTATAACAACATCTTCTGTTAGTGTTAGTTACTTCTGATTAAGACACTGATTAAAGCTGAATTCAACGGACATTGCGTCAGCCACGCCCTTGTTGTAGATGTAGCAATCACACGGAATTTTCTATTCTGTCCCTTCCATATTACACATTTAATTTTCTGAGAAAAGACAGATTACTCAACATTGCTATTTCTTTGTACTTTTCACGACTTATGCTTTACAAATCCCATGACCGAGACTCATCAAGTTATGCGGTCGCCAAATTAGCGAGTGAATTTTAAAAGCTTAAAAGGATTCATCACTTTTCTGGCAGCCCGTTCCAAACAATTACTGCCTGTTTAATCTCGTGCATTTGTGCTTTTATATTCTTGTAATTACTACAAATGACTGAACTGAACGTACATTCGTACCGCCCCGACTGAGATTCATTCTATGGAACTCGAACACCATCTACCTAAAAGAATACTCATACGCAACGCAGGAAGTGAGGTTTTCGTTTTGATTGACTGGCCTTCTACCCAGTCAGCACACAGTTAAGCAACTCATTCTACCAATCGGAGTTCATCCGACTAAGATTAGTGATGACGTAGAGCTTTTTGAGGAAGTCTATCGCAACTTAAAAATGAATACTGCAACTTTTTCCTGTTTATAATACACAATTCACGGATCTCTGGCGAAAATGAAGCGCTCAAGTTAGAGAGTACGAGGGGCTGATTCGCCCGAGATGGCAAACTTGTCTAGAAGCGGAGAAATCATCCACCTGAACGTGGGAGGAAAAAGGTACTGTACTGTAACGGGGCACGTAGACCTCGCTGGCAACTAGAAAAGTGTTCTGAGGCGTGTGTTAGACGGGGCTTGTTTCTGGGGTTTGCAGTTACTGTATTGCTAAAGAGGCTTTTGCAATGTCATTACCTTCTGCAAAATAACCGGTAATGCAGAATAACAGATGGTGTGCAAAAATAAAATGCAAAACACGTTACGAAAACGAATCTACAAATTGTAGGGAGGTTATTAACAACGCGTTTTTTTTAGAAAGGTATCTAAGCTGAATTTTAGTGTTCTTTGACACTTGCAATTTTTCTCAAATCAAGTATTCGGCTGCTGTTCAGAAAGCGGACGCCACGCTTTGAATGCAAAAAAAAAATGCGATTTAAATACAAAGTCTTTTTCATTAAATAGTAAAGTGTAAGCGCTGGCTTAGTGTATGGTTTAATCTCTCTCTTTTTTGTCCTATTTGTTAAATCCACTCGAAGGCGGTTTATTTATTTTAGGAAGTTCAAGTAACACAAGAATAAGTAATGACACCTTTTTGCGCATTGTCTAAATGAAGTTTGCATGCGTTACTGCAATGGATGTCAAACTCCGTGTCTGAAGGGCCGCAGTGGCTGCTGGATTGCGTTCCAGCCACTTTCCATATTAATAGCCAAGGCTGATGTTGTTAGAATACACGATGTTGCCTTGATTTTGATTGACTTGCATTTTAATTTTTATTTTTTCTTAATGAAATGCCTAGTGATCATGAATAAATTAGATTTCATTTGTACCTGTGTCTTTCATATAATTGTCTCAAAATGGTATTTGAAAAAAAAAAAAAAAGTGAATCTATGGAAAAGTAGCCTAAAGTGACAGGGCCTATAGCCTTGCCTGCCTGCCTGCCTGTCCTTGCTATTGCTGATTACAGCCAGCATCACTGCTGTGCGTCTCACTTCTCTATCAAGATCTCTTTGTAGCTGACTGCCAAAGTACATGTCATCAAAACTTTACAGAGGCTCAAGAGAAAATATATAAAATAAAACGCATCCCTCAAAAACACACAAACAAATAAGAACGTATGGCTTGGATAATGAAGAGCTATTGTTGTCAGTAACAGGCTTGTAGTTGCCAATAAGATGGTGAGTCCTGTCTAGATGTATCACAGGTTTACTGAGAAAGGCAATAACATTTGAATACAGCAGGTCCAGCTTTGTTGTGTCCACGAAAGGAACATGCCATTAAAAGTCTGTTCCATCCAAAGTTGCCTAGCTGAAGACCCCAGCATTCAGAATGACACATCTTTAGAGGGTTTTATGTATAATACTGTATTTCTTTTGGGACACTTCTAAAGCAGGGGTCCTGAAGTCCTGAAGTGCACTGCGGCTGCAGCTTTTCTTTCTAGCCAGTTTCCTAACGAGCAGACAGTCCTTGCTGAAAGGGAAACTTGGTAATTAACTATACAAGCCATATTATGCACTCCTTGTCTGAGGATTATATGATATAAGAAATTTTTATTGAATGAATAAATGAATTGCAGCGTGTATATCCTGAGACATGCGTGTATTAAGGAAACTAAGTCAGTCAGTCAGTCATTTTCCAACCTGCTATATCCTAACACAGGGTCATGGGGGTCTGCAGGAAAATATTTACCTGCATATATCTGTCAATATATTACATCTACTATTTAACGTCCTTAGCATTAAATTTTTTTCTCAAAAAAAAAAAAAACATGTAAAATGCGTTGCATTTTTTTGGCTTGAACATATTTAATTTTATTAAGTCTTATCTTTCTACTGTAAAATGTGCAAAACACTAAAAGTTGACAAATTCAGAAGTGTAAAAGTTATAATAATGATACTAATAATAATAATGATGATGATATCAATACCATATATACTGTCAAAATAGGTCTTTTCTGTGGTATATCTGGGAAAACTGCTTTGGTGTACTGTCATTTACCCAACACAGTTCAGCATAACGGTTTGTCTCAGCAATTCTTTCAATCACGTCATCATCAAATAAATTCAAGTAAGTAAATGGATCTTGGCTGTCAACATTCACTTTTGTTCCTGGCTGCGCCACAAAATCAAAGCGAGGTGGTGCTGGTTTATTTGAAGCAGGTTCAACAGAAACTCAAACGCAATCGTCTCTTTCGGATTCATCAGATTTAGTTTAAGTTTCACTGTCCGGTTCAGTATCACTGCCTGAAGAGAGACTTACTTCATCATCACTGTAGATGAGAGGCATTTCAACATCATTGTTTGCATCACTGACAAGATTGTGCAACACCTGGGCTGCTGAAAAATGTTTCTTACGAGATGCCATTATGAGACTAGGAGAAGACACATGTACACTTGTGCTTGGGTGACGCTTGGACCTGACACGTAAAATATGCCTATACAATTGCCCGAGTAATGCTTCGGATGACCGCTGATAGCACTTTTACAGCCCGAGTAATCCTCGGGTCTAACACTTAACACCAGACACGTCTATGCAGTTGCCTGAGAGACACTTGGGACTAACGCTTTCAAGACTGTTGTCACAGCCCGAGTGTCTGGTCAATAATAAGGTGGTTAATGAACCTTATTATTGATACACAATCTAGGAGTGTGCTTGCCGTAGGCTTGTCCAGCTCTGTTTAGTTTACTTTATTTACTTTATTTTATTTTTATTTTATTTACTTTACCAGTTTGATTTGCGCATATTATGTTTGCTTAAAGAAAGAGTACCATTTTATTAGACCGGATAGTACCAGTTGTCATGAGGCTGACATTAACAAATTCTGTAGTCAAATGCACACAAGGAGCAGGGAGGAGAAGATGTTTAGATGCTAGAAAACAAGCTGAGTGACCACTGTAAAAGTAGTAGCCTTTAAATATGTTTTAATAACACAAACAACATAAGGGCACCAATCTTTGGTCAGAATATTGGAAATGTTTTATTGACATTTAAAATTGGTACTTGTTCTGATTGAAAAGTTATTTGAGAGTCTGCAGATCTGGATTTTGCTCATGAACTCGGCCAAATGACTGGATTCACTGAATAATATCCGAATTCCCATCAGTAGTGTAAGATTTTTTCTACTGTTCTCTGCTTGTATAAACTTCATTAACCGTAACATACTCAGCCAGGTATGTCACATTAACTGGTTTGACCGCTTTTCTCAGAGCTAATACAGGGCTAGTAAGGAACACCTAGCACACAACATCAACGTTCATTTTTATTTAACATTTTCATACGAGGTATGGAGCTCAGAGTGCTTTAGATGGTGTCAAAGAAATATGAATAGTTACAAGCAAAGGAAAACAAATTAAAATTACTTAAGAATGATAAGGCCTAGTTAAAAAAATAATGTACACTTACAAAAGTTAGATTTATAACTAGGCTGACCCGCCTTTTAAGGCGACCGACTTTTAAGTTGACCACTTCTTAAGGCAATTCAATATGTGTATCAATTTGATATTTTATATAAACTCATTAATTTGGTTATATTGCATTTGAGCGGTATTACTTTAATACTTGTAGTTTCTGTTATTTTTGTGATGAAATTTAAACTTTTTTTCTATATTGAGGTCGCCCTTTTGAACCCCCCTGATATTTACTACGCGGTGAGGCATTTGTACTCCATCAACATTAATTATTTCCAGAGATATAATTTTGTCTATTTTCCCAGCGCATCGCGCACAAAAGCAAGGGAACAATGGGAGCACCAGAACTCTGCTCACATCATGTCGCTTCGTACCGCAAGCTGCAAGCAGTAAGTCTGTCATAAGCGGAATACCACTACGCTTTCCACTCACGGGACGGAAGGACAATCCTGACCGCTTTTATATAGTAAGAAAAAAAGAAGAAGATATCGCACAGTCTGGAGTAGAAAATCATCTTTTACCTGGAAAAACGAAACTACAAATCCCATTGTGCATTGCAAAATGGACGGGGCGTGTGTGAAACTCCGCGCCCGCGTAGCACTCACGGGATGGAAGGACAATCCTGACTGCTTTTATATAGAAGGATTATACGGGAGTGACTTTGGATATACTGTAATTATAAAACAAAAAAAAGGAGTGACTTAAAAAACAAAAACTGTAAGACATTTTTTACATTACAGCCATGTGTAAAATCAAAACATCTTTGCTTTGTAAGAATGTGTAACATATGAATATTTCCTTGATGCCCACTAAGATATTGCCCTTCATTTGACAAGTCCAAATAAATTCGCAGTCACTAGGGCATTTTGGAAAGACAGGCGTTGCTTTTTAGTAGTTAATAAATGTCTTGCTTCTCATAAACGTTCCTTAACAGAGTTACTGATATTGTAACATCTTGCATCTCCTTCTGTAAAGATGTGTGTCTCCCTAAGAAGACCATTGTGAGATACAACAACGACAAGCTGTGGTTCATCAAGTGTTCTCTGAGCTGCAAAGCACTAGGCATACAGGGATGAATATTGATCTGCAAAGTGGCACTTGATTAAAGCTCTGAAAGCTGCAAAAGCCACTTATAAAGATCAGCTGGAGAAAAGCTTTAGCTGTAACAGCGAGGCAGCATGTAGTTCTCTGAAAAAACGTAACAAATTACAGGCAGAAGTGCTGTCATGCCTCATCCTCCCACATTTTGGCGAATCAGGCAAATGAGGTTTATTGCTGGTTTGATAAGGACATGAGACCCTGCTTGAACTCTAACCCTCTGCCTTCTGTATCAACAGTCCCCACTCTCTTACAATCACTTCAGTGTCCCTGTCCCCGCTTCATTGATGTTTGATTTACCTTCTTCAACTTTCTTTCCTCTCTGCTCCACCTAATACTTTCTGTGAAGCACGAAGAGGTACAAAAACTTTTTAGGAAACACAACATCAGGAAATCAGCTGACTCTGATGGATTTTCACTTGGTACTTTTAGATATTGTGCAAATCAGTTAGCACCTGTCCTTACTGACATACTTATTACTTCCTTGCAGCTTGGCCAAGTTCTGGACTGCTTTAAAGTAGCCACTATTGTTGCATTCCCAAAGAAAGACAAAATCTCTGAACTTAATGACTATAGGCAAATTGCTTTGACCTGAGTAGTTATGAAAGTACTTGGACGTCTCATGCTTTGCTACCTAAACTCCATCACTATCCCTCTCCTCGATCCACTTCAGTTCGTACATAGGTCAAATCGTTCAGTGGAGAATGTAATTTTTTTATTCCTCCACTACATTCTTCAGCACCTGGACTTGCCTATCACCTGTGTAAGGGTCTTGTTTGTGGACTTCTGTTCAGCCTTCAGTACCATTATTCTGGAGTTGTTTCGGAGCAAACTAATCCAGTTAGGTGTACCCTATGGTGTTTGCCAGTGGATTATGAGTTTCTTGACAGGTAGGAACCAGTATGTGAGACTTGGCCCTTATCTGTCAAATACAATGTCAGTTAGCGTAGGCTACCCCTAAGGCTGTGTTGTTTCACCTCTCTTGTTTTCGATTTATACAAATGACTCTAGATCTATGGTCAAATCTGTAAAAAATCCTAAAATTGGCAGATGGCACAACCGTAGTGGGTCTCATTTCTAATAATGACAACAACATTTATTTATATACCACATTTTCATACAAGTAATATAACTCAAAGTGCTTTACATGAACAGAAAAAAAGACAAAATAAGAATTAAAATATGAGAACACTAATTAACATAGAGTAAAAGTAAGGTCCGATGGCCAGGGAGGACAGAAAAAACAAAAAATACTCCAGACAGCTGGAGAAAAAATAAAGTCTGCAGAGGGTTCCAGGCCATGAGCCTGCCCAGCCCCTTCTAGGCATTCTACCTGACAATATTTGGACAGAGACAACTTTTTTCTAATTTTGGTTCTGTACATTACCACAATGAATTTTAAATGAAACAACTCAGATGCAGTTGAAGTGCAGACTTTCAGCTTTAATTCAGTGGGTTGAACAAAAAGATTGCATAAAAATGCGAGGCAACTAAAGCATTTTTTTTAACACAATCCCTTTATTTCAGGGGCTCAAAAGTACAGTAATTGTACAAATAACTGGAAATAAAATGTTCATTTCTAATACTTGGTTGAAAACCCTTTGCTGGCAATGACAGCCTGAAGTCTTGAACTCGTGGACATCACCAGATGCTGGGTTTCCTCCTTTTTAATGCTCTGCCAGGCCTTTACTGCAGCAGCTTTCAGTTGCTGTTTGTTTGTGGGCCTTTCTGTCCGAAGTTTAGTCTTCAACAAGTGAAATGCCTGCTCAGTTGGGTTAAGATCAGGTGACTTACTTGGCCAATTAAGAATTTTCCACTTCTTTGCTTTAATAAACTCCTGGGTTGCTTTGGCTGTGTGTTTTAGCTCATTGTCCATCTGTATCATGAAACTCCGCCCAATCAATTTGACTGCATTTAGCTGGATTTGAGCAGACAGTATGTCTCTGAACACCTCAGAATTCATTCGGCTGCTTCTGGCCTGTGTCACATCATCAATAAACACGAGTGTCCCAGTGCCACTGGCAGCCATGGACGCCCAAGCCATCACACTGCCTCCACCGTGCTTTACAGATGATGTGGTATGCTTTGGATAATGAGCTCTTCCACGCCTTCTCCATACATTTTTTTCTTGCCATCATTCTGGTAGAGGTTTATCTTGGTTTCATCTGTCCAAAGAATGTTTTTCCAGAACTGTGATGGTTTTTTAGATGTTCTTTAGCAAAGTCTGGATTGAGATTTGATACCACACAGAGGTGGCCTCACTAGACCTTATTAGTGGCTCCATACACTGGCAACAACCCATTGACTACTGTGTAAGCAAGCATCAAGGATTTGAACTTAATGTGTGCTACTACAGGGAGCCAATGTAGGAACCTGAAGAGAGGTCTGACATGCACTCGTCTTGACTGGTTCAAAACAATGTGGACCGCTGCATTTTGGATCATCTGCAGTCCTCTTACTAGTAGTGAGTTATAATAATTCGGACTTGACAAGACCAAAGCCTTGTCATTGTGATGCATTCTCTTCATCTGATAAGGTTTTCAGATGTTATGTGGAGTAAATGTGTATGAACGAGAGGCAGTTGAAATCTCACAGGTTCTAAGGGTGTTTCACCACATCAGATCAATATCTTCTACAAGGATAAGTTTCTAGCCTTAGAACTTTAGTGTACATCTCTACCAGCTTTGTACATCTGTTGGCTTCTTTTTTTTTTTTTTTTTTTTTTTTTTATTACAGTATTTCTTTGTGTTTATATATATCCACACTACTAATTTTTAATTTAAAAGCTACATTTTTTTTTTTTTTAATAAAAACAATCTCCGTCCACACTAGATTTTTCACATTGTTTATGAAATTCTCTCCGCCCTCACTAACACAGGCGAAAATGCATGTAACATAGCTGTCCATCAATATGCATGTGTGCATTGGCGGAAACGGGAATGGCAAGTGTTCACCACATTAGACATTCATTTGCAGTTCATTTTTTACACATGGGAAACTTCACTAGTGAGAAAAGAGAGACAAAAAAAATTGTTTTGTTTGGGCTGGCGATGAAGTGGAATTGTTGTTGAGAATAATGCTCGAGTGTAAGGCAAACAAAGTGGTTGAGAAAGTTAATTGGAAGGATCCAATCAATTTAATACATACAAATTACAGTCCGCATGTCATTACTCACTGGTGCCATGATCAGTGACATGTGCCAGTCTTCAAGGCTGGTTGCTGCATTTTGGACCATCTGCTGTGCACTGATGGCACATGTGGGTCATGCCACTACATGATCTACATGATCTTGTGTGGCGTAAGTTCCTCTAAGTACTATATAAGAGCATACAGGGTCAGTATTTTATAGTTGTATAGTAAACAAGTGACTACGTATTTTTTGTACCCGGTGTGGTGATATCACCACTGAATGTGAAGGCAATGCTTGTCACCCTAGGGCAGCATAGCTATTTATAGCCTTATCTGTGTTTTTTTTTTGTTAGCTATCGAGATCATGGGCATACTTCTCTTGAGGGTGGTGGAGGTGTGTCATATCTGTGGAGGAGATGCGGCTTCTGAATGGTTCAGGTCTTGCATGTCTGTGGTGTGCGTTCTGCCTCTCTTGGTAAAGGGAAAGGAGGCAATGCGAGCGGTGCATTGCCTTGTTAAAAAGGAGCAGATCGTGCCAGCTTTGAAGTCCTTGGAAAATATTTAAAATAATAGAGTATAGTACTAACTGGAGAGAGTGCAACAGCATATGGGAGAGTTGAAGAGAGAGGCAGCTTCTTGCAGAGCTTGTGCTAGTAATTTCCTTAGGAAATACTGTAGTAGAGTTCCTGGAGGAGGGGTCAGCACAACATGAGTAGCATCACTGCGTGCTCTCTGATCGGGGAACGAGAGGATGTCATTTGGGTATTGGGTTCTACAGAGGTCGTCTTTTGGCCGGGTTGGGTGTCTGATGAACCTTCAGGACTTCAAATAGAATGAAGGTGGAGTGGTGAGCATGAGTTAAAGCCTGTGCATACCGATAGGAGGACTTTAACAGTATTTAATTATTTATTTATTTGTTTGTTTATTTATTTTTTCCCTTTTCTGATTTTTGTGGAAGAGGAAAATGCAGTGTTTTTGTAAATATTTTATTTATTTTTATTTTTTTTTAATTTAATGACTGAATCATTTTGATTTTTGTTTTTTCACCATTTGTTTTTAGCAGTTGCACTTTTATAATTTTGTGTAAGTGTCTCTCAGATCTCACCATGGATACATTCGGTACATGAACTACAAGAGCCCAATGTGTAGCATGGTGTCTCTCACCTGGTAATTGGAATATAAATATTGCCCTTGAACAAACTTCTTGGTCTCCTTGTTACCATGACTTTTATTCTGGCATTGATCTTCTCACAAATGTTCTCCCCAATTTGTCTTGAGGTTGTGGTCACTACATTAGTCTTTCCAGTTTCAGTTAGACCATTTTTTTCTTGATGGCTGTTGGTGAGAATAATAAAATATTAATCAGGGCTACACTGATATGGCAATTATTGGCCGATACCGATCTTTGCTATGTCCTATCAGCAGATAGTAATGCTGATACCAATATTTTGTGTTATTTTTATTTGCGTTTTATTCATATGCGAATTACAATAAATAATCTTGATATCTGACCTGATCCCAATAAAAGGCTGGTACTGCCATGGTTTACCATTTATCATACATCTTTAATAATAATGCCTGTCAACCAATCTAGCAGCTGTTTAATAGAAGCGATACACTGTTTTAGCAAATAAGACATTTGCAGTAATATGTCGAGTGAGTGCAGCTTTGTGATCTTAAGAACAATATAATTCTTTTTATATTTTTAAGACAAAGTCAAATTTACTTGGTATCTCTGTATGGGTAAACCACAATTTGTTTGTATTTTCATTGTGCACAACTTGGTTTTCAAGCTAAAAAATTAAAATTCTTCACACAGGTCCTTCTTAACACTAGTCAGGTTTTTGACATGCCTTTGGTCAGTGGGGTCAGCCTAGGGTTTGCAGCAGGTGACATCAAATTCTGCAGTGTTGAGATGACAGTATACAGGTTAGCATACATCTTTCAAGCAGGGAGATTCAGACAATTAGACTTCAATTTCCATTTATTACTTTTAAAATATATTTATTTAGTCATGCCATCTCTTCAATATTTTTTAGGGCCCCACGTGGCCCTGGATCTGGCCAGATTGCAGTTTTGGCTTCCAAAAGTAATCGCATGCCAGTACATCACAATCTCAATGTGCCTTGGCACTGTTTCTGTGTTGTGTTGTATTTAAAAATGCACTCTTCTCAGCAGTACGGTAACACCAGCTGGTTACAGTTGGGAAGACATGAGGCTAGAAGTGACTGTGATCTTAATGAGCTGTGATAAATGGTTATACGTATATTGCAGTTTCCTCTCATCCTGTCAAATTATGACTTCCGTTTCAAATGCCTACAGTTTTCCGTTGTTCTATTTCAGCTAGGGTGTCTGGCTTATCTGTATTTTCTGGTTTATTTTTTTTATTTTTTCATTTTTGAGTTATTTGTTGTGTTTTCATGTGATTTCTGTTATGTTTGTTAATTGTTTCATATTAAGGGAAAACTCCACTCAAAACTGTCTTTTAATATGTTACTTACCACATGTAGTTTCTACTGATGTCTGAAAAAATATTTAATCTCATATTTTTATTAAGAATGGACATAACATTTCTGATAAAACAGAAGCCTATGATGATCAATGTGGGACAAAAGCAGACACTATCAAAAATGGCAAGGAAAAAAAATGTCATGTAACTTGTGTGGCATAATCCACTTGTCCAATCATCAAATTTATATGCTTACAAAGAGAAAATTCATGTATTTTGTTTAATAAAATAGTGTTAAATAACTCCAGAAAGTAAAAGTAGCTCACAAATGGGAATCTCCTTCACATGGGATCATGGTTTTAAATTGAAGACAGGACTCATGACTAATGGATGAGGGAGACTGTTCATTTAATGTACTGTAAATAACAATAATAATTATTATAATTATTTAAATTTACAGTTATCATTTAATGAATAAACCAGAGTATTCCTTTTTTGAGCTGTATCTTTAAATGTTCCTTCATTCATTGTGTTTTGTGCAGGGCTGTGGAATCGGTAGATAAATTCTTCGTCTCCAGCTCCTTAGTTTCTGGTACTTCTGACTCCGACTCCTCTGTATTTAAAATGCTAATGTATTTTCCATGTTGATTGAAGGAAGGCAACATACACCTCATTTAACCACAGAACAACTGGCTAGGAAGCTGAGTCTCTACCGTATTGGCCAGTTAAACAGAAAACAAAAAAAATAAAAACAAAAAGGTTTTATTTATTGTTTTTTATCAAGTGGCTATAAAGTAGCAGCATGCATAAAAATCAGGAACGAGAACTTTACCAGTTCAAAAAATATAAACCTAATTCTTCAGTAGTTTAACAAAGCTTAACTACATGAACAAAAAACAAATTATATATTAAACTTGAAATACAGTTGTTGAGTAGAATAGCTGTTAAATGCAACCCAAAATTAACTCCATGCAGTGTTCTAAGAAACAGAATTGCTTCTGTCAGATCCTCTTTCACAGAAGCTCTTAAATCTGACTTGATTATTTTTAGAGATGAAAATACTTGGGTGGGTGGCATTGTTGTTACAGTTCTAGTCACATCACTAATAATCTCTGGATCAACAAGGATGACTTCTTCTACAGTCAGTTTTGAATAGTGATCATACTTTTCAACTTCTTTTAATTCTTTAAAAAACTGCTGGAATCTCTTTATTTGGACATTTACTTGTCGTTTATCTTTCACGCATAGAAAACTTCATTTTGCTTTTGAAAGTTCCATTTTGTCCAAGTAGGAATCAAAGTCTAATTCTTCGTTTGAAGAGGATGATCCTGAGTTACCAGTGCTTATAGCTTCATCCAGTGGTGGTGTTTCAGGTAGTAATCCCTTCATGTGAACTGCCTTTTTTTCCATTAGCAATCTGGACATTGCTCTTCAAAATTTGGCTCATTGGATCAACATAAATAGCACCTAACAAGATTTGATTATCCAGTAATAGACCCTCTCTTTTCTTCATTGAAGATACGATGCCATCCGCTATTAACCCTCCACTTTTGTTCAGGCAATATATCAAGCTGTTCTATTTCAAGAAAAATTTACTGGGTGTTAAATCTTCATATTGCAACCTTTTGGTGACAGTAGACTTTCCAGTTTTTTTACTTATGCCCACTGGCTTTCAGTTAATAAAATATTTTTATTGTCCAGTTCTTCAAGAAAGTCTTTTAGTTCAAGCAAACGCTTTACCATCAAATAAGTGCTTCCCCAGCGTGTTGTTTGATCCAAAATGGCTCCTTTTCCAGCACGTTTTTTCAAAATAGCATCTGTTTTAGGGGCCATGGCTGCAACAGTTACTTGCGTCAATTTGCCAATTAGAGTAACTGCATGACGATCTTTCAATCCATCTCTTATTGCAAGTTGCAGAGTATGAACAGCACAATTCATATGTTGAATAGCAGTAAGCTTAGATGCTTCTTCAGCAATGTTATCCAAAATTTCACTCTTCTCTTCGGTTTCACTTTCTCCAATACTTGCAGAACTGTTTCTTCTAATATCTGTTTGTCACTTTCTTGATCTACTTTATTCATTTTCTCAATTGTGCTTAACATATTAGAAGCATTATGTAGAGATAGATAGATACAGGGTGGTCCAGATCTAATTATGCAGATCCAGATCGTCTGAATGACAGTTCAGCGTGAAGACGATTATTCATGTCGTCAGTTCGCACACTTCTCGATGGTCCAGGATTTTTCGAGTGATTTTTTATGTAATAAACTTAATAAGTTATAGCGTAATGAAAAATGCATAATTAGATCTGAACCACCCTATAGGTAGATACTTTATTAATCCCCAAGGGGAAATTCACAATATCAGTTTATCATATTTTCTGTCACAATATATAGAATCTGTTCCTTTTTAATTTCAAAATCTTCTAGAACAGGTGGTGTGCAAAGTTTTGCTAAAGTTCAGCCCTGGATGGGAGCATATGTGGAGAGTGCAGACAGAACCCCTGAACACACATCAGGCCATAGCACACACCTACACCTACACCTACATCATTACACTTGTTTATACTCAAATGAACTTGTTAAACACATTATATCTGAAATAAAATGAAAACACTTTTTATAATGCACCATAATCCAGATTACAATATGTGAACGTCGGGTTGTATAGCAGGTCAGCCGAACTTCACACAACTATGCACTGGGCTTTATTCTCACATCAGAGAAGTACTTAATTATGATTATTGTTTGTGAAATTGAACATTTGAATTTGCTGTATTTTTTTTTTTTTTTTTTGCAATTTAAATTTATTAGGAGTCAGAGTCAGTATATTTTTGCCAACTAAGACTCCAGGTACCCAAAATTGTCTCCAACTCCAGCCCTGGTTTTGTGGGTGGAACTCACCTTGACATCACTGCTGGGCCCATCCTCTGCCTTTATATTGAGTTTGGGACACAGAAGTGGATCATTGAGTGTTGCTGGAGTTGTTTTGAGAGAATTTTTTTTCTTTATTTTTTTTAATGTTTTACTCGATTACTTGTTCTGGGTTATATGTTGGGACTACTTCAGCTTTGATTTTCATTTTGACAAAGCCTTTTTGACCTTGTTTAATTTTTCTTACTAATTTTGTGCATTCTTTAAAATAACTTCTTCACTTTATAACAATTCATTGTTTGGACTTGTTTCATTGAGACAGATGTTATATGGCTTCTCTCTCTAGGTATGTTTTGGAACATTTAGAAGTATATTATTGAACTTTTAACACTAGGCCCCTTTTCTAGGCCTAAGCCTGTCTGTAATAATTGGGGTCTGGCTGTCATGGGCAAGGCCATACTTGGGCATCTTGAGGATCCTAGCCTGCTTTGTGAGACTTTTAGTAAGCCTTTCATACTTTCACCATGTTCATATCTCCATTACATAACAAATGTGAGTCTGTTTTACAGCCATTTCTAGACGCTCCTGCTGCTTCTCTTGTGGGTCACACACTATATGTTACTTGCTCAGATCAGTGTAAACTAAAATTCACAGCTGTGTTTTGAAATAATAATACATGGATAGTAATGGTAAACACAGTTAGTAGTCCTAAAATTTAAGGCACAGGGTCAGTCCAGTCACAGGATCAAAATAGGTAGATACAGTGGTTTAGAAAAGAATCACTCCCTTCAAAATATTCACATTTTGCTGCTGTCTAAAAGACACCTGAAGGACTCTGAGATGGTGAGAAATAAGATTCTCTGGTCTGATGAGACCAAGATAGAACTTTTTGGCCTTAATTCTAAGTGGTATGTGTGGAGACAATCAGGCACTGCTCATCACTTGTCCAATACAGTCCCCACAGTGAAGCATGGCGGTGGCAGCATCATGCTGTGGGGGGTGTTTTTCAGCTGCAGGGACAGGACGACTGGTTGCAATTGAGGGAAAGATGAATGCGGCCAAGTACAGGGATATTCTGGACAAAAACCTTCTCCAGAGTGCTAAGGACCTCAGACTGGGCCGAAGGTTTACCTTCCAACAAGACAATGACCCTAAGCACACAGCTAAAATAACGAAGGAGTGGCTTCACAACAACCCTGTGACTGTTCTTGAATGGCCCAGCCAGAGCCCTGACTTAAACCCAATTGAGCATTTCTGGAGAGACCTAAAAATGGCTGTCCACCAACGTTTACCATCCAACCTGACAGAACTGGAGAGGATCTGCAAGGAGGAATGGCAGAGGATCCCCAAATCCAGGTGTGAAAAACTTTTTGCATCTTTCCCAAGAAGACTCATGGCTGTATTACTCAAAAGGGTGCTTCTACTAAATAGTGAGCAAAGGGTCTGAATACTTAGGACCATGTGATATTTCAGCTTTTCTTTTTTAATAAATCTGCAACAATTTCAAAAATTATTTTTTTTGTCTGTCAGTATGGGGTGCTGTGTGTACATTTATGAGGGAAAAAATTAATTTAAATGATTTTAGCAAATGGCTGTAATATAACAAAGAGTGAAAAATTGAAGGGGGTCTGAATACTTTCCGTACATCTATCTATCTATCTATCTATCTATCTATCTATCTATCTATCTATC
>JANRMT010062796.1:88015366-88076974 GCA_026402145.1 Polypterus bichir lapradei | reverse complement strand
CTATCTATCTATCTATCTATCTATCTATCTATCTATCTATCTATCTAATGGTGCCTTCCATCCATCATGGTGCTTTGTATAAGTTGCATATATTAAATACAGCTGTCTGCGTCTTTCTTTCAGGCTGCGTATATTTATTTCTAAATGCATTGTACTGTAGATGTGACTTATCAATCCCAAATTGGCAACAACGTGAAATATAGTGCAAAACATTAAACAAAGTTCACATTATTACTTAAGAGTGAAATCCAGATCTTTACACTCAAAATAGTAATTATATGAAAATGTAAACAAGTGTTACACCTGTGTGTCTATTATGATTATTAAAATAGACATACATTTTTAGCAGTGAAAACCCACAGCCATCCCACTTTTCTAGCAGTAAGTTTTTTCCCACATTTCAGTGAAAACATTCAATTCCTATGTTTTTTGCTCATTTATTTTTGAATTTTTTTGCAGGTGCAGATAAAGTACGGTATCTTTTATATTTATTTTCATTAATATTTTTTTATTTTTTAGATTCAGTACATCAAGGCAAACATTAACTTGGGTTCCAGATTCATTCTTTTCAAGGTTAGTTTGAAGGTCTCTTTTTTTTTTTTTTTCAGCTGGAAATTGTGAAATTGTGGTTGCAATACTGACACATCGGAAAGAGGAACTGTATTAGTTAAAAATATATGAAACTGAAAAAGGTGTACCAAATAAACTCCTATTTTTATGTTATTATTTTGAATATGACTATATTTGCTTGGGTGGCTCAGTGGCACAATAGTCCGTGCTGCTGCCTCATACATTCAGTGTAATTCTTACTCCCATTTGTAGTCCATGTGGAGCTCACAAATTCTCACTGAATCTGCATGATTTGTTTTCTAGGTTCTTTTGATTTACCTTCCATCTCCCCAAGGCCCTTAACTGGGGGCTCTAATTTGGCCTCTTATGAGTGTTGATTTGCGTATGAGTTTGTGCATCAGTGAGCTAGGGTCCTGGCCAGCATTGGTTCCTTGATTGTGTTCAGTGCTGTGAGAGTATGCTTCAGTGTCCCACAACTCTTAACTGGATTGAGTTGGATTTCAAACGAAATGTTATATTTGATTTATATATTGTTTATTTTTACACTAAGACTTGTTACTAGTGATTACTTGAATGATTTTGTTAACATGCATGTTCCTGTTGCTGCTGTCCCTGCTAAGATGTTTTAAAAAACATTCTAATGATTAATTTATTTGGATTGACAGCATTAGAAAGTCAGTATACTCTTAATCACACTTACTTACCCCACAACATTCTCTTAGATGTTTTTTCAACTTCCTTTATGATTACTGATTTGCTTCTTAAACCTACATGCACCCTGCATTGAACTGTATGAGTGACCATTTGTATTAATTGTAATTGTTTGTCATTTTTAACAGCCTTCTGAGTGGCAGAATCTCATCCTTGAAAGATGAAACAGGGGCTGTAAGTATTTCCTTGTGCCGCGTGTCATTTCTATTCATTAAATGAATACTGATAGCTCTGTTAGGCAAGGAGCATCTGGTGAAACCCAGAGTACAGAACAAGAATGAAAGAGACACAGTATTTGACATAAAAGAGGCAATTAACAAAATGTTAGTTTAATGGCATCCTAACAATGATCTTAAAGATGCTGTTGGTGTGGGAAACTAAGAAAAAAATTAACATTATGGTACAGAGAAAGCTTGTTAAAAAGTAGTAGCATCTAGACTTGCATTAAATGATCGTTAGAAAAACCAAATCAAGTCAGTTTTATATAGTAGAGTCATATTTAATACATGAGAAACAAACCGACTCTCATTTAGTAATTGCCAGTTAAGACTTTATTTTTTGCAAATAAGATTTGATCCATCTGGTGTTGTCGGCTTTCCTGTCTCTGTTGCTTCATTTGCTTATTGGTTGCCTGTCTGCCTGCTTGCCTCTTATAGTCATGCTCCCATTAAACGCTGGAGTGATGCACTTATTCACAATTCCCCATGGCGTACAGGTTATGGTTCATCTTATCAAGTGCTTCAGGTTAGGCATGCATGTCCTAATAAGCAGTAATGACTTTATATGCTTTAGTCTATGCAGGTTACCTGACTTAATTAACAGTTTTGCTTTAATTTTAATCAGAAATATTGACCTGAGAAACTTTAAAGCAATGTTTCTGTACTGTTTTGCAGTCCCAGAATAGCTTTCATGTTGTCATTTTCAAAGAATGTCTGTTTTTCTACATTTGTTACTTCCCTAGGTATATTTATACATTTATATCTTCACACATACAGTTGATCTTTATGCCCAAGGTTGGCAAAGTTGCAATATTTAGCTTTTAACACTTCTGTCTTGAAAAATAGCTAATCGTGGTTTCTTGTAAGCTTCTTACGTGCTATTTGCATTTTCAGACACATTTGCAGACAATTTTTCCAATTGCATTTTTATTCTTCCAGTAAAGTAGCATCAGTCCATCCACTTTCTGAAGCTGGTTTGTTCACTACCACATTGCAGTTACCCAGATATTATCCCAGATTAATTGTTGCCTGCTGGGACCAATAGCATTTAAACTTAATACAGCCTTTATATTACCAAAATTGAAACAAAGTGCAATACAACATAAAAAATTGCCAGTAACATTCTTAACAATTCAAAATAAAAACTAAATAAAATAGCCAAATATATGCAAACAAAAACACATTCATTAATACATAAAGGGAATGGCTCAAAATCCCAAAAGATCCTTAGAAAATAAATCTGTCTTGAGCCTGGCCAGTCCTAATAAACAGGTGGACTGTTACAAAGCCGTGGTGCAGCTATTGAAAAGCCATGGTCTCCGTTTGATTTCAGACAAGAAGGGGAAATAGTCAGAAGTAATAAGTCCCGTAGACCTTCAGCATCTTGAGACTGATTCTGGACAGAGTAGCTCTGTGAGGTAACAGGGAGTCAAACCATGCAGAGCTTTGTAAACCAAGAGCAAAATCTTAAATTGAAATCTGCACCTCACAGGAGGCCAATGGAGAACAGCTAAAATTTCCAAAATGCAGTGCCTGTAATTAGTACAAGTCAGCGTCCTAGCAACTGCATTCTAAAATGCAGATTGATTAAAACTCAGTAATTTAATAATGAAGTAATAAAGGGATGAATAACTAGCCTTGAGGTTTGAAGTACAGTAGCTTCTGATGATAAACTTTTTCCTGACAACTGAATTTGTCTGACCCGCAAATCTGAGCTTAGAATTAAAAAAATAAAAACCCTCAAAATTAAACAGAATTAAAAATAAACCCTTCCAAATGAAATACAATTACAAATAAGACCATTCCAAAGCCTAAATTCAAATTCTTGACTGTATCAGTATTGCTAAAAATATACTGCTCACTTTTATTTTCATTAAGCTGAAGAAAGCTCTATGGGAAAGGTGATATACAGTAATCCCTCCTCGATCGCGGGGGTTGCGTTCCAGACCCCCCCGCGATAGGTGAAAATCCACGAAGTAGAAACCATATGTTTGTATGGTTATTTTTATATATTTTAAGCCCTTATAAACTCTCCCGCACTGTTTATAAATATTCCCCGCAGAGTTAAACAGCATAATCCCTTTGTATTCTCTTAGATATTAGGTAAGATTCATTGAAATTACAGTATGTATATAAACACACTGTTTATATACAGTAAAACCTAAATATTATTTTAAAGATATTGAGTGTCTCCGATATCACATATGTTACAGCCATTACGATAGACAGGTCACCAGCAATAAATACGTACAATGCAAGAAAAATAGTATACAGTAAATGTGTGTACAGTGACACTAAACGTACATACATGTACTAAGCACTGTAAGAAGAAAATTAATTATGGTTACTCACCAACAATGACACGATGACTTGTCCGATAACAATGAGTTTAATTTTACTGCACAACAAAGGAGAGCGTTACAGCCCTTGTAAAGGAGCCACTTCAGGTGATTGTGTAGCACTGCCGTTGTTCTTCTTCTGGCAGTCTTCAATCCAAATCCCTAAAGCAGATTCCATCCAGACTACTGCCTTATTACATCCACTTACAACTCGTTTTGCACCCTGGTTAAAAGGACACTGCAGCCGTAGATCTTATATTCCTTTCCTACTTTTTAAATAAAAAGAATCGTAGCCTTCAACAAATCCAAAACGTTTACCTTTTCGGCAATCATTAACATCATCTTGCGCTTGGGCACGGCCCCTGAAGCAGTAGCAGATTGTTTTGGAGCCATAATGAAGGGCTTGACTATGCACAAAGATAAACACTAAAGAGCACAACTCTTTACACAGCGAAACACGTTGATGCTGAATTAGCGATACGAGACTTCCTGGTTAACACTGCATTCAGCACGCAGGAGCTCAACTACGTGCTCTGATTGGTTAGCTTCTCAGTCAGGAGAACTTAACTGCGTGCTCTGATTGGTTAGCTTCTCAGCCATCCGCCAATAGCGTCCCTTGTATGAAATCAACTGGGCAAACCAACTGAGGAAGCATATACAGGAAGTAAAAAGACACATTGTCCGCAGAACCCGTGAAGCAGCAAAAAATCCGCGTTATATATTTAGTTATGCTTTCATATAAAATCCGCGATAGAGTGAAGCCGCGAAAGTCGAAGCGCGATATAGCGAGGGATTACTGTATAAAATATATTATTATTATTATTATTTATTAAAAAGCTCATTAAGGGAATACTTTTGTTGAGTATCTTGTGGAGACATAAATCGATGAATTTGAGTATTTTCTTCTTCAAGGTATTTGCCAAGGAAAGCATATAAAGAGAGAACAGTATACGACCCAAGACAGACCCCGGGGAACTCCACATGCTAACGGAGCTGAGGAAGAAAAGCAATTCCCAATTTTAACAGAGAAAGACCTGGCCCTGAGATTTAACACCTTAAGGTTAACACCCTGAATGTTAGCCATACTTCAACAATACACCAGTTAAAGTGAATGTTGCTATTCGTAATATCTTATATATTTTGCCCCATCGGTTCATCCATAGCTTTGCATTTTACTATGTAGCATTTAGAAATGTTGTAATTTATTCAATATGCATAAAACCAAACTTGTTCACTGAGGTGTACAGTGGCTTTGACCTGGTGTACTGTATAAATAGTGAAAGAAGTAAGCAGTTTGTCTGTGGGGTCCACTGTTTAATCACAATCCTGTTTGCTGAAATTCATCATAATATCCATTGTGCCACTAAGTCTTGATTTACAGCTTTTATTTTAACTCCAGCTGTTTCTTAGCAAGATGTGTTTTAGAGCTCTTGTATTTATGTTCTCTTTTGTTTAATTTTTGTCTTCAGATATTCATTGACAGAGATCCCACTCTTTTTGCTCCCATTTTGAATTTCCTTCGAACCAAAGAGCTGCACCCTGGGTATGATTTCGTCTTTCACTATTAAAAAAGGCTTATGCAATATTTAGGTTAAATGAGCTTTATATTCTGTCACCCTTTGTTAGTTTAACGATTTTGTTTGCAACCAGGGTACAACAACAACAACATTTATTTATATAGCACATTTTCATACAAATAATGTAGCTCAAAGGGTAGAATGTTACCGCAGTGCTGAAAAGTTATTAAGAGGTTAAGGAGCTGGAGGAGGTTGTAACAAAAGCATTTTGGTGAAGTGAGACCACTGAAATTTAGTTAAGTGAAGACCTAAGTGTGGTCTCTAGTAACCTGGGAGTGGGTCATTAGGAGAGATCCTAGCACAATTAAGATATTGGAATGCTACTACTAGATCTACATAAGATCCTTGAAGAGATAGCACCACTATACTGAGGGGCTGATTAACTACAGGTGACTACAGAGCTCTAGTGAATCATTCATCCACCCTTTATGCTAAGACTGCGTAGCTGCAACCAATTCTGTTACCTTTTAGATCAATGGATGAATTAACTTTGAATGCATTTTCTACTTTAATATTGTTAAATAGATACTTCCAGAAGAATCAGTGCATGTCACATTGGATTGACTTTCTGAATTGAAAATAAGACTTTTCACCAATGAATGAGATGAAAAGTCGGAGGTTATTGGAGTGTTGCAGCGATGGTTATCCTTTTGGAAGTATCTCCCATCTCCACATAGGTTCTCTGGAGCTCAGCCTGAGTGAGCATTGGGTTCTGGGTCACCTCTCATACCAAGGCCCTTCTTCAACAATTGGCCTCCTTTTAGAAAAGTTGTGTTTGTTTAAACTAATTCCACTTAAACATTGTTTTGGCCACAGTTCTCTTGAGAACCTTCAATGCTGGAGAAAAATTTTCCCAACACAATCCTGTGTCTTGTTAAGTGAGGGAAAAAAATAAATGATTGTAACATAAAAACTGTAAAAAGCGAAGGAGTCTGAATACTTTCTGAAAGCATTGTATATGATATTAGGCCTATCTATCATTTTGGTCCTCCAACTTGCAGGGAAAAAATTTGGAGTTGGTGGCAGGATTAACACTCCAGCCACTTTTTTTTTTTTTTTTTTTCCTTCAAAAAAAAAACAAACTTGAACTAGTGTTGTGCTGAGGTGTCACCCGTTGCATGGCTGCGCTCAGGTCTTAATTTGGGATCCTGAGGTGGTTGGTTGAGTGTATCTGTGCATGCTCCCAACCTCCCCTGTCAATTAAAATTTTACCACTGCATTTTATATGCAGAATGCCAGGTGATTTGTAGATTCTAGGCCACAATGCAGTGAGGTAGTTTCAGTGACTTGTGATGGCCTATTTGCCCATTAATTATATTTTTCATCAATAACATAAGATTCAAAAGTGAGTAATCGTTGCAGTACATGATGCTGAAAGTAAAATGAATACCTTTGTCTAAATTTTGAAAGGACTCGTCTAAAATATGTCAGTAGTATTTATGTGTGGTTTACTGTGAAGCTGTCTCCTCAGCATTTTATTTCTTATGCATTAATTTATTTATGTTTTCTTTGTAGATCTGTAAATGTCCGACTTTTGATGCATGAGGCTGAATTCTATGGAATAATACCATTAGGTAAAGTCATTTTGAACTGAACAATGAAAATTTACGTGGAGTCCTTTACCCCACTTTACTTGGGGACCTGGGTAAAGTAAATTGGGGAAAATGTTATAGTAGAATTTTGGTAAGTGTGATGGCTTGCTAGTCAGAGATATTAGGCATTCCATGACCCCCATCCACATTGATTTTGTTTACATATATATTAAATATATGAATACAATGAAGAAAATAGGTATACCTAAAAAATTGTGGAAAAATACATTCCTGAGTATTAGCTTGCTAGTAAGGAGTTTTGTTGATTGTTTCAAAAGGAAAACCTAACTTTGCCCATTCCTGCCTCAGGTAAGTATAGGGTAATCAATTCACCCCAAATAAGCTGTACTGAAAAACACAGACAAGCACAGATGAGCTGGTACACTCACAGCAAAATCCTGTATAATTGAAAGTAAATGCAGTATCTAAACTCTTTGAAAAATGAAAAGCGAGCCTCAAAGTGACTGCTCCAAGATGGTGACACTTCCTGTTAAAAGTACAGGCTAGGCAGGACGAAGCAGGTCCAAGGGGACTGACACCAGAAGTGACATCAGAGGTGGTAAGAATGTCAGTCATCCAGGGAGGGAGGAAGAGATGAGGCGTTAGTAAATAACTCCACCTATTGGACTGGCAAGGATTTACCACCACCAGGACCTTTAAGCTGTCCCCAAGTCGCACGTGTGTAACAAATTATATATAATATTTTTTTATAATTTTTTAGACTTATTTTGTAAAAATGCTTTGGCCCCTTGCAACTTCACCTTAATAGCCCCCCAATTGCACTGGACTGCACTCCATGACAGAGTTTGGAAACTGGATGAGAAATTCGCCAGCATTGGCCAAGTCAATATCTCTCCTAGAAATCCCACCATCATAGGAAATTGCACAGCAGAAATAGAATATCTAGATGCATTTTAACACGTTGTCTGCCACAGTGAAAACAGGCAAGTTTGTTTCTGATGCCAATGTAAAATCGGGGTGTTTATGCATTTTGTTATTGAACAAAACTCGGATTAAAAATGTGTTCTCTTTTAAAAAACAATATACTATATGAGTTAACATGTAGCTGGTGCATGAAACAGAAAATTGAATAACTTGCATTGGTGTAACAAGTTAGATCTTAAACAATTAATTGCAGTCGAATGTTGCAGTTTCTATTTGAACCTCATTGTAATGAGATGCTAATTATTTACCTAACTTTATTTGGTTCATTGTGATTCTACATACTTAAATTACTTTTTGTGAAAAATAAATGTTATCCAAAATATTACCAATAAAGAAAAAGTAACTGAAAGTGAAATATTCCGTCTTGATCATTCTTACTTCAGACAGCCACTATCCTCTATTTAAATGTGTTGCCAGTGAAAATGTTTGTTTTTGGTGTTACATTCCCGACTACAGTTTACAAGATAACCCGCAGGTGGCATCTGTCTATAGATTGCCGACTACGAGTTAAATCATGTTTAGCAATTAACATCTTAACATTGAAATGTTTTCCTTCTTGTCATTGAATTTCATTTTTTTTTTGAGAAAACATACTCATGAGACGCCCCCACATATTTTTTTTTCATTCTTACATCAGATAGCCACTATCCTCTATTTAAATGTGTTGCCAGTGAAAATGTTTGTATTTAGTGTTACATTCCCGACTACAGTGTACAAAATAACCAGTAGGTGGCATCTATCTATAGATTGCCTACTACTAGTTAAATGAAGTTTAGCAGTTAACATCTTAACATGTTTTCCTTCTTGTCATTGAATTTAATTGTTTTTTTAAGAAAAATACTCCTGTCTAATCTGATGACAGCAACACATTCCAAAAAAGTTTGGACATTATAGTGCTTCCCACTGTGTAACATGATTATTACTTTTAGTAACACTTATTGGGAGTTTGGGCACTGAAGACCAAAGCTGGTTAAAGTTTCATCTGCTATGCAGGTCTTCAGTTGTCCAAGTGTGCAGGACCTTCATTGCCATATTTTGCACTTCATAATGTGCCACGCAGGTCAGGACTGCAGGCAGGACAATCAACCACTCGCATTCTCTGCTTGTGGTTTTCCGTTGTCTTGCTGAAAAATGGTGTCTATAAACAGCAGCATATGCTGCTGTAAAATTTATACATACCTTTCTGCATGAGTGTGCCCTTACAGATGTGCAAGTTACCCATGCCCTTGGCACTGACACGCCCTCACAAGTTGACAGATGCTGACTTTTGGACCTGATGCCAATAACAGCTTGGGTGGTCCTTTTCTTCTTTGTCAAGGAGAACACAACAGCTATTTAAAATGTTGACTTGTCAGACCACAGAACACAATTCAACTATGCTGCTTTTCATCTCGGATGAGACCAAGCCAAGAGAATTCAGCAGCACGTCTGGACAGTGTTAATGTATGGTTTCTGCTTTACATTGTAGTCTTAACTTAAATCTGTGGATGAAGAGACGAATGGTGTTGTCTGACAAAGGTTTACTGAAGTATTCGAGAGCCCACGTCATGATATCCATTACAGACACAGGATGGATTTTACGACAGTGACATCTGAGGGATTGGACATCATGCGCTTTCAGAGCTGATGGTCATCCTTGCCCTTTACACACAGAGATTTAACCAGATTCCTTGCATCTTTTAATTGTGTTGTGCACTGTAGAGTGTGAAATACTAAAATCCTGCCGATTTTCTTCTCTGGGAAAAGTTGAATCTGTTGGCAAATTAGTGAGCCTCGACCCATCCTTGTTCTTGAAGGACTAGGCTATTTTGGAGCTTCCTTATGTTCTAGAACAGGGGTGAGCAAAGTCATTCCTGGAGGGCCACAGTGGCTACAGGTTTTTGTTCCAACCCAGTTGCTTCATAAGAAGCCCTTATTGCTCAAGTAACACTTCTGCTTCATTTTAGTTGTCTCACTCGTTTAGATTTTGAACCCTTATTGCTTATTTTAGTCTTAAACAGCTGTAGTCTTGATTTTTAATCACCCCTTATTAGCAATCAGATGCAAATGACAAAAGAAATTCAGCATTTCTCCATTAAGCTTGTTTCCATTTACACCTGCGTGTGTTTATCGTGCACTATTTGGTTTAATTAAATACTTGGAAAGAAAATGAAGAGAAAATATATAGTGAGCTCAGTACAAGGGATTGCATTATACATGTATATGCACCGAAGTGCATGTCTGCACAGAAAAGTTAATTTGCATTAAGTCAGCTTGCCTGCACCCAGCAATGTGTTCAGCTCACCTCAGTCAGTCAGTAATAATCATACCACAGCATTAAATTCTGGAAGAAGCCATCGTTTTTCAAAATGACACCCACCACTTTTGCTCTGCCTGAAATAAGCATTTAATTGGGAACTACTGACTAATCAATTCCATTTTATTTTCTATTCTAGTTTATTAAATGCCACTGTACCTCACTTGCCCTGGGTAATTCTTTGGAATTAACCTACACTTCTAGAATCCAAATGTATTATGCAATCTACATTCTTAACTAATAATAGCAGTAATATCTCATTGTTTCTTGTTTATGTTTCTTCCCACCCCAGTTCGCAAGCTTCAGCTGTGTGATGAGTTGGAAAAGTCGTCATGTGGGAACGTGCTCTTCAATGGCTACCTGCCTCCTCCAGGTGAGCCTTCTACTTTATTACACCTTGTATTGCGCCTCCTCCTCTTCCTCCTCCACCTCCCCTAATGCATGCAGTTTTGTATTTTAAAAGTAAGTTTGTCAGTAACTTGGTCCAGATGGTGAGTTGTTTGATTCATCGCTGTCCTGATAAGCTCCTCTTTTTTCTTTTCCACCCTAGTTTCAGGTTATCATTCTGTGAGTCTAAAAATGATTTGTTCAGACTTAAGTCAATTACTAAAGAAATATCGGTGTAGAACCTTTTCCAAAGGAGATTACAGGAGGTCATGTAGAGAGTTTTTTATTTCCATGTTACTGTGTTGGTAAGCATACCAAACACTTTCCACATCTGAATTTTAAAGTATGGGATTTAAGACTTGTTCTTGAATTATATTGTATTTCCCATCCTTGACATTTTTACTGTCTCTTAGATTTCCACAGTCTTGATACCTTGCACTGTAACAGGGATGTTCAACTGTGATCCTGAAGTTCAGGCTGCACTTTTTCATTTTGAGCCCTTTTCTTAATTAATGACCAGTTTTTGCTGGTAATTAAAGCTTTTGCCTTAATTGTAATTAACTTACTATTTAAGACTCAGACCCCTCAATTGTTTCTTTTCTTTAATTAGCAGCCAAACAATAATGAGATACAAATGAGCCAACACATGCCTAGGCAACTTACATCCATCATACAATTTCTGAAAATAAAGAAAGGCGAAGTTCTTCGTAATCTTGATCTGCTCAAGTCCACAAAACATTTTGACAGAGCTGGTAGAAAATGAAAATCGCCAGTTTTGGTAATGTCTGCTGTGACAGAATGAGTACCAACAAGTCCTGGAATTAAATAATTGCTTTAATTAACAACAAGAAAAGGCTTTTAATTGAGAAACTGGTTGGAGTTTAAGTCCTCAGCTTAGCTGGTCTTCTAGTGGCTCGCTTCGCATCTCATTTTTGTTTGAGGAGTGAGTCTTAAAACAACAAGACAACTAAAGGGAAAATAAGTTAATTAATAGCAAAAATTGGTCACTGGTGAAGAAAGTGGGATTAAGGAAAACATTCAGCCACTGTGGACCTCCAGGATCAGAGTTGGCCGCTTTCTACACTATTAAGTCTTTGGTTTGTACAGCACTGCCATCTACTGTTTATTGATGCAACTTACAATAGCTGTATTGCAAACAAAAGTTACAAAACCAGCATGGTTCTCTATTTCTGTATTTTGTGGGATGTCTTAAACCTTGGGATTGGGAAAATGTCAGGAACACAGCATAGAAGACAAAGCCTTGTCATATCCATTCTGTCTGCATTGTTTAATACATTTACCATTACATCTTAAATTTCTGTAGAGAATAGTGTATCCACTTTAAATCACATGCACATTGGTCCAGTTCGTGACTGTTCAAGCATAGTTTTTTCAAACCTGTTTCCTCCTGCAGTTTAATAACATACCTACAAGTGACTGCCATCTCTTTTTTGGTTTTACTTCCAGTTAAATGCTACAGTTTTGCACTAAATTGCAAGAAACTAAAACTAAGAATCAAGATTGTATTTTATACAACTTTCAAAGCAGTCCCTAGCAATGAAGAAAAAGATGGTCTGAATATACAGAGAAACACAATTCGTGAATTTAGTCAGAATTTAATGCTTTACTTTGGGGGAAAGAGTACTTGGTTTTAAAGGTATAATGAGAAGTCAAGCAAAATGACACCTTTTATTGGCTAGTTAAAAAGATTACAATATGGAGGAAGCTTTTGAGGCAACTCAGGCCCCTTCTTTAGGCAAGATGTAATGCTTCGAAATGAAAGCTTAGATATTGTAATCTTTTTAACTAGCCAATAAAAGGTGTCATTTCGCTTGACTTCTCATTACATCTAGAATGGCTAACATGGTACAACACCCTAAGGTGCTATATAAAATAATTGCTAAAGTGACAGCAGACAACAGTGGTACATACAGTAAAAGATGTGTAAATTCATGTGTCTACTTTGAGGATGTATCTGCATATGCTTTGCCTTTCTGTAGGATACCCAGCCAAGAGGATAAATCGACATAGTGTGGCAGGTCCTCAGTATGTTAATGGACGCAACACCTTGGCAGAGAGAGTGCCAGTGCGTAGGAGTAACACTATGCCTCCAAATCTGGGAAATACAGGCCTCTTAGGAAAGTTGCTGGAGGAGAGACCAAGTGGTAAGGAGCATATCTTAAATAAATAAAATTGTTAGCTTACCAAATAGAACCAAGTTGAAACTGACCAAAATATTTGGTATCCACAATTCTTTATATCACATTTAATGGAACAGAAACTTTGCTTTTGGTTTATGACCAAACATATTTCTTTGAATAACTGAGCAAATGAAAATGGCATGGACAGTTATACCTGTACCCTTAACCGATTATTTCGTAACATAGCTTTTGGAGACAGTAACTGCCATCAAGTGAGAGTTCTACACTTGTTGTCTAGTCATTTGGCTCACTTTTTCTCAGTTCTCTCAGGTTTGATGGACACCTTCTCCCAACTGCAAGTTAGCTTCTTTCCAAAATTGTTCTATGCGATTCAGGCCATCACCCATAGCAGACCACTTCAGAACAGCCCAATGTTTTCTTCTCCTCCGCTCTTCAGTGCTTTTTAATGTATGTTTTGGGCCATTATCCACCTGGAGAACCCATGACCTGTGATTGAGACACAGCGTTTTGACACTGTACAGTACATTTCATCTCAAAATGCCACAATTGTCTTCTAATTTTATTGTACCCTGCCCAGTTTCAAAAAGGAAGCAAACCAGCCACAAAACATCACTGAGCCTCCTCCGTGTTTAACAGCAGAGATGGTGTTTTTTTTTCTTTGAGACCTTTTATTTTTTTTTTAACTGTGAACATAAAGTTGGTGTGCTTTACCAAAAAGTTCCTGTTTTTGTTTTGTCTGTTCTAAAGGACATTCAACTAGAAGGCTGTGGTTTGTTGACATTCCCTGTGACAAACTCCAGAGCTTGTTTTTGTTTTTCTGTTCGAAGTGAAGTCTTTCAAAGACTTCATGGAGCTCATTTTCATCCAGATAGTGACAGGTGGTGTAACTTAAAATTGTTCCACCTTGAGCTTGAAGGGTAGCTTGACCTGTTTTGAAGTTTTCCTTGGTTCTTTCTCTTCGATCCTGGAGTAAATTTTCCTTTTTCGGCCACATCCAGGGATGTTGGCTACAGTTGTATAGGCCTTAAAATTCTAGCTAAAATTACCAACAGTAATCGCAAGAACATCAAGACCTGTAGAGATGTCTTGTCTTAAAGGTCTTGTCACCTTTAAGTTAACCATGCTTGGCTGTCTTGCCTCCTCTTTGCTTTTCCATGTTTACTGTGACACAAAACTGTTCAGTGGGTTCTTTTCTCCATTTAAATTGGTTGAATGAAGGGTTACAAGATAGAAGAGACCCGTAATAATCATTAAAAGACATCTGTTTGAAGGATCACTAGAAGACCATTATTAAACTTCAAAAGGGTTCCAATAATTTTGCTTGGCCATTTTGGTATGTCTTTGCAGATAAGCAAGAATTGAGTTCTTTTCACTGCTTTTTTTGTTTTTTTCAATTGCAATCCAAATAAATATGTGTATAGATGAGAAAAGATCTTTTAATTTCAATACTTTTTGGGAAGAATGGTGCCTTATTTGAATAAAATGCAATGGTACCAGTAGTTGCAGCCATGTCTGTTAATGGCACATGCAGTGGATTAATGCGATATGGTCAACTGAATCTCGGCAAACTGCATGTGCCATGTACTGTACATAAAGACTATTGATATAGCCTTTTGGAGAGTTTTGGTAGTGTGGATGTATTTTCTTGGTGTAGTTGAACATAAGGTCAGTGCTAATTACTAGTTAAATATTTTGAATTACCACTAATTCCTGATTATACCTTTGCTTGTATTACACATAGAATCCCCCCATCAACACCACATGTGTGTTTACTCTAAAGTTTTTGGAAACATTACATTGAAGTTGTCAATATGCCATAAACCTTCGGCCACCACTTTTCAGGCCATTTAAATATCTGTGGGGTCGGTAGTCCTTGAAAGCTGCCAGAGGTGTCATTTTCAAAATCTTTACCCACACTATATGGCCAAAGATTTGTGGAAATGTATCTAAATTACTGAGTGTATTCTGAGCAGGTGCTTAACATCAAACACATAGCCATGCAATCTCCATTGACAAACATTGGCAATAGACTGTTGTACTGAAAAGCTCAGTGACTTTGAACATGACACTGCCACCTTTGCCACAAGTCAGTACGTGTAATTTGTGGTCCGCTAGATCTGGCCCAGTCAACTGTAAGTGCTATTCTTATTAAGTGCTAGAAGTGTTGAGGAGCAACAACAGCTCAGCCATGAAGTGGTAGACCTCGCAAACACATAGAGCTGGACTGCCAAGTGTTGAAGTGCCTAGTGCCTAAGAATTGCCTATCATCTGTTGCATCCCTCACAATAGAGTTCCACGTTATCTCTGGAAGGGACATCAGCACGAAAACTATGTGTTTGGACCTTCATGAAATGGGTTAGCTGGTGTGGTGTAAAACATGCTACCATTATACTCCGGAGCAATGGAAGTGATTGCTTTGAAATGATGAAATCACGTTTCACTATCTGGCAGCCTGATAAATGAATATGGATTTGGAGGATGCCAGGAGAGAGCTGCATTTTGCACTCCATAGTGTTTAACATAAAGCTTGTTGGTGGAGGAATATTGGTCTGGGACTATTCTTCAGAGTTTGGGCTAGGCCTTTTGAGGGCTACTGTTATTGCTACAGCATCCAAAGACATTTTAGATAATTGTGTGCACAAAGGGGAGGCCCTTTTCTGTTCTGGCATTACTGTGCCCTTGTGCACAAAACAAGGTCCATAACAACAGAGGAATTAGAATGGCCAGCACAGAGCTCGACTTCAGCTCTTTTGAGCAACTTTGGGATGGATCAGAATGCTAATTATGAACTAGGTCTTTTCTTCCAACATCATTACGTGACCTCACAAAGGGTCTTTTGGCTGAATGTGCTCAGATTCTGACGGGTACACTTCAGAGTCTTTTGGAAAGCCTTCCTAGTAGGGTGGAAGTTTTTATAGCCGCAAAGGGGCGGTGAGTACTTCATATTAATATCCATGATTTTGGAATGGGATGTCCTACAAGCTCATATAGATGTGATGGTCATGTGTCTACATACTTTGGGTCATAGACTATATAAATCATAGGTTAGAACACTTTTTAATGACAGGTAGGAAGCAAACATCTCAAGACATTGATAAATTCTGTGTCATAACATACACAAGCCCTGCTGAGAATTTAAATTGATGCATGCTCATTTTTGAACACAATCTGCTCCACATGGTAGATTTTATCAGTATTAAAAACAGTTAAAAGCCTTTTTAAAAGAGTCACCTGATTTACTGTATTAACTGATCCTAAATAGTACTACTTGGCATCTTAGGGATTTGGTTGTGTTGGTGATCTTTACCCTTTAGAGAATAAATATCAGGACATAATTTATGGTTGTGTATCTTGGAGAAAATAACCATTTCTGTAGAAACAACACATTACAAAATTGTTTGAAATATATTTTTTATTTCTTTTTAGGACATGCAACTGACCCTGGCATGGTTAGGATAGTATGTGGTCACCATAACTGGATTGCTGTGGTGTATGCCCAGTTCGTCGTGTGCTACAGGTGGGAGCAGTTTGTTGCATTACTTTGGCTATAAAGTCTTTGGGTTTGTCAGAACTGGACATTTAGAGCCTTAACATGATTTCTTACATATCTTCTAATGCAGAAATTGTTTTAACTTCCTTTAAATTTTAGTCAGCACACAGTATAGTTTCTCAAATGTTTTGAAGTAACAGTCTTGCATCACATTCTAAGAGTTAGTAATTACTCAATATTAGCAGTGGTTTCATGCAATTTGTTTCCCATTCTGTGGTTATCTTTTATTGAAAGTGGTGAGAGTTGGAATACCATTGAAGTGGAGAGTAAGTAAACAGTTCCTGGTAGACATTACTGGTACTGGGAATTTACCATTTTGTATCTAAATAGGAGCTGGCCATTGTGTTTATAGATAATAGAGCATTTTATCTCGGGGTTTTCTTGCCCATCAAATACAATACAGACTTGTCCACAGTTCCCACTCAACAGATGCAAGCCCCATGTTCTCTTTTAAGAATATCTATTACATTTTATTGCATTCCTTTTTATATATTGACCTTAGCTAAAGGGCTGTGTAATAATTTACCCCAAACATGCATAGTCTTTTGGCATTTAGTTAACTGTGAAGAGTGATATACTGAGTGGAGAATGAGCCCATATATGTGTGGTTTAATGTATAAATGTATTTTGAAATAAAGCAAAAAAAAATGCATATCAGCAGAACAGCAGCCTTTTTATTTCATCATGGTGAGTAATGTGTACTCTTTGTTATTAATCAGAATGTGGCAAGCCCACCTTAATCTGTAATGTCAGACAATTATAATATTTATTGATAATTTATTGTTGTCTTTCATGACATACATAACAACCTAGACAAGCACAGGCTGTTACAATTATCTTAAAGGCAGGTAATAAACTTTACTTACACTTCATCAGGGATGCAGCAGTGGGATTTTAGTTTACCTTAAGATTTCAAGTGAGCTACTGTACACATACAGAGCAGTAAATGCAATGCGTATGCATCTACTTACTAGCTATTTTTGAGCAGCTCTGTGAGGTATTTAATTTATGTATATTTTTATCATCTTATCTGTTTTTGTCAGTTAACTGCCCAGTGTATGATTTTGCATAATCCTACTCATGAATTTGTTATGCTGCTTTTTATGTAAGGATGAAGGAATCTTCAGGGTGGCAGCAGGTGTTCATCAGCCCACGCCTTGACTGGGTTATTGAAAGGGTAGCACTAAATGCCAAAGTAATGGGAGGTTCGCTGGGAGACAATGACAAAATGGTGGCTGTAGCTTCATGTACAGAGATCATCCTGTGGTCTATCCAGCCAGATGGCAATGGCAATGAAATTGGTGAGTACGATTGGAGTGTAAAGTGTGGTGATATTCTCGAAGGGGTTTTAAAGTGGCTGAACTCAATGTCTATAGGAGCTATTGCATGTAAGGCAGACTCACCCAAGAAATTCTAGCAAAACTCTGCATTTAGTTTCATGGTGTGTGCAGCTTTGTTTGTCGCTCAGAAAGTAAATAATTTTTGCACACGTTACATTTAGTCTAATGGCATACCCATTTAAAATTCAAGGACTAATATAAAACAGGGCTATGAAAAATTATTCATCCATTTCCAGTCACATGTACAGATTGATTACATTAAATCAACAAGTAATGCTATACAGTAGACCCTCGTTTATCGCGGTTAATCCGTTCCAGACTCTACCGCGATAAATGAATTTCCGCGAAGTAGGATTCTTTATTTATAAATCTAATATTTTCTCAGTTAGAGCATAGAAAACCTGTTTATGACCTTTTAAATACATTTTTTAACATTATTAGAGCACTCTAGACATGAAATAACACCCTTTAGTCAAAAGTTTAAACTGTGCTCCATGACAAGACAGAGATGACAGCTCTTTCTCACAATTAAAAGAATGCAAACATATCTTCCTCTTCAAAGGAGTGCACATCAGGAGCAGAGAATGTCAGAGAGAGAGAGAAAAGCAAACAATTAAAAATCAATACGTGCTGCTGGGCTTTTAAGTATGCGAAGCTCCGCGATAAAGCGGCCGCAAGGAAGGGAGCAATGTGAAGGTAGTCTTTCAGCATTTTCTAAGCAAACAGCCTCTGTGCAAACAGCCCTTCTGCTCACACCCCCTCCGTCAGGAGCAGAGAATGTCAGAGAGAGTGAGAGAGACCTAGAAAAGCAAACAATCAAAAATCAATAGGTGCTGTTAGAGCTTTTAAGTATGCGAAGCACAGCGCGGGAAGCATATCGTATATCATTGAGGAGTTTTATTTAATACGTAATACGTGCTCTGATTGGGTAGCTTCTCGGCCATCCGCAAATAGCGTCCCTTGTATGAAATCAACTGGGAAAACCAACTGAGGAAGCATTTACCATAAATTTAAAAGACCCATTGTCCGCAGAAATCCGTGAACCAGCGAAAAATCCGTGATATATATTTAGATATGCTTACATATGGAGTGAAGCCGCAAAAGTCGAAGCGCGATATAGCGAGGGATCACTATAAATCAAAATAGCTGTACTTTTGTAAGTTACAGTACTTCCTAATACTCTAAAGGCCATGCAATAGTGTGCACTGATCAGAGGTAATTCAGATCTGGAGTCAAACATCATATGTGATTCATGAAAAATAAATGAATCTTGGGTTGCTTTAACAGGCGACAGTACAGGGAGGAGCTGCTCTTGTGCTCCTTGTGGATGACATGGAGGAAGTACAGAGTCCCGGAGTCATGCCTCTCACTATTTTCTCACGTCACTGTAATGTCACTGAACATTACAGAGTATAAAACGGAGCAGGAGTGCAAGAGCTCTTTTTATTTCATATGAGAAAAAAGGTGCCTCACCATATGCTACAAATTTAATGTTAATATTTAATTTATTTTCTTTTCAATAAGTTGAGGGACTGGCATACAATGTTAAAGTTAAAAAGTTGCAGCAATTACACTAGTAAGAAAAGGTCCCAAAGGTTGAAATCCCCAAATCGTATAATACTTTGTGTGCTAAATCACATTTCCCTCTCAGGTAAAGTGTTGCAGTGAAGTGCAACTTAAATTTGAAAATATTGTATATTTTCATGCAAATTAAAAATGACAAATATCTAAAACGTTGCCATTTTTAATTTTCTGCTGTACTTTTGTCTCGGGATTGTCTCCTTTAAGAATCCAGTAGTAGTTGGCCAGCATACTGGGGTTCCACTTGCTTTTATAATGCTTTTCCATGTTGGAAATGTCCTGATGAAATTGCTTTTCATGTTCATCTCTGATGGACCCAAGGCTTTCAGATAAAAACTCCCATATGAGAGTCCAGGAAATTTAATCTTCAGTAACATATTATACCCCATTGTTTGGTATAACTTGATAAGGGCACTCACTGTTTCAGCATAGTTTTCTGCCTTACAGTTGCCCATAAGCTTTGTGCAGAGACTTTTTTGAAGCTGTGCCTGACAGCTTTTTCATCTTTATTGAACTCTTCTTTAAATCTCTTATCTTTTAACACTTACAATCTGTGGATCTACAAAAATACCTTCCTTAATTGTGGCATCACTAGTTCGAGGAAGTGTATTTCTCAAGAACATGTGTCCTGATTGTGTTTTATCCATTACTTTAACAAAGTTTTTCTTAATTCCAAGGGTGATATGGAGAGGAGAATGGAAACTTGCCGTTGGTGTGGTGAGAAGTCAAGCAAAATGACACCTTTTATTGGTTAACTAAAAAGATTACAATATGCAAGCTTTCGAGGCAACTCCGGCCCCTTGCCTGACGAAAGAGGGCCTGAGTTGCCTCGAGAGCTTGCATATTGTAATCTTTTTAATTAGCCAATAAAAGGTGTCCTTTTGCTTGACTTCTTACTACATTCATAATGGCTAAACGGTATGGCACCTTAGTACGTTAGTGTGGTAAACAACTGGACTGCTTACCATGTTTCTTTCCTTTAACATTTGAGGCACTTTTTGGCCCCTCTTTTTGATCATAGTGGTTCTTCTTGTACAAACATGTTTTAACCTGCACAGTCTGCTGCATTAATCAATCTATCTTACTTTCTTTCTTTCTCTTAAGGCGATTTATGGTAAAAATGTAACAGTGATTAGTAGTTTTGTCCAGCGATGGTACTAAATGACAAAAATATAAAGATGGTAACACAAGAAATCCAAGCCTGATAGAAAAGAATCAAAACCAATATTTGGTTTCAGCATTATAAAATAAGCTTAGAACACCCGTCACAACCCTTGGGGCAAGACTGTTGTTGACAAGTTACAGTATTTCTTTGTACAGAAAATAGTGTTAAAGTTCTCAATTCATGCTCTGTTGCAATAGTAGTTGTTGTGCATTATTAGTTTTGTGATTAGTATTTGTGTTAGATGCCTGACCTCTGCTGGTGATATGAAATGGAAAGCATGGCGCCTAAAGATTATCACATAGTGGCATGCAACTGTGAGACTTTACATTGTTTGACAGCACATTTTGACATTTTATACACATTTTTTATATATTTTTTTTTTTACTGGGGACAGAGGCACTATGCACTAATCATTGCTCTTCACCTTCCTAGGAGTCTTCAGTCTAAATGTCCCTGTAGAAGCTTTGTTCTTTGTGGGAAATCAGTTGATTGCTACCAGCCATAGTGGGAAGGTTGGAGTCTGGAATGCTGTCACAAAACACTGGCAGGTAACTTGTATTTCCCCACTTGCATCAGCTTTCGTTACCATAAAATGCCCGTTTTCCTCATCCACTTTTCCACCTCTGTGACTGGTGCCAAGTTCTTCAAGTGTTAAATACTTGTCATGTTCATGCTTCAGTTTTCCATCAACTTCAAATTCATTGTATTGTGCTTTTTGACATCTTTACCACTCTCTGCCTGTTTACTTGCCAAGTAGTAACGTAGTTGCTTGATGATATTTCACATGACAATTCCATGTAGTTGGGCCTCAGGTAAGTATACATTTTTCCGAAAGGTAATGTTTATTTTTTTTCTCTTAAAGAAGTATAAATGCGTAGAGCCACTTAATAAGAAAGCAAGCAAGAAAGAAAGAAAGTGTTTGTTCATTCGAACTAACTAAATATATTTGTCCCCGGGAGGGGACTTTACTTTTTACAGAAGCTTATTAAATAAATACATAAATAGGTAGACAAGCATGTAATTAGATAAATATTCCCACACACTTTGGTCTGAACACACCAGAATAGCTATAAAGTAAGAAAATTCAAAAGAAAGAAAAATTCTGACTTGGCTGTCACAGTCCCAGTGAGGCATTATGCAGGTGAGTTACTGTTGGTATAAAGAAGCCCCTGCTGTGTTTCTTGATGCACTTCTGCTAAATAATTCTTTGTCTGAAAGTCCTCAGTGTGTCAGAGAGAGAATGTGCAGAATTGTTCATAATGGCACTCAGTTTTGTTTTAATTCACTCCTTTGCTGCTACCTCTAGGTGGCCCAGAGTGCATCCCATAACTGAGCTTGCCCTTTGAATTAGCTTGTTGATTCGGTGGGCCTGTCTGGAAGTGATGTTACTAACCTAGCAAACCACAGTGTAGAACTTCACAGTGGCCATCACCGAGTTATAGAAGACATGAAGGATGTCACTAACCACATTAAAAGAACAAAGTCTCCTAAGGAAAAACAGCCTGCTATGCCATTTCTTATACAGCTCCTCTGTGTTCCTGTCATTAATGTGGACCGCCTCTACATCCACTCCTTTAATAGTGACTGGACATAGAGGCTCTTTGGTGCAATGGAAATCAATAAGCAGTTCTTTGGTTTTGCTCATGCTAAGTTTCAGACAATTATTTCTGCATGAAGGAACCAAGTTCTCCACCTGACTCCTCTCCTCTGTCATATCCCCCTCATCAATACACCCCATAAGTGCGGAATAATCTGAGAATTTCTGTAATTCATGTGACCTGGTGTTATATTTATAGTCGGAGGTGTACAGAGTGAAGAGATAAGGAGACAAGACTGGTCCTTGTGGTGCTCCAGTGTTGCTCACATCCGTATAAGAAACACAGTACACAGTAGCTTCAAAGTTGCACATCAGAGCTTTATAGCTACTTTGGGTTGAATGACTTCCGATTTCATCCCAGAACCTTTTCTGAAGATGTTGTATGGCCATCCCAACTGGTAATTTTCAGGCATGATTTCCTACATAAATAGTGGATATGACTGTGTACCTTTCTCAGGTGCTTGCCACTTGTGTGGCTTCTACCTTTCTGTAGTGAATCCTTGTGGTATTTCATAAATGAGAGGAGATGTTTAAAACTTTTCTGCTCATAAAATTCAGTAATTTTTTAATCTGACCAGTAAAATAAGCCCATGCACCTTTAACAATTTACTGGTTTGTGGTTTCTTTTTAATGTCTGATTTCTATGTTTCAGACAGTCAGCCCTTGATCTCTAAAAGTCTTAAAGTCAAAACTCTATTTGTTGTACTGCAGTGTGATCCCTGTGTTTTATCATGGAAAGGCTTTGGGGGAGACATCACCTGAAAACATAAACCTCTTGTCAAATTCATAGGTTCTGTTTCATTTGGACACATAGTAGTGTTGGTTCCATCCATACGAAAATGTTGTCTTCAGTACCGATACCGAAGCAAATAATGAATAATTTATTGTTTTTACAAATTATGTAAAATGCTAAATTGTTTTTCACCAAGAAAAAAAAAGTATTGAAAAATCGTAACGCCAACTGTAGTAACAGAATAGTGGTGCATTTAACAATAGAATTAGAGCCTACAAGAAAACTTGTAAATCCAGCCTATCTTAAATCCGTTCGCACCTCTCCACCAGCGTCTCTTGTCCTGTAAATGTGCCGATTAGACAAGCAGCCGGCAATTCCATTCCCTACCGTTGCAGAATGTTCACAAAGTTCTCCCAGCTCATGCCTTGTTTGATTATCTGGGAGTGAAGTGCCGGAGATTTAGAGTGGAAATAATAGATCATTATTTGGAACACATGCATTTCATATGTGTTCCGTTTCTACAGTAATCTGTGTAAACACATTGTTAAAACAGAAACTTTTTCATATTTTAGTAATAAATGTTACAAAATGTAGGCATAAACTATAGAATGTGTGAAGCCTCAAGTCCAAAGATCAAATAAACACTTTCACAAAAGGTTCAAGAACGATGCAACAGTTTCCGTCGCGTAGCAGTAAGATTTGCTGACTTGTAATCAAGGGGCCACCAGTTCGATCCCCACTGCCTCCTATGTTTGCCGTTTTCAGTAGGACGCTGCTCTTATCTATACTAATAAAAGGCAAAGCCCTCACTCACTTACTCACTCACACACACACACACACACACACTCTCTCTCTCTCTCTCTCTCTCTCTCTCTCCAACTTCCCGTGTAGGTAGAAGGCTGAAATTTGGCTAGCTTATTCCTTACAGCTTACTTACAAAAGTTAAGCAGGTTTCATTTCGAAATTCTACACATAACGGTCGACAACGTCCGCCATGTTGAACTTTCTTATTTATGGCCCCATCTTCACGAAATTTGATAGGCGGCTTCCCTGCGCTAACCGAAACCAATGTACGTACTTATTTCGGTGGTATGACGCCACTGTCAGCCGCCATATTAAACTTTCCAACGTCACTAATTCTCCAACTTCCCGTGTAGGAAGAAGGCTGAAATTTGGTGCTGATTTCGGTGGTATGATGCCACTGTCGGCCGCCATATTGAACTTTTCAACGGTCTTTGTTACTTATAGGCCCATCTTCAAGAAATTTGGTACGCGGGTTCCCAACGCTAACTGAATCCTACTTACGTACATATATACGTCCATAGCCTGCAGCTCGGTCACCGTGTGAGGTGGCGTTGGGTCCCCCATCCCAACGCCTCCCACGTTGGTGGCTGCCTGCCTATATAAGGCCGTCTGTCACTCTGGTCTCTACATTCCCTTCCTTGCTTCACCACCGGATTCACATCTCCCTGCTGATAACTACAGCCTTTTTATTTAATCCACGGGTTCTCCGCTGTTATATTGTTCATTTATTACGATTATAGTTATTGTTTAGGTATTTTAGACTTACTTTACATTGTTCAGGTACCCATTTCCTTTATCATTCCAACCCTCATTACCATGTCTATCGAGGTGATCACCATCGATCAAAGAACTGTCACTTACCGAGTGGTTTTCATGCCCGGAGATGGCACCTACCTTTTCCATTCTCTTTGTTACATATTGCACGGCCAGATCAGGCTCACTCTTGATATCCGGAGGAACAGTGTGTCTTATGTATTGAATGACTGGGACAGGTTCAAGGTGTGGTTTAATTTTCTTCTTAATAAAAATTTTAAGGCAGTACTTTGCCTCTGCGAAGTGCGGGTATTTTGCTAGTTGTTAATATTATACAGTACACACATACATTTGGTTTGCGTCTGTAACAGACCGTGTACATTTATAGTACTGTACTTGTAAAAGTTACCTTTTTTTTTTTCACTTTTATTCTCTCACGATCACGATACATACTACTGCCCTAGGGATCTGACGCTGTTAGTTTTTATTTGAAACTGGGAATAACTGTAGATGTGAGTAGTGTTTTGAGGCAATGAAACTGGACATTCTCTGATCTGGACGGATAAAACACACACAAATGCTGTTGAATCTGTCTTCTTCGTATCTCACTGTCACTTTATTTTATTTTTTTATTCAGTTTTATTGAGTGTTCCTGCTCACTCAGAATTATTATGCACCTTATGGTGTATGATATCAAAAAAAAACACAGACGTAGGTATATGTGACATTTTGAAGAAATCATTTTATTACCTGAATAGTACCAATCACAAAACGTCATCGCACTAATGCAATATTATTTGAAAATGAACAGCGTCGGATCGGGAGTGAATTTACGCTGCCGCTGTTACTTGGAGTCAGATCAGGAGAGGCAGGCAGGCAGGCGAGCGGGGGGGGGGGGGGCGGGGGGGTGGTGTTAGAGCGTGATCGTCATTGACAGAATAAAACTCAAAGAAGCTAGCTTTTACAAGTACCATAAATTTATACCCAATGTCCCATATATTTGTCTCTTTCTTTTTTTTCTTTGTGCTGCATCAACATTGTGCACCGGAAGGCGTGAGCTTATTCAGTGCAGCAGGATCAACGCACGTGTACTGTGCAAGGCGTGCTCGGGGCTACTGTGAAAAAAAATGTTCATGGCTCATATTGCAGAGGAACTTCGTTGTTGCATCTTACTAGAAAAGGCCATGGAAAAAGAAAAGGAGGATGCAGCATCGACAAGCTTCTGTTCCAAGACAGCCGCTTCCCCAGGAAAGTAAACTGAGTCAGTCAAGTGCCCTTTCAATGTAATAGAAACCACAGCATAGAGAAAAGTATGCGCATTGCAACAGGTACACACAGGTCGTAATGTAGGAAAGACGGTTCTTGCAGCACGAAGAAAAAAAAGAAAGAGACAAATATATGGGACATTAATTATAAATTTATGGTACTTGTAAAAGTTAGCTTTTTTTAATTTTATTCTGTCAATGACGATCATGCTCTTAGCACCGCCCGTCTGCCTGCCTCTCCTGATCTGACTCTACGTAACAGCGTCAGCGTAAATTCACACCCTATCTGATGCTGTTTGTTTTCAAATAATATTGCATTAGTACAATGACGTTTTGTAATTGGTACTATTCAGGTCATAAAATGATTTCTTCAAAATGTCACATATACCTACGTCTGTTTTTTTTTGTTTTTTTTTTGTTTTTTTTGACATCATACACCATAAGGTGCATACTAATTCTGCATGAGCAGGAACACTCGATAAAACTGAATTAAAAAAAAAATAAATAAAATGACGGTGAGATACGAAGAAGGCAGATTCACCAGCTTTTGTGTGTCAGCTTTTATCCCTCCAGATCAGAGAATATCCAGTTCCATTGCCTCAAAACACTACTCACATATACAGTTATTCCCAGTTTCTTATAAAAACTAACAGCGTCAGATCCCTAAGGCGGTGTATGTATCGTGATTGTGACAGAATAAAAGTGAAAAAAAAGTACTGTACAGTACTATAAATGTACACGGTCTGTTACAGACACAAACCAAATGTATGTGTGTACTGTATAACAGCAAATAGAGGAGGCAGTGGGGATCGAACCGGTGGCCTCTTGATTACAAGTCAGCAAATCTTACCGCTACGCCACGGAAGCTGTTGTATCGTTCTTGAACCTTTTGTGAAAGAGTTTATTTGATCTTTGGACATGAGGCTTCACACATGCTATAGTTTATGCTTACATTTTGTAACATTTATTACTAAAATATGAAAAAGTTTCTGTTTTAACAATGTGTTTACACAGATTACTGTAGAAACGGAACACACATGAAATGCATGTGTTCCAAATAACGATCTATTATTTCCACTCTAAAACTCCAGCAGTTCACTCACTCCCAGATAATCAAACAAGGCATGAGCTGGGAAAACTTAGTGAACATTTTGCGACAGTGGGGGTGGAATTGCCAGCTGCTTGTCTTAATTGGCACATTTACAGGACAAAAGATGCTGGCGGAGAGGTGCGAATGGATTTAAGGTGGGCCGGAATTTACGAGTTTTCTCGTAGGCTCTGGCAATTCTAGTGTTAATTTATTTAAAATATTGCAACAGCTGCAACAAAGAACAAAACAGGTACGCCTGCTATGATGCTCCTGACCACCAGCTGCCCTGTTTATGATCAAATTTTGGATAACTAATGTCATCAATTGTTTCTCTCTCTTTTTTGTAACTGAACTGACGACTTATGTAAATAAGGTCAGGTAGCATGATTTATTTTTTTGGCTAGTCACACAGACTTAGCACTGCATGCACAGAATCACCACATGCCTTTGTTAAAGTCAGCGCTTACTTTTCAATAAAGGCAGCATAAAGCAATTTCAGTCGCATTTTCATGTAGTAAGATTACTGAATTTTAAATAATGTCAGTATGGTATTATTTTAAAAATGTGGTAGTTCAGTTCTTTTATTAGGTTAGATTAGATTATTAGATGAACTTTATTAATCCTGTTAGGAAATTCAGCAGAAGCATAAAAAACAAGGATCCATACTCGCAGGACAAGTAATATAGCTAATCACTCGATTAAAATAAATAAATAAATGTATATTGTGCAGATATTTAAAAATGAACTTAACGAGTACTAAAGGAAGCATAGTGTTGCCTGATAGCATTGGGCCGAAAAGACCCCCAGAAGTACTTCATAGCACACTGTGGTATAATGAGCCTGTGACTAAAAGTGTTCCAAGAGAGCACCTCCTGGTTGGGATAGAGGGACTTTTTAGTCTATTTTTGCCACCATCCTCTTTTCTTCTATCTCTTCCAGTGTGTCCATTCACTCTGTAATGGAGAAGGCTTTCCTGATAAGTTTGTTTAGGCATTTTGTGTCGTTTGAACTCAAGCAGCCTCGGCATAAAACAACACACTGGCTACTATGGACTGATGGAACATTTGCAGCAGCTTGCTGCATACATTTAAGCCTGGAGCGCCACAAAATATGCAGTACAGTCTGCTCAGGCCCTTCTTGTACGGTGCCACTGTGTTGTCAGGCCTGTCCAGTTTGCTGCTTATGTGAACCTCCAGGTAACTTGTAGCTCTGCATCACTTCCACATCTCTCCCCTGAATGGTGACCGGTCTCGGATGATCTTTGGTATGCTGGAAGTTCACCATTTTATTCACTGTTTTTAAGCAAACACAAAAACATTAATGGATAAGGTACATTTTTCAATAGCCTTGTAACATAAATTGTTTTAGCATAGAAAAGTGTCAATTGTCATTTTTAAGTGTTACAAGAAAACTTCTACTTCTTCCTCTAACACTCAGTATGTCTAAAATGGCTTATGAGATCACTATTTATTTTTTAAATCATTTGTGTGTTTTTTTTTTTATATTTCTGTAATTCTAGAATCAAGAAGTTGTTCCTATAAATAGCTATGACACAGCGGGTTCATTCCTCCTCCTTGGATGTAACAACGGATCAATTTATTACATAGGTAAGCATTTGTTATTACCATTGCTTAGACCTTGTGGTTGAAGACTACGCTTCATTGAATTTATTAGAACGGGAAAAAAATGTGGTTGCTGATATCTGTTTATTGTTGAAAATTAAATGATTTTCTTTTTTACAAGTTTCTCCTCTTCACCACAGATGTGCAGAAATTTCCACTGAGGATGAAAGACAATGATCTCTTAGTCACGGAACTTTACCGTGATCCATCAGAGGATGCCATCACTGCTCTTAGTGTCTACCTCACACCCAAGACAAGTATGGTTTATTTAAATATACACACAAATCTTGAGTATACATGTAAACTCAGTCTAAATAATCTTATCTATTGTGTATATTGTGGAGAAACCAGAAAAAAAGCCTAAAAAACAAATTGGGCTAGAAATGGACTGGAGAGAGTCGGATAATAAAATACTGAAATTGGCTTGTGAAAATTTGTCAGTTTGGAAAATGACGTCAACTAGAAACCATAGTTTGTGAAGTAACCTTTTGAACTGTCATTTTTATGTTTAAATCTTTTGTCAAATATAGTACGGGAAGTTAATCTTTTCAGCTGTTACATTTTGAAATAACTAATGGAATGTTTATTCAAAATATGTTTAAATAATATTAAGTATAATTCATAGGGAAATAGAAATAAACAATTATTACAACATAACATATATTTGAATTACATGTTATGGTTGTGAAACAAAATGTTTCATTTCAAAACAAGTATTACTCCATCTGCGAAGGGAAAGTCCAGGAATTTCCCCCCAAATAAATCATGAATATCACGCATTCGCTGTAGTGTATTGCTAACCGGTTCTCACTGAGGGTCTCTCCTGTGCGCTGTGTTCCCCTCGTCCTCTACTAAGGAGCTCAGTGTGGGACAAAAATTAATTAAGAAATTGGAGGACCTGGGCACCTGTACAGAAATACTTCTTATATCAATAGATTGAGATTTGTAGAAGGAGATCATCATTATCTTGAAGAAGGTCTGAACCTGTGTCATCATTGCCAACTGTTGTAGGTATATATATATATTTTATTATTCAATTTAGGGCTTTAATTGAAGGGCTAAACAGGGTTAGGGATGTTAAGTACAGGTGTGTGAGACAGTGGCCTGCAACAGGTAAACAAACCTGTTAAATTCTCAAACCCAGGTGCTAGGATCAGACATTTGGAACAGCAAGGTGAACCTTGGGGGCCATAAGGTCACCATGGCCTTCATACGATATCTTTCACCCTTTAGTCTGGGAAAGAGAAACAGATAACCTAGGTGTCTCTCCAGGCCCGAGTATGTACAGTGCGAACATTTTAACAAATACGTATATAAAATGTTATACACACTAGGTGACAACTTCAATAAGTAAACTGGCCCTTTAAGATGGACAGCTTGCTCCTCCAATCAGCAAAGGATGTGACTACAACTCGGTATGTACAGCATGCTAACAAGATAAGTGGGGTTTAGCTGTTATACATGGATGAGCCAGCATTCTCACAGGAAGTAAATGATGTTGATTAACTCATAACAACAGCTCATACCGAGGTCAGAAGTGTATTGGTTGGTAAGTTGATATTAGGTAAGACATGCTCAGGTGTAAAGACCTGAGTGACTTTGATCAGGGACAATTATTGCTGCTAGATGATTGGGTCAGAGCATGTCTGAAACAGCATTACTTTTTATAGTGCTTCTGGTCAACCATGGTGACTACCAACCTGGAAAAAAACAGACCAGCGAATTTTGGATGACCAATATGCATTGATTCAACAACTCCACAAAGGCTATCCTGTCTGGTATGATCCAACTACTGTGGAAAAAGTTGCAAATGATTTTAATTAGGATTACAGGAGTAATGTCATGACACACCATGCACTGCACCCTGTTACGTATGGGACTGTGTAGCTGCAGGCCACTTGTAGTTCTCATGCAACAGTATTAATTTACTCTTTGTAATGTGATTTTTAATAAAATATATAGAAAAATTCCTGCTTGTCCCAGAGAGTGAAATCTACCTAAATGAATTGTTTCAACTTTACTACAAAAACAAGTGGGATTTGAAATAAAAAAAAAAAAAATACTTTGAGGTGGTGGGCAGCACAGTGGTAGCACTGCTGCCTTGCAATACGGAGACCAGAGTTTGCATCCTGGTTCCTCCATGTATGGAGTCTGTATGTTCACTCCGTGTCTGTGCGAGTTTCCTTCGGGTGCTATGGTTTCCTCCCACAATCCAAAGCTATTTAGGTTAGATGGATTGGCAATAGTAAATTTAGCAATAGTGTATGGTTGGAAAGTGTGTGTATCTGTTTGCCCTGCAATGGACTAGCACCTTTTGTTCCAGCCTTGGGCATCCCCCTTCCCCCTCCACCCCCAACCCCATCCTTTCAGAACTAGTCAGGTTAGATGAACCCAGAAATTTAAAAATTATAGTAATAGCATGAATTAGTTAAATGCATGAAATCAGCATTCGGGTGTTTCTGTCATTTTTGTGTGTTCTACCAATTCTTTTTTGTTTCACTTTTGAAATAAAAACAGACTAAACTTTTTTTGTAGTGTTTTTGGTTTCTTTATTGAAATTCATTTATAATGCTTTTCTCTTGGCAGGTGACAGTGGAAACTGGATCGAGATTGCTTATGGTACAAGCTCAGGAATGGTGAGAGTCATAGTTCAGCATCCAGAAACAGTGGGTTCAGGACCCCAGCTCTTCCAGACTTTTTCTGTACACCGCAGTCCTGTGACAAAAATTATGCTGTCTGAGAAGCACCTAATCTCAGGTGAATCTTATGGTGGGAGGAGCAGGAAGATGATTATCCTTATTTTAGCCAACTTTTTCTTTACAAGTGTCACCTTTCTTTTAGAACCTTGAGACATTTTATTGATTCCAACACAATTATTTTATTTCACTGTTTTATTTATAGTGTGTGCAGACAATAACCATGTACGCACCTGGACTGTGACACGTTTCAGGGGGATGATTTCCACACAGCCCGGCTCTACTCCATTGACGTCATTTAAAATTCTCTCCCTGGAAGACACAGATGGTCATGCTGGGTGCAGTGCAGGCACAGACATAGGTATGGCTTATAGAGGTTTGTATATGTTTGTTTATTTTGGAAGCCCAAATCTGATTTTACGCTGATGCCTTCAACAACTCCTTCCCTAATGCAACTTGGCACTCTACTCAACTGGGCTCCTCAAACTGTGCACATTTTACTCAGTATATGCTATATGCACATCTTAGTCCTCTTGTTCATTTTCTTTGTGTTTTAAATTTTATATAAACATTTCTAAACACAAGATTGTCTTTTGTAACTTTTCAGTGTCTCTGTATATTTTTCATTCACCTCCCAGGCCCATATGGGGAGAGAGATGACCAGCAAGTGTTCATACAAAGAGTGGTCCCAGATACTGACCGAGTATTTGTACGCCTCTCTTCCAATGGGAAACGGTGAGGACTTTTTTGCTTTTTTTTTTAAATACAATATTTTGGATAAATCCCTTAGTAGTACCTTACATTATAGTAAGTTTACATTTGAGTGTAATATTGCAATACAAAAATATGAATTCATTTAATCCATTATTTTTACATTCACTTGTTAAGTGTATCACACACAGATAAGTTGACCAGATCAAACCAGATATCCTGTTTCTTAGGCATCAGTTGTCTCCATCTGGTATTGGGAATTTCTAATGGGGTCTCAAGTTAGTCAGCGTATACAATTCCTCCTTTGTGTCTTGGGTCTGATTGTAGTGCTTTTCCCTAAAACATTATGTGTTTATTTATAAGAATGATTAAGATTTCTGTATGCAAAAGTAAGTAAAACCTTTAAACGATTACTCCACCAAAAAATTTTTTTTATATGCTGCTAGGGGGCTTCACTCGCCAACGCTACACGCTAGCCTCTTAGTGGTTCTGTCGCTTGCGTATGGGGATGCAGTACAATTTAAAAGGATTTTTATTTTCATGGGAATTGTTACATATGCATAATAGAACTATTTTACATTACAGCGAGTAATTAACCATTTTAAAAAAGAGTAAAATGTAATAATTTAATAATAAACTATGTTTCATGTGTTGCGTTAGAGTTGTTCATTGTGTAATATGATTTTGTTCTGTTTGGCTTTGAAATTAAAACTTAAGTAAAAACAATTTTTTTAATTTAATTTTCGTCAATATCACATTGAATTTTGATTCTGTGTTTGGACTTTCATCGTGACAACGCAACATATAACTGCCCTTGAGTGAATTTCGTTTCTTTCTCTCTATTAATTGAAACAACTTTTTCGAATGTTTGGCTCTAAGATTTGTTAATTGTCTTTGCAAAAGCTATTCTAACGGGAAACTGTTAACATTTTAATACATATGGCATATCAAGTTCTCCTTTGGTATGTACTGTTATCTGCAGTAATTCATGCGGTGGAAGACTGGACGGTGTTAACGGTTGTAGTTATTCTTCGGGATATCTTAAGTTGATATTTTTATGTTCCGCACGATCACCACCAACTGTTTCAGCATAATGTATTGATACGCATTTAACCAATTTGCCATGTAACCGATCGCGGCATTTTTGGCATTAATTCGTTTGACTTCATTGTTTCTCGGTGCTAGGATTGCCCGTATACTTTTTTTTTTCTGTTGATAGCCCTTTGTGATGAAATTCTTCAATAAGATATGGACATAATGCATCTTTCTTTAATTGGGAACTTAAAGTGAGGAAAACGTTAAAATTTATAAGAGCTGAGAGAGCAGAAACTGAGTCTGTCAAAAGCATTCACACGAATGAGAGGTGAGATTACCGCGGCATGGTTGAAAATCTTTGAGAGAAGGGCGGGACTTGGAAAAAATCTCATGGCCAAAGTCTCAACTCGCCAGACTTTTTTTCCAAAAAGTCTCATCTCGTTGCAGGATTTTTTTTTATTATAATAGAGAGATGTGTTACGGACGTTTTAGTTATTGTTTGCTGTTGTCCAGCATTGGTATTATTGGGTCCATTTCTATCAGAAAATTTGTTATGGCTGTTCTCATCGAAAACATGAGACTAAAATTCTTTCACAGCCATCACTCCCAACTGCATGGGGTAAGTAACATAAAAAAATATAATCCTTTAATTCACGAAACATTTACACATCTTTTATCAAATATTCATTTTCTTTAGTAACAAATCCTATCAAAACTGCTTTATCTGAGGCAGCCTTTTGACGTTCTCAGATAAATAACCTGCTTCATACTTTTTTGGTTAAGATCTGGACTTGAACACCACCATTTCAAATAATTATTTTTGTTCTCTCTTAATCAGTCCTTTGGTAGATTGCTAAGAACTCTTACCATGCTGGAGGACTCCTTTTCAGTTCAGCTTTTATTTTGTAGTTCCTTAAGTGATTGCTGTGTCAACCTGATCTGTGGGCTGATAAGCATCTTTAAAGCATGCAATTATGGTGTTAGACAATGTTTTAATAAACATTGTTTTTATTTTATAGACAAATCAATTTTGAAATAGTGTCGCAAATTCTTAAAGGGATTGACTGAGCCATTGAAGGACTTTAAGTTTCTGACTTTGAGCCACTCTAAGGTTACTTTGGTGTTTTGTCTGAGTTCATTGTGTGGCTGAAAGAAGCACTTTTTCCTTACTTTTCTATTTTTCTTTAGTAGACTCAAACCGTTTCTCTTGTAGTATTTCTTTATATTTTCCACAATTTGCAGTTACTTCTGTTTTACCCAGATACACAGCCACAGCTGGTGAAAAGTAGCTCAAACGCATTACGCTACCACCACCATACTTCATCTGTACGTCTAATGTCCAATGTTAAAATTTCCACCATTTGTTTCTTTTTGTACTTTGGCCAGATTCTCTCTATTGGTCTCATCTGACAACGAACTTTTTTCCACATCACGACAGTGTCACTCTCAATGCTTTTTGATGAACTGCAGCTTTTACATGATACTTTTTGAGTAATCATATCGTTTTTGGTGTTTTCCCTTAAAGGCCAGTGTTATGTAAGGTTATTGATATGGTTGACCGGTGCACCTTTGCTCATTTCCCAACTAATGAACTGTGTACTCGCTTTAAAGTAATTCGTGGACTCACTGTGGTTTTTGTCACGACTTCCATTTCCTGATAATTTAACCCACAGTGACCCATTTGGATATTATTTTGTACCCCTTTCTAATTTTATGCATGATATATTTAATCCCTAATCTTATTTTAGTGGGTTTTTTTTTTCCATTTTCAAAGCTGTCCTCCATTTTAAAAAAACTAATGATATATAAAGCATGGGGTTTCTATCCTGAAAATGTGGCAGTTATTTTAATGATTCAGTCATTGGAGGTCAATTGTGAGCCTATTTTCACATTAGGTTTTTTTTAGTTTTAATTAATCAACAACTTTATAACTCAGAATTAATGTTTGCATTTTCTGTTATCGTACACCTTTGGCAAAATTACCAAACCCTTCCACAAAAGTTCACACACAGCTTGAGGTAGGTGAAGGAGGGACAAAATACTTGAACTTGAAATCTCACTTAGCTGACCTTCTCTGCTTCTTTAAATGCTTGAAACAAACAGCAGTTAACGTGCAGGTAAGAAACGCAGCATCCGATCAAACGTCTCTAGTCTAACAGTGGAAACGGGAACATACCGTAGGCAAATTTCTTCTTTGCTGAATTCTTCGCTTTACAAATTTGTGCAATTGACAATATTAGTAACAAAAATTAGACCAGTTAATAACATGATTCCATATACATTGTTTTTTCCTCCCTCTTTCTCCTTATGACCAGTATATTCTTTTCTTATATAAAGTAGCCCATGTAGCCTTTCTGTTCTTATGTAAAAAATTTTGAAGATTGTTCTTAAGGTCAGTGTCCTTTTGCAGGGTGTCTCTTGGTGTTTAAACCTGAAAATGGTGTAGTGTTACAGCCTATAAAGTGTTTAATATTCCTTGTACTTTGGCTAAATACTTCAAGTATGTGTTAAGGCTTGCTAATTATATGTGTAAATAAAACATTTGTATTATTAACACAGTTTCCACTCTTTATTTTTTTGCTGTTTTGCTGAGCAGAATTTGTGAGGTGCGCTCTGTGGATGGCACAGCAATCACTGCCTTTGTGGTTCATGAGTGCGAAGGGTCAAGTCGGATTGGTTCTAGGCCACGGCGCTACCTCTTCACTGGGCATGCTAATGGCAGCATCCAAATGTGGGACCTGACCACTGCCATGGAGCTATGTAACAAAACAGACATTCAAGGTAAGTGGAATATTTCATACATTTCATTATAACATATGTATTATGGGTAACATGTTAATAGATCAGGTCCAATGGTGCATGCAATTTTTGAATGACATGTGGCACTACGAAGAATATTGTGGAAAAGTATCTAGAGCTATGGAGGATAGAGGCCTTAAGGGTTAGTAGGAAAAATACAGAATATCTATGATTTAAAGGACAAGAGCAAGATAGAGAAGTTAACCTCTGGGAAGAAAGGCTTAAAAGGGTGGAAAACATAAGATATCTAGGATGAACGATTGGATCGAACATCACTATTTGTGTGAAAAGTTGTTATTCACAGGCAAACACTGATATTCAGTTTTAAAAGAATGGTCCTTCATTTTATCTCACAGATAATCAGGTTTGTGTTACTCTAGACATGCTATGTTGCAATACCTCTGCATTCTGCATATGTTTTGCACATCACTTCTCACAATCAGTTTTTGTAATTTTTAATTATTATTTTGTTTCATCACTTATAAAATTAATAGATTTTTCTACTGTGCTGCATTGCTTTGTGGTTAACGGGTGTACCAACAACAGATTTCTGTTCTCCTTCATCCTAAAAGTATTGTTTTGTTCCTGATTTTGTTCTGTTTCTCTCTTGAACCAGAGATTCATGATTTACTGTTTTATATTAGAGTCGCTGCGCATTCATTGTAGCAAATGAAAGCTGGTTTGCTTTCTCTTTAAACGTAATGGAAAATACCACATTTCTGATTTTATTTTTATTATTATAACAGTTTTAAAATCACCATTTAAAAGAATATTTTCAGTGTTATGAAAGCTACCTCAGCCAGATTGTATGCATTTACTGTAGATCCCGGAATACAAGCCGACCCGGTATATTAGCCGATCCCCTTCTCTACTGACTAAATTACATGTATTTGCCGATGACTGGTATTTAAGCCGACCCCCTTCTCCAAGCAAAATTTTCTAAATTTCCTTAAAAGTGTTTCTTCGGGTATATTTATAATGTTTATCGGCGAGAATTTGAGACTGCCGGCATTTTTGATGGAAAACAGGAAGTGATTGCGGAGAGGTTTGGTAAATTGGAACCTTTGTGTTGAAACTATATACGCAAATACGGTACATCGGCGGGTGGATTTCCGGAGACTTGTTATAAATTTGATTAACTTAAATACGCAATACAGTGGACCCTTGACTTACGAACTTAATTTAATTTGTTCGCAAAGGCTAACCCATAATGCGTTCCGAACCTCCCACTGCAACACTTCCTTAACCTTTTCATAATAAAAAACACCAATAATTTTTCTAATGTACTAACCAAAAAGTTATAAAATTTGCCTAGCCTACTTTGATTAGGCTAGGAGCATGGCGGCGCGCAGCGGCTCAGGGCTCTCCTTTTCAGTGCACTTTTTTGTTGTTTTTGTACTTTTTTTTTTTTTGTCCTTGTTTGTGCACGATCGGTTCGGCGAACATCCGCTACACCATTCAGAACCTTATAGACATCGGTGTCCAGAGCCAGACATCTGTTTTGAGTGTTTTTCATCACACGCACAACATCCCAGACAACATAGCGAGACCAGCGGGCTCTCCATGGTTTGTTGTCGGGTCTAAGAGACGACACAGACAGAGGAGGGAAAGAAAGCAGAAGCGGGGCCGCAGATACGGCGTTATGCTAAGGCTAAAAAACAACCATACAAGCCCTATACAGAACTTTTTTCTGCACTGAAGGAGCTGTTTTTAATCTCAATGTAGATGCGTATAGTGACATTAAAAGGCATTCTATTCTAGAAACAATTTCATACTGTACTCACCATTTAATTTGACATCTTTGGGCTGCAGGAAGGGAGGAGGAGGAGATATTTCCACACAATGTCCATCTTCGTTTCGAAATTACATCCACAAACACATGTATCTGGGCTCCGACTGACGCTACTAACGCTCTCGGTTGTTTGTTTACAATCGTGCAAGCGGATACACGTGACCGCATCCGTTTCGTAACGCAAGATGTGGATTGTAAATCAAAATAAAAAATTTTATTTTAAACTTCCCGATAATTTATTATAAATTTTATTAATAAAATCAACAACTAAAACACTTTTTTAAATAAATTCTTTATTTAATTTAAAGTACCGGCATGCAAAGTTACTTCTTCATCTGAAAGATGGCTCTGTGGTTTCGTCATTATTTACTTCCGTATTCATCGGCAAAACCGGCATTGCGCTGGAAATCTTGAATCTGAAATGATACTCGTTGTATAAACCGAACCCCAAACTCCAAGCCAAAAATCTAGGACGAAATTCTCGGCTTGTTCCGGGATCTACGGTATATTTCTGCTGAATATGTAAAGAGTGAAAATAATTCCATTTAGTTTAATCCTGTTTGTTATTCTTTAAACAATGCCACCCTGGTCTACCAGCCTTTCAAACTGTGTTGCTCTGCCTAATTAATTTTTTTCCAAAACTATAATGTACACATCTAATGATTTGTTTTGAAATTTAAGTGTATAACGGCCCACCTATCTATCATCATAACCCTGGTAGCCTTAATAATGGCCTGGCCATATCTTTTACATTGACGCTGCTGTGACACTGCTCTGCTCTCTAAATCTTGCAGTCCATTGCCATGGAGGCACATTCTTGAAAGGCCGTTATACCTCTCTGCTGTCATAACCTGGCTAGATGAATTAACCCGTTTTCGATATATTATACTACACACATAAAATACCACTATATATAATATAATATAATCTTTTTGTTGGTGGCAGTTCTTGGAGGACCAACAGAAGAGGAGGTGCTTAAGTTGCTTGACCAGTGTGACCTGACTGTGACACGAACACCTGACATGAGTCCGGCTGTCTCCTTTGCTCACTCTGTTACTCCACGCTCCTCCACCTGCAGGTACTGTAAATTCCATTTGGCACATTTGGACAGTTGGTGAGATGGTTGCACTGTAGTTAGTACTGCTTCCTTGCAGCTTCAGAGTTCTGGGTTCTTGGGTACTGCTTATGTGCAAGTTGTCATGTCCTCCCCATGTCATATTTTTGTCCACTTTGTCATATTCGTTTTAAAATTTTAAACATGTCAAGTCTATAAGGGAAAAATGGACCATAAGAGATCATCAGACCTTAATGTAGTGGAGTTGTTGTCAGCTCTCTCACTACTTGTGGGGGAGGTTTGTGTGTTAGGGTTTAATCCCGGGCTGATATGTTTCTATTCTTCATTGGTTTATGTTGTTTGACCAAGGATTGAGATATTTGTTTAGTAGTGGTACTCTTCAAGTTATCTGCATGAATGGAGTGGTATTCGGGCAAGTTAAAAATCATCCAACTCACTGTCCACGTCATCTACACTTATACTTTCAACCTGATACGCTGTATGCTTTGTTTTTTCTGATTTAGTTCAATTTACTTACTTAATGTTCTTAGATAAAATGTAATCACAACTATGCAAATTACTAATTACATAATGCCTACTTTGTAATACACCCTGCGTTGTGCTGTTTACATCCAGATTTGAACTCCAGACTAATGGTCAGTTTGCAACTATAAATGTACATCAGAGCAGACAAGTGGCCTGTCTACTTGTTCCTGCTGATCTAAGAAATGCCCTCCTCTCACAAGTAGCGCTGCTTAAGGGCACCGTGACAATCAGTAGTGCTATTTTCTGAATATTGGAGTGGGGCATACACAGAGGAGGCAGCCAAATGTTTCCCGACTTGGTTCCAGTGTATTCATTCCCTCAAAGCAAATTCTTCCATCTAGAGACAGACAGGCCGCATACTTCTGAGTTATGTCACTGAGAATTCTGCCTCCTTCTTACACTTCTTGTTTTTTCTCAGACACTTTAGCCTTGAAGCGTCTGGCCTATGTGAGACTTGGCCCACCTCCCCCTCATCCTCCTAAACAGAGTCTTCCTCCTCATTTCTTCAGTATTCTCTTCCCAAAGCCAACATGTTGTCTCAGTTTCTGGTCCTTGAGCTTTCTCATTTTCAGCGTCTTTCTGGTCTTGTCTCTATGACCTGCTTTTCTAATCTTTCCTTTAGCTTAGGGTTTCTTAAGTCTTGCCCAGTTTTAGTGTCTTCAAGACCCATTCCTTGTTAAGTGCCCTGACAATTGGCAGAGCAAGGATGTTTTAGTCAATTGACAGTGAACCACTGCGACCCATTACCATTAAATACAGCAGTAACGCGTTTCAGTTTCAGTGATGCAGCTGTGAACTGAAGTTCCTATGGGGCACTGGGATTTCTTTTTTTCATTGCAGTCCATAGCTGCTTTTTTGGAATAAAAAATATTTCTTCTAAACTTACATACAGTAGGGAAACCGCTGTCTTTATAAAGATCAGTTTCCTTTCTTTCCTTCCATTCTTTTCTTTCTTTCGTTTTTTTTTTTTTTTAATAAAAAAGATGGAATGTCTGATGTGCGTTTTCCCCTCTCAGTTTTGATATAGTGGTCACTGCACAGGGTCGTGTGCAAATGAAAGACCAAGTAAGTGATCTTTATTGTTTATTTGTGAAATGATGCATTTTACAATATTTCTATCCCACAGCCTCCAGTCTCAGTCCAGTGACTGCTCCAGAGACAGAAGTGCCCGAAACGGAAATAGCTTTCTGGCAGCTGCTCCACGATCGACTCTGCCTCCAACGCTCAGTAAACAGCGGGATTTGACGTTTATGGCTACCATTTCACCTGCTGCTCATCACCCTCAGAGTGCCAGTAGCCATATGTCACTCAACAGTGGAAGCAGTCCACGAGCCCCAAGGTTTCCCTCTGAGTTTGGTAGCTCGGACATGAAGTTAAGAGGGAGCGGAGGTGAGAGACGAGTGGAAGTAGATGGTAAAGTACTTAGCAGTCAAGGTGTACGACGTGGGAGCTTTGTAGAGCGGTGCCAAGAGCTTGCCAAATCCACAGAGTACAGCCACATGGACCCCAGAAGAAGTATAGCAGTGTCCAGCGATCTGGAGAGCAGATACGGAATAAGGGATCCAAGTATTTCAACCACTCAAGGACGCAAAAATCGGGCACACAGTCCAGCTCCGGAGTCCAAGACACAGCCGCCTGTCTCTCCATGCAAGCTGGCTACTGCAGCAGCAGCCAGCGAAACCAGCGAATCTCCTTCGAGTCCTACCAGCCGGCCGCCATCAAGCTCAGGGTCTTCAACAGCAGCCAGCCCAAAGCCGAGAATCAATGAAACCTCCTTTTAAAACTGGTGGGGTACTAAATCTACATGTAGACTTTGCATTTCTGCGGTGGGCTGGCGCCCTGCCCGGGGTTTGTTTCCTGCCTTGCGCCCTGTGTTGGCTAGGATTGGCTCCAGCAGACCCCCGTGACCCTGTAGTTAGGATATAGCGGGTTGGATAATGGATGGATGGACTTTGCATTTTTTTTTACTGTTTTTTTTTTTTTTTTAAATAAATTATATATATTTTTTTTTAGAAATGAAAAGAACGTGACCATACTTTACACATTAGTCATGCCTAACCTATAATCTCACAATCATGTTTGAGTTCCTTAAGGTAAATTAGGGCAAATAGAAAGGCTAACATTAGGAATGCTAAGGTAATGCAGAATAAACACCTTTATAGGTTCTTCACAGCCACATAGATACCCATTTATATGGTGCCTTAATAATCAAGTAAACTTCTAAATACATTCAAATATCTCATAATTAGTTAATGCACTACACTGGGAAATTTTTGAATGACTGAAATATTCTTAGAAGTAGAGGGCCAAGCATAAATCAGCAGCTTTGGGTGAAAAGCAGGACTCAACAATCCACACAGGGCTTGCTTGAACACACACACACACTCAGACAAGACCAATCAGTTCATCAAGAACACGGGGACACCGTTGGAAACTTGTTGAGGGTAAATTTCACACAAACATTAGGAAGTCTTTATTTACACAAAGAACCACAGACAAATGGAGTAAGCGACCAAGTAGTGTGGTAGACAGTAAGACCTTAGGGAGCTGCGAAACTTGACTTGATTTTATTGTAGAAGAATTAAGTGGATAGGACTGGCGAGCTTTGTTGGATTGAATGGCCTGTTCTCATCCAGATTGTTCTAATGAGTGTTTGGGAATGTGAGAGTAAATACACACTAGTGAATTATAAAATGAAAATAAATTAACATTTTTAAAGCAATAATTTCCCCAGTGTCAGTACTTTAATAGCCAGTGATCTTTTTGGATAGCTTTATATTAAATAGCAGTGGTACCCGGCACAGCAAGGGGAGCAATAAAGTGCAGGTGCGATCACTAAATGAACATTTTGTCCACCCCAAACCAAAATTTCACACTCCGTGAGGGGCACCTTTTTATACGTGTGCCAGCAAATGTCTCCTAGGGGCACATTTTGGGGGGAAACATTTTGAAACAAATCATTGTCTTTGGTCTTCTCCTGTACAAATGTGGAATCCATGCAAAACGTAGCAGACAAAGTTGTGTATTTTCATACCAATACCTCAACCCCCCCCCCCCCCAAGACACAACTACACAATACAAACTTAGGTTCAAACTCAAGATCTTCTTTATTTTTACATCCACTGTTCTCCAAATTCTCTTCTGCAACTCCATAGTAATAGTAATCTCTTCCCTCCTTCCACACCTCCCTGGAAGCCTTGTCCACACTCCTTCCAATTCTTGACTGCCCTTGCAGGAAATTCGGCTTTGTTTAGACGACACTCAGGAGCACTTCTGATGCCACAGCATTGCACACTGGAAGCACATCTGGGTCAGGCAGAAGTCTATAAAAGATGTCGTAATGAATCCCCTTCAGCTCCCCCTGGTGGCACCCAAGAACTTCAACAGGGCTGTCCCATTGGACTACAATTCCCAGCATGCCCTGTGGATAGATATCGTGTCCCACCAATGGGATGCTGCCAACATGTGTACAGGGGGAGAATATAACTTTGGGGAGCAGACATCTCTTGTCCTTCCATTGCGGCTTCTTTCTGGCCGAAAACTAACCTCCATCCCGTCCAAGATGCCTGTCTGTCCAACATGGCACTCGCACCTACAAACACATTTGGCTTTCCATACTAGATTTGCACTTTATGGTAGAGCAATATGGGAGTCTTCCTCCTTAAAAAAAATTGTACACATTGCATCTTGTTAGATGTGGAATTGCAGTGGACTGTAATTTTGGATTTTGTCATTGATTTCACTGGACAACATGTTTTTCAGACGTTTTGCTTCCTGTAATGCTTGTGTTGATTGTAATAGTGAGCTTCAAGATGAACAAAAATATAATTTCTTATTGACTGTATCATGTAGGAATCTGGGTAAAAGTTAAATGAACTTTTATTGAACTTAGTGTGTTTAATCGCTTAATGATGCTCACATTTATTGCATCGATTTAACTGAGCTAAACTATTTTTCTCTTGATTTTCTTCGGGATCAGCATCTGATGCATTGTGGTTGGTGTTCTTTACTCATTTTTTTATGCTTCTTGGAGGCTTTTCTATGGTCTCTGAGGTCAAGGAATTGTATTCATTTCATTTTCTCTCATCTTGGTTCCTGACTAAGTTGTAGTTCTTATAGCGTCTTATTGTGACGCCATTTTGAACATTGACAGGCGGTGCCGTTTTATGACGTTCACGTCAACCTTTTTCCATAGCAACCTCCCAGAAGTCTCCAGAAAGGTTCCTCTCGTGACATTATCAGCGCAACTCTTTGAAAAGGTAATTTATGCGCTGTTCAAGTATTTGTGTTTTGGATAAAACTAAAAGACTTAAGGTGTACTTCTCTATGTTTTGGTTCTTGTTTTCCTGACTTGCTTTCCAGTTTTTGATTTTGATTTAATTTCACGTTTCTGCCTTGGCGAAATATGGGTTTGGTATTGAGCCCTGTGCCTGCTTCATTTTGTTGTTCTGGTCCCGAAATAAAACTCTTTCTGCTTTGGTAGAACATAACAACATAGTAGTAAACCAGCAGTGATGGATTCCACTCACCACTTTTCCTTTGTTTCGGTGTCCTGGTGAAATCTTTTCATGTGTTTGTCACTGGCTGCCCCAGATTTAATAGGAAAGAAGTCCAAGTGTGAATGCAGAAAATGAATCTTTAGTGGCATGTTGTAATTCATGCTTTTGTATGCTTGAAGCAGCCAGACATGGTTTGCTGCTCTGTAGGTACCACTGAGATTTTCAGCAACATCCCTCAATACCTTCTATGCAGTTTTCTCAACCCGCATCAGCAGATCTTCAAACCACTTGTTTGATTTATGGACCAACAGAAATACCTCCCTTAATCTTGGTCTCAGTTCTTCATGGAAGCCACTGTCACAAATATCAAAATCCTTCATCTTCCTTGTTTTATATGAAAAGGAGGCAAAAATATGTTTGTTTGAGTTGACAAGTGGTTTACGCTCCACACTGTTCTGCTCTTACAGAGCAGCCTGGTCATGTTAATATAATGAGACTCTTTAGCATGGTGGTCCCATTCACAGTACTCAGTGTGTCTGAGCTGCATTCTAAGTAGTACTGCTGCTACTTTCAGACCACCATGGATGTTCCAGTTGTAGCTGTTGTACTCTATATGTATACTTCTAATACGAGAGGAAATCACAAAAATAAGCCATCGCCATAAAACGATGCATGATAAGAACATTTAAAAGTGATTTTTGTGATCAGCAGACCAAAATCCATAAGATACACCCACATGTTCAAAAAGCAAAATCTTGCTTGTCCAGTGAAATTAAAAATTAAGTCAAAAACAGTTACCACTGATATGTCATTTCTGTTGTAAATGTTGCCTCTCAAAGTGAGTGTTTTTAATGTACTGCTTGACAGGCCAAAATCCATACATATGTCCAGGAAGGAAAATCTTTATTGTCTAGTGTTTTTCATGGCGTGGCAATCAATGTATTAGGAAGGCCTCTAAGTGATACCCATTTTCTTCTTCTTTAGCAACTACATTGTAATTTTTGGCAGTGCCCTTAAGACCCTTGTCATTTTGAAATGACAACATCTCCCCCAGCTTCAGGTTTCTGGCAGTGGAGTGCAGGTTTTTATCCCCCATTTCTGTTTTGTGCCCCATTCATCTTTCGCTCAGTATCTTTTTTTTTTTTTTTTTTTTGCATTGATCATGTGACCTTACTGCTTTGTGGCAATATTTTTTTTTGTTCTTTATTTCTTGTATTAGGAATTTGTTAGTTTTTATATACCCCTTGGGGTCAGAGCGCAGAGTCTGCCATTGTACAGTGCCACTGGAGCAAGTGCAGGTTAATGGCCTTGCTCAAGGGCCCAGCAGAGCAGGATCTCCTGTGAGAGTAACAGGGGTTTAAACCAGATACCAGCGCAGGTCCTTGGCCTCCGAACCAACACTTTCTTGGCATCTCGTCTAAAATCTTTCACTTTTGCGGAGTGCAATTAAAATGACCTCACTGGCTTAAACTGCACATTCGCAGTTCAGTGCTAGAAAATGATCGACATTGATATCTTAATTTAATAACATGCCGTGAAAGAATTTTTTTTTTTTGTGATGAAGGATATCTGCATGGATGGCAACTTGTCACGTACAACAACGTGTACATTTTGTGTCAGATGTTGGGTAAAGCACTTTAACGATGGGGATGTTGTCCTCTTGTGCTCTCTTGTGGGTTAGTACTATCAAGAGCAAAAAATGAAAAAGCAATGGACTCATCCGAGTGAACTGTAGCTGGATGACTGAGGAAATGGAGTTGGTATATTCCGTCATCCACACATCACTGAGGAGTCGGAGCTTTATTAGCCATTTTCTCAAGGTGAAGTGTAAATTTGTGACTGGTATCACTTTTCATTTAGAGGACAGATGTAGCTGGTAGTTGTGAGGGCAGGCGCTTTCAGTGTTCATCAGTGTTGAGTTCATCAAGAACACGGGGAACACCGCTGGAAACTTGTTAAGGGTAAACTTCTCACATACATTAAGAAGTTTTTCTACATGTAGAGAACCACAGACACATGGAATGAGTGACCAAGTAGTGTTAGACAGTAGGACATTAGGGACTTTCAAAACTGACCTGATGTTGTTTTAGAAGAATTGAGTGGACAGGACTGGTGAGCTTTGTCTGGCTGAATGGCCTGTTTTCATTCTGATTGTTCTTACGTTCTCAGTCATGTCTTAGTAAATTTGCTCTTTAATATAACGACAACATACGAACAATTTGGACAAGAACAGGCCATTCAGCCAGACAAAGCTCTCCAGTCCTATGCATAAATAAATTTTGGATATCTAAGAACAAGCGAGAGTAGCTAGTTGTGTGCCTGTCATGATAAACCACACGCTTTCTTACTGCCACCCTTTAATAAGCATGAAGTGCACTGCGTCCCTCTGGAGTCTTTACTTTAATGCTAGATTACAAACATTATAACATACACTTGGGTGTCCACTTCATGTGGTCCACCTCTCTAGTAATCGGTCAGGACCCCCGACCAAACAACAGCCAGCATTCTTGGGGGCATGGATTCAATAAAAAACACTCCTTAGCGTTTTCGGTCAGTCATTGCCCTCAGTGGTGTCTTATCCATGGTAGCTTTCCTGCCTTGTACCCGATACTCCTGGATTGGAATGTTCTAAATGTGGTTTATGGTTTGCCATATGCATAAATGTCCTACGTTATGTTAACATTCGCATCCCTAGTTGTTTGCCCACTGTAAAGACGTGTCATTATTCCATCAGGTGGGTTTTTATGACCTTTGAAATGTCCATTTGCTTCACTTTTTGGACTTTGGGTTCATCTCTCAAGCGTGTATGAAAGTCGCCTGCAGACTGGAAACGTGTGAGAGCTTACTTGGTAGGTGGGTGCACATGGCGGCTGTGGGGGCGTTGTTACCTTCTCAAGTGCCTTTTGAGCCAATGGAGACGTAACTGTGTATTTATTTTTTATCCCTTTTTCCTGCCGGTATCAAGGAGACAAATAAACACTTTTGTAACTTTTTGCTTCATTTGTAAAGTTTTTCTTGGAAATAAAATTGAAAATGGCTGGCACCATTGCTCTTTGCTGGAGGCACTTCTCTATTTGTACTTCATTCATTCATTTTCCACCACTTATTTGAGACTGGATTAGTGTTAGTAGTGAGGTCTAAGCGTCACTTTCCCCAACCACACTTTCCAACCCATACTGTGGAATCCTATAGTGCTCCCAGGACATCTGGGAGATGTAGTTCTCCCAGTGAGCCCTTGGATCTTCCATAGGGTCTCATTGGTCGTGTCAGTAAAACCTCCACAGGGTGGCATCCACATAAGTATCAGATCCTCGAACCACCTCAATTGACTCTTCTTGATGCGGAGGGTCACGGCTGAACTCCAAACCTCTCCCGTATGTCGGTGCTTCTCATCCCCTCTCTAAGGGAGAGCCCAGCTACTCTGCAAAGAAAGCACATTTCGGTTGCTTGTACCCGTTATCTCATTCTTTCATTCATTGCCCAAAGCTTATGACAGTAAGGGAGGGTAGTGACGTAGATCAACTGGTAAATTGAGAACTTCATGTTCTGGCCCAGATCCTTCATGAATACAGAGCGGTACAGCAACCACTTAACTGCGTTTGCTGCCCCAATCCGTCTGATCTTGCCATCCCCCTTTTCCCTTCACTCGAGACCCCAAGGTACTTAAACTGCACCATTTGAGACCGTAACTCACCTGTCACCCAAAGAGGACAGTCCACGTTTTTCCTACTGAGGACCATGACCTCATATTTAAAAGTGCTAATCCTCATCCCTGCTGCTTCACACACAAACCATCCCAGTGCTTGCTGGAGTTCGTAATCCATTGAAGCCAACAGGACCACATCATCCGTAAAGCGTAACGCAATTCTAAGGCCACCAAAGTAACACAACCCCCCGCCCCCCCCAAATTGCTGCACCTTGATATCCTTTTCATGAAAATCACAAACACGACTGCAGACAAAGCACAGCCCTGGTGGAATCCCTCACATGTTGGAAATGAAATGTTACTGATATTTTTTCAAGTATGTGGAAATAACTCTCACTGTGATTATGCAGGGACTGAATTAAGGGTCTAGGATCTCCATACTCTTCCATCACACCCCCCACATAATTCCACTTGGGAACTTGGTCATGTGCCATATTCCTCAAAGCATTCTGTGGGGGCTTCTAGGAGAGCATGAGACCCTGGGCACAGCCTGAACTTGTGATGTGGGACTGCCCTCCAATAGGCCCACTACCTGCAGGAGGAATAGTGGCCTGGTGTGATGTGACCTGGGTGTTGGTCAAAGGCAGTGGTCTATGAGCCCTTCACTGAATCCAGTTTGCTGGTTTTGAAATGACTCTGAAATTCTTGTTAAATCAACAATTTTGACTTTGTACAACAAACATTTCAGCAAGCAGGTTATACGAGGGTGCCAGTTATACAAGGCTTGTATGGCCCAACTAGCTGGCCCTGTACCCAGTAAATCATAGACAGTCTGTCTGCTGCTTACATCTAAATGTAGATGGATCATCTCATTGAACAGAGTGCAGCTTTAGTCCACAATACCTCGATGTCCCTCATCACATGCTCAAACATGCTCGAAATACCCATTCCAAGTTGTTTATTAGATAGATAGATACTTTATTAATCCCAGAGGGGAAATTCACATACTCCAGCAGCAGCATACTGATAAAGAACAATATTAGTCAAAGAGTGATTAAAAAAAAGCAGTGCAAGTTAAAAAATGCAAGGTGGAGAGTGCAAGGCAGGTATAACAGTCTATAATCTGGTATAGTGTTAACGTTTACCCCCCTGGGTGGAATTGAAGAGTCGCATTGTGTGGGGAAGGAACGATCTCCTCAGTCTGTCAGTGGAGCAGGATGGTGACAGCAGTCTGTCGCTGAAGCTGCTCCTCTGTCTGGAGATGACACTGTTCAGTGGATGCAGTGGATTCTCTATTATTGACAGGAGCCTGCTCAGTGCCCGTTGCTCTGCCACGGATGTCAAACTGTCCAGCTCCGTGCCTACAATAGAGCCTGCCTTCCTCACCAGTTTGTCCAGGCGTGAGGCGTCCGTTTTCTTTAGGCTGCCTCCCCAGCACATCACCACAAAGAAGAGGATGCTCGCCACAACCGTCTGGTAGAACATCTGCATCATCTTATTGCAGATGTTGAAGGACGCCAACCTTCTAAGGAAGTATAGTTGGCTCTGTCCTTTCTTGCACAGAGCATCAGTATTAGCAGTCCAGTCCAATTTATCATCCGACTGTACTCCCAGGTATTTATAGGTCTGCACCCGCTGCACACAGTCACCTCTGATGATCACGGGGTCCAGGAGGGGCCTGGGTCTCTTAAGATCCACCACCAGCTCCTTGCTTTTGCTAGTGCTCAGTTGTAGGTGGTTTGAGTTGCACCATTTAACAAAGTCCTTGATTAGGTTCCTATACTTCTCCTCCTGCTCACTCCTGATGCAGCCCACGATAGCAGTGTCGTCAGCGAACTTTTGCACGTGGCAGGACTCCGAGTTGTATTGGAAGTCTGATGTATATGGCTGAACAGGAGCGGAGAAAGTACAGTCCCCTGCAGCGCTCCTGTGCTGCTGACCACAATGTCAGACCTGCAGTTCCCGAGACACACATACTGAGGTCTGTCTGTAAGATAGTCCACGATCCATGCCACCAGGTATGAATCTACTCGTATCTCTTTCAGCTTGTGACTAAGGAGCAGAGGTTGGATGGTGTTGAAGGCACTAGAGAAGTCCAGAAACATAATTCTTACAGCACCACTGCCTCTGTCCAAGTGGGAGAGGGATCGGTGTAGCATATAGATAATGGCATCCTCCGCTTCCACCTTCTCCTGGTATGCGAACTGCAGAGGGTCGAGGGCGTGGTGGACCTGTGGCCTCAGGTGGTGAAGCAGCAGCCGCTCCATGGTCTATTTTATTACGTGTACTAATAAAATGCATTACATTTTTATATCCAACAGATGGCGCATACAACCAACATTAGAGTTGCATTAAAAGTAAGTCCACCCCATGAAGTGTTTATTTTTTTTTTTTTTTACATATTTGGTCATATCAAGATTTGATCTTCCTATCAACAGTATCTATAGATAAAGGAGATATGAGGGTAAAGGCAATTAGAAAATTACACGGTAACCATAACAGATAGAAGCTAACGCAGTACTACATATTCATAGTGGCTTATGGGTAGTTTGAAACACGCACGGTGCGTCACTCTGCCGTTAGTCGAGATGAAGCCAAGGTCAAATGAACATAAATGTCCTGCTTCAGGATTGCACCATTGTTTACTAACACCCTGTAGTGACATTTCTTTAGGCAGATTTAGTAAAACCTGCTGGATGTTGGCTCAGTATGGAAGTGAAAAGCAGCAGGATGCAATGAAAAGTTTATGAATGGGTAGAAGGATTTAAAGCAGGAAGAACAAGTGTAACCAACGAAGCTCGATGTGTTCGACCATCAATATTGCATGCACAAGCCCACATCGACATGGCGAAGGCCTTTATCAGAGAAGATCAACGGATTACGTTGTTCGCTCTTGCGCCTTTGGATATTTGCTCTGGTTCGACACATGCCACAGCGCGTGATGACTTGGGTCTACCATAAATTTTGTGCAAGATGGGTATCCAAACAGCTTACTGATCTGGACAAGACAACATCCTTGGAGGACTCAGCTGAAAATGCTGCCAGGAATGGAGGCAGTGGAAGCGGGTGGCAGCAGCAGTGTGTCCATCAGCGGAGAGAGTGTCGACCTTGTCGAGAGGTTTACTTACCTCGGCAGTGACATTCATGTCTCTGGTGACTCTTCCTATGAAGTCAGTAGACGGATTGGGAGTGCATGGGGGGTCATGAAGTTGCTGGAAAGGTGTGTGTGCTGCTCCTAATATCTCTCTAAAAGGACAAAGGTCCAAGTCTTTAGAGTCCTGGTGCTTCCCATCTTGCTATATGGTTGAGAGACATGGATGTTATCCAGTGACCTGAGATGAAGACTGGACTCATTTGGTACTGTGTTTCTCTTCAGAGAATCCTTGTGTACCGTTGGTTTGACTTTGTGTCGAATGAGTGGTTGGTCATGGAGTCCCGAATGAAGCTCATCACCTGCATTATGAGGGAGCGTCAGTTACAGCACTATGGCCATGTGGTGCGATTCCCTGAGGGTGATCTGATTCACAGGATCCTAATTGTTGAGGACCCAAGTGGCTGGACCAGGCCAAGGGGACGCCCACGTAAAACCTGGCTACGACAGACAGTGTGTCTGCCCTGGGGTTTGCCAACCAGGATCTTGAGATGTTTCATGGTGTGGTAGGTGCAGCAAAGTGCTGTACCAGTGCATGCTCCCCAACCTTACCTGACCTGGTATGTAGATCTGCTTGTTCCAGTAGAGCCATTTCCTTCCTCTCCCTCACTGTTGATGACCTAAGCTTCAACTACAGAGTAGGGCTACTAGCTATAAAAGCCAATGCACAACACCAGATCGATGAAAACTGCTACCAACAGAACATTGTACTCCTCACTGTCTCCCTGTCAGTCCTTCAATCCCTAATATTCATACCCACTGACTTATCCACCAAGGAGCTCCACAACAGGCTCAGTATCCTTTCTGAGATCCACAAGGTTGTACTTCAGTGGATGTCAACAATGAAGAAGAAGACCAACTGGTTAAAACAGAAGCACAGCTTCCTCAATATCCAATCTCCACCTCACATGAGGAAGCAAATGATCTTCTAAATCTGAAGTAAAAAAAAACAGAAAGGAGTGACTTCCACCCTGGACATGACCCACAGCAGGACCACCATCTTCCATCTCAGAACTGGGCACTGATGTCTCAATAAATACCTCAAGAGGCTGGGTTTCAGATCTGGCAAGATATGAGTTGTGGCTCGAAGGAACAGACCCCTGAGCACATACTTCAAATCTGCCCTCAATGAGTAACTTACAGTATTTGGCCAGTGGACGCCAACCTTTTTATCAAGCACAGTGGGCCCTCTGACAAACTGCAATGGACAGCAGACTTCCTAAAAGCCATTGACCTTGGGATAGAGACTTTGCCCCGGAAATCAAAAGGGGAAGAAGAAGAACCAACCCATACTACACCTTGCCAATGCCAATGCCAGCCCTTACACTAACAACAGCTCCTAACATCTTCCCGTGTGATGGCCAGCTCTACTGGTTTCTCATTGCCTTCAGCTTAGGGTGGGCATTGGAAAATTTGGGGTTGCTGGAGACTATGCATTATAACAGATGCCTGGCATGAGCCACCATAAACTCCAGATGCAGGCTACTCAAGTAAGGCTAAGGTTGGATGAGGGGACCATAAAATGTAAGCTTGCTAAAGTCTTGGCCAGAACAGAGCCATGTATGGAGGTAATGGCCCAGCCTACTTCTGGAGCACCCCACAGTTCTTAATGGCACTTCTTACAAGGGGGGGACCAAAGATTCCGGTAATTGGTCAATAGCACGGTGGGTTGGATCTGTACTAAAATTTTGACTTTGATATCAACACCAGGTTTTGGACCTCCAGGGCTACAGGGGATGAGTTATAAGGAAAAATTAAGAGGACACCTGACTGAAGTGTTTAAAATTAATTTGGGAATTAGTCCAGTGGATCGAGAAATTGGGGAAACAGTTTAAACTTGAGAAGGGTAAATTTTACACAAACATTAGGAAGATTTTCTACACACAGAGAACCACAGAAACATGGAGTAAGTGACCAAGTAATGTGGTAGACAGTAGGACTTTAGGGACTTTCAAAACTCGACTTGATGTTATTTTAGAAGAGTTAAGTGGACAGGACTGGCGAGCTTTGTCGGGCTGAATGGCCTGTTCTCACACGCTTTCTTACTGCCACCCTTTAATAAGCATGAAGTGCACTGCGCCCCTCTGGAGTCTTTACTTTAATGCTAGATTACGAACATCATAACATACACTCAAGTGTCCACTTCATGTGGTCCACCTCTCTAGTAACAACAACAACAACATTTATTTATATAGCACATTTTCATACAAAAAAAGTAGCTTTACATAATGAAGAACAGAAAAATAAAAGACACAGTAAAAAAATAAAATAAGTCAACATTAATTAACATAGAATAAGAGTAAGGTCCGATGGCCAGGGTGGACAGAAAAAACCAAAAAAAAAACTCTAGACGGCTGGAGAAAAAAATAAAATCTGTAGGGATTCCAGACCATGAGACCACCCAGTCCCCTCTGGTGCACCGCTATGGTGCACATGTCCATGTCTTAGCACAATCTGCTGGTCGGCCTCAAGCTATGCCTTGTGCCATTTGTGTATTAGGATAGCCCGCTGGCCAGGGAATGCCCCTCAGCATCTTGTTAGCCTTATGTGGGCAAATGCCCACCTATAAAAAGTATTCACCCCCTTTGACGGTTTCACATAGTAATCGGTTAGGACCCCCGACCAAACAACAACCAGCATTCTTGGGGGCAAGGATTCAATAAAAACACTCCTTAGCATTTTCGGTCAGTCATTGTCCTGAGTGATGTCTTATCCATTGTAGCTTTCCTGCCTTGTACCCGATGCTCCTGGATTGGAATGTTCTGAATGTGATTTATGGTTTGCCATATGCATAAATGTCCTATGTTATGTAAACATTCGCATCCCTAGTTGTTTGCCCACTGTAAAGACGCGTCATTATTCCATCAGGTGGGTTCTTATGACCGTTGAAATATCCATTTGCTTCACTTTTTGGACTTTGGGTTCATCTCTCAAGCTTGTATGGAAGTCACCTGTGGACTGGAAATGTGTGAGACCTTACTTGGTAGGTGGGTGCACATGGCGGCTGTGGGGGTGTTGTTACCTTCTCAAGTGCCTTTTGAGCCTGTGGAGATGGATCTGTGTATTTATTTATTTTTTTCCTGATGGTATCAAGGAGATACAGTGCATCCGGAAAGTATTCACAGCGCATCACTTTTTCCACATTTTGTTATGTTACAGCCTTATTCCAAAATGGATTGAATTCATTTTTTTCCTCAGAATTCTACACACAACATCCCATAATGGCAATGTGAAAAAAGTTTACTTGAGGTTTTTGCAAATTTATTAAAAATAAAAAAACTGAGAAATCACACGTACATAAGTATTCACAGCCTTTGCTCAATACTTTGTCGATGCACCTTTGGCAGCAATTACAGCCTCAAGTCTTTTTGAATATGATGCCACAAGCTTGGCACACCTATCCTTGGCCAGTTTCGCCCATTCCTCTTTGCAGCACCTCTCAAGCTCCATCAGGTTGGATGAGAAGCGTCGGTGCACAGCCATTTTAAGATCTCTCCAGAGATGTTCAATCGGATTCAAGTCTGGGCTCTGGCTGGGCCACTCAAGGACATTTACAGAGTTGTCCTCAAGCCACTCCTTTGATATCTTGGCTGTGTGCTTAGGGTCGTTGTCCTGGTGAAAGATGAACCGTCGCCCCAGTCTGAGGTCAAGAGCGCTCTGGAGCAGATTTTCATCCTGTACATTGCTGCAGTCATCTTTCCCTTTATCCTGACTAGTCTCCCAGTTCCTGCCGCTGAAAAACATCCCCACAGCATGATGCTGCCACCACCATGCTTCACTGTAGGGATGGTATTGGCCTGGTGATGAGCAGTGCCTGGTTTCCTCCAAACGTGACGCCTGGCATTCACACCAAAGAGTTCAATCTTTGTCTTATCAGACCAGAGAATTTTGTTTCTCATGGTCTGAGAGTCCTTCAGGTGCCTTTTGGCAAACTCCAGGCGGGCTGCCATGTGCCTTTTACTAAGGAGTGGCTTCCGTCTGGCCACTCTACCATACAGGTCTGATTGGTGGATTGCTGCAGAGATGGTTGTCCTTCTGGAAGGTTCTCCTCTCCCCACAGAGGACCATCGGGTTCTTGGTCGCCTCCTTGACTAAGGCCCTTCTCCCCCGACCGCTCAGTTTAGATGGCCGGCCAGCTCTAGGAAGAGTCCTGGTGGTTTCGAACTTCTTTCACTTACGGATGATGGAGGCCACTGTGCTCATTGGGACCTTCAAAGCAGCAGAAATTTTTCTGTAACCTTCCCCAGATTTGTGCCTCGAGACAATCCTGTCTCAGAGGTCTACAGACAATTCCTTTGACTTCATGCTTGGTTTGTGCTCTGACATGAACTGTCAACTGTGGGACCTTATGTAGACAGGTGTGTGCCTTTCCAAATCATGTCCAATCAACTGAATTTACCACAGGTGGACTCCAATTAAGCTGCAGAAACATCTAAAGGATGATCAGGGGAAACAGGATGCACCTGAGCTCAATTTGGAGCTTCATGGCAAAGGCTGTGAATACTTATGTACATGTGCTTTCTCAATTTTTTTATTTTTAATAAATTTGCAAAAACCTCAAGTAAATTTTTTTCACATTGTCATTATGGGGTGTTGTGTGTAGAATTCTGAGGAAAAAAATTAATTTAATCCTTTTTGGAATAAGGCTGTAACATAACAAAATGTGGAAAAAGTGATGCGCTGTGAATACTTTCTGGATGCACTGTAAGTAACACTTTTGTAACTTTTCTAAAATTCAAATTCGTTCATTCTGGTCCCTGTTCGATGTGTTGATGGGCTGCACCCATGAATTAAAAAAAAGTTCAACAAAGCAGAACACATTTTACAAAAGAAAGTTTCTTTTAATGTTTCATTTTTTGGGGTGTGTGTGGGGGGTAACAGAAAAATATAATACTGTACAAGGAAAAACAAGCACAGCTGATACGCATGTAGAAATGCACACTTAAAAAAAAGACCCCAGCAGCCCTTTGCACTCCTGGCACTGTGGCCCACTTTCTCCATCCTGAGTGACCTTGTCCTTATATGCCCTATCCTATCAAGATGGACACATGTACCCTAGTACGGTTATCAGTCCAGCAGATCTGGGGTTGCACTACAGCAGTGTTTCTCAACCACTGGGCTGTTACCCACTTTAGGACCACCAGGTCACTTTAAGGATCCACATTAGGGCTACCAGTTGGTCGCGAGTTGCTGTTGTTCATAATGACAGTGGCATTCTAATAACAGTGGGAGGTCGAGCTTTTAGTTACAGGACACCCTTAAACTGTGGAATGGTCTGCCTGCTACTATAAGAGATGCCCCTTTGGTTTCGGCTTTTAAATCCTGGCTGAAGATTCACTACCCTGACTAGAGCTGCTGATTAACTGTACAGACTGCATATCTGTTGTTAGTCATTAGCACTAAAACATAAGTTACATGATACAGTAATCCCTCGCTATATCGCGCTTCGACTTTCGCGGCTTCACTCCATCGCGGATTTTAAATGTAAGCATATCTAAATATATATCACGGATTTTTCGCTGGTTCGCGGATTTCTGCGGGCAATGGGTCTTTTAATTTATGGTACATGCTTCCTCAGTTTGTTTGCCCAGTTGATTTCATACAAGGGACGCTATTGGCGGATGGCTTAGAAGCTACCAATCAGAGCATGTATTACATATTAACTAAAATTCCTCAATGATATAAGATATGCTTCCCGCGCGGTGCTTGATTGTTTGCTTTTCTTGTTCTCTCTCACTCTCTCTGACATGCTCTGCGCCTGACGGAGGGGGTGTGAGCAGAGGGGCTGTTTGCACAGAGGATACGGACGCTCCTCTAAGAAATGCCGCTTTATCGCGGTGCATTGGCATACTTAAAAGCACGTATTGATTTTTTGATTGTTTGCTTTTCTGTCGCGCGCTCTCTCTCTCTGACATTCTCTGCTCCTGACTGCGCTCCTTTGAAGAGAAGATATGTTTGCATTCTTTTAATTGTGAGAAAGAACTGCCATCTCTGTCTTGTCATGGAGCACAGTTTAAACTTTTGACTAAAGGGTGTTATTTCATGTCTAGAGGGCTCTAATAATGTTAACAGTGTGGGAGAGTTTATAAGGGCTTAAAATATATAAAAATAACCATACAAACATATGGTTTCTACTTCGCGGATTTTCACCTATCGCGGGGGGGTCTGGAACGCAACCCCCGCGATCGAGGAGGGATTACTGTAGTTACAATTTGCTACTAACCCTCACCTATTCTGTTTCTCTTCTCAGTACTCAAATGTGGTACTTGGTGCCACGGCCCACCTGCCAAGTTGTTTTGCCTGCCTAACTGTAAAGTCATCCCTGATGGAGGATCGCAGGAATCATGGGGAAGAGGGGTTCTTTCATCGGATTGGCTGGCCCAGCGCTGTTTCAGCTGTGGAATGGCCAAATGGGAGAGGCAGCTTGATGGCTGAGGTCTCGAGGACTCTGAACAAATCCAAATCATATTCTGTGATATCATATGCTGTTAAATTCCGCTACGTACTTCTAAAATTTTTATTTTTATACTGTACAGGTATTGAGGATTTGTTCTGTTCTGTGTATTGCATTGTATTGTATTGACCCCCTTCTTTATGACACCCACTGCACGCCCAACCTACCTGGAAAGCGGGTCTCTCTTTGAACTGCCTTTCCCAAGGTTTTTTCCATTTTTTCCCTACAAGGGTTTTTTGGGAGTTTTTTCTTATTTTCTTAGAGAGTCAAGGCTGGGGGGGCTGTCAAGAGGCAGGGCCTGTTAAAGCCCATTGCAACACTTCTTGTGTGATTTTAGGCTATACAAAAATAAATTGTATTGTACTCGATTCAAACCTGATCTGACAATTGTGCTCAATTCACCAAGGGGAGACCTCTCACCTTGGTGGGTCACATAGGAGAAACTGGGTTACGACACCATAAAGGTTGAGAAACACTCTGCTATGGCGCACGTGTCCATGTCTTAGCACAATCTGCTGGTCGGCCTCAGGCTATGCCTTGTGCCATTTGTGTATTAGGATAGCCCGCTGGCCAGGGAATGCCCCTCAGCATCTTGTTAGCCTTATGTGGGCAAATGCCCACCTATAAAAAGTATTCACCCCCTTTGACGGTTTCACATTTTATTGTACACAGCACTGAATCGCAGTGGACTGAATTTGCCATTTGTCACACTGATCAATAGAAACAGACTCCTTAAAGTCAAAGTGAAAGCAGATCTGTGCAAAGTGGTCTAAATTAGATATAAATATAAAGCACCAAGTATTCAGATCTTCAAGTCAGTATTTAGCAAATGCACCTTTGGCTGCTGTATCCAGCAGGGGGCGCTAACTCCCTTGTTTGAATAAGTTCTTTTTGTAATTGCGGAAATGTTACGTAACCCGAAACTATACAGATATGACATTAAAAGGCGATACCCCTCCCTTAGTGATACAGTAGTATGAAATCACATAGGAGAAATAACTTTTTTTAATGACAGTCTACACGGCATAACAGATGAAGGAAACAATGAAAAGACCTTCAGGTAGTGGGACCCCGATGTATACAGTCTGCCATTTTCATCGCTGAGTTGGAAGGATTTTCCGGATCGGATGACGGTATCTCCTATCTGTCTGTCAGCTTCAAAGGTGTGCCGGGCAATATTCCAAGGCTTTATACTCTTTCTCCGTGTGTAGGCCCTCACTTTGGTGAATCATGCCATTCCAAACAAGGCAAAGAAGATCCAGTTTCATGCTGAGTTTGACACAGAAATGTTGTCCCGGTCTTGTCTTCTAATGCTTGCCTAGCAGTTCTAAATGATGAGCCCCTGTGTGCTAAATCTGGCTTCATGAGTACAAAGAAAAGCAGATTTAAAATATTTGCACAGAGCACAGTGACATATTAAACTTATATTCTGAGTACAGCCGCCAGGTCAGCCTTGAGTTTGTGTGCACAGGTCTCTGCGAGCTTTGCACATCTGCACCCTGACATTTTCTCCATCACTTCTTTTCACAGCTGCTCAAGCTGCGTCAGGTGTCACGGTGGTCATACGTGAAGAGTCTTTGTCAAGTCCGACCAGAAATTCCAAAGTGGATTGAGATCTGGACTCTGCTTCGGCCACTTCAGGACACTTGTATCGTTGTTTTGAAGCCACCCTTGTCTAGCGTGAGTTGTTGTCTTTTCTAGAAAACAAATCCCCAGAGTGGTAGGTTTCATGTAGACCACTTCAGCATTTCTTCTTGGATTTTCCTTTGATTTGCTGTATTTATCCTCCAACACCCCGCTTATGCCCTCACATGGTTTCAAGGGCCTCCTGCTGTAGAAAAGCATCTCTATGGACAGATTCTGCCACCACCACTATGCTTTATGGGTGGGGATGGTGCATTTGTGACAATGTATGTGACAACATACATGGAATTTAGTCTGATGGCCTAAAAGCTCAATTTTGATCTCATCAGATCATAGGACCTCCTTCCGTCTGACTTCAGAGTCTTCCAAGTGCCTCCTGCTGAGATGTCCTGCCGTGCGTATCTCCTATTTGTCACTCTCATAAAGTTGTGATTGGTGAAGCACACGGGGAACAGTCTCTCCAATCGCAGCCGTTGCCTCTTGTCACTCCTTCAGGCTTCTCAGTGGTCTCTTGGTGGACCCTCATTTACTCGTCTTCTTCTTACACGTTTACTGTGTTTATGTGGATGGTCTGCTCCAGCAGATTTCCAGCTCTGCCAAACTCTTTTCATTTCTTCAAGATTTATTTAACTGGTGCAGACACCAGGGGGTGCTAGAGAGCCCCAATTCACAGACACAGTAAGGCGCCATACATTCGTCTTCTTCTTTCGACTGCTCTCATTAGGGGTTACCACAGCGGAACATCTTTGTCCATCTCTTCCTGTCCTCTTCATCTTGCTCTGTCACACCCATCACCTTCATGTCCTCTCTCACCACATCCATAAACCTTCTCTTAGGCCTTCCTCTTTTCCTCTTACCTGACAGTTCTTTCAAATAAAAGCTTTTTATACCCTCCAGGCACTTCTTCCCAATCCTCTCTCCAGTAATCAGTCACAAATAATACAGTAAATCAAACAATTCTCACAGTTCTTCCTCCAGTTGAGTGTTGACATCCATGTGTGGCAGTGGGCTTCTCTTTTGTGCTGGACCTGGGAATACTTCTGGGGCCACGCCACGTCTTCTAGGAAGCATGTAGAGAGGTCCTCCCCTGACAGCACCCTCTATTGGAACGTAAGGGTCCTCACAGGGCTGCACTTCCAGACTCCATATCCCAAGCACCCCTGCATGTGTCCCAACTGGGTTCTCACGTGAGGACCACTGCCACTTAGGGCATGGGGGATGGAACCTTTCCCAAGTTGTTGGTCCATCCATTATTTTATACAGGCTGGGAACAAAGTTTTCTTTTCGTTCAGCCGGCCAATTCAACCGTTGTTCCTCTTGGGCCTCCCTCCCTGGCTGGGATGCCCTTTCTTATCCAACACTGGATATTCCCTGAATTGGATATTTTCTTGTGTCCATTCCTTGACTTGTTTTGAGTGTCCCTTTGTCTTCATAGGTGTGTTTAGACTACAATCCGCTGAAACCCCAGACAGGTGACCTCCATTGAACTAATTTTGGGACTTCTGATACCAGCTGGCTGCACCAGTGAGGATTTAAGGGTGTCATATTAAAGGGGGTGAATACTTATGAGATCAATTATCTTGTGAGATGTATTTGTAATTAATTTAGGCCCCTTTCTGTTTTCACTTTGACATTAAACAGCCATCTTGTATTGATGAGTGTCAACAAAAGGGAAATTCAATCCACTGAGATTCCATGTTGTATAATAATAATAATAAGGAATCCTTTTTATAGTCACTGTGCATCCTCCAAGAGAGAACATCTGAGGCTGGCCCTGGGGAAGGGAAGGGACTAATGACCGTCACGCCTTCACATTCCCCATACTCCCAATTCTGAGGGCCATGACTAGCACGCCAGCAGGCCGTAGCTTCATTCTCATTCTCACATCAAACCTTCAGATTAAAGCCAGGGTGACTTCACCTCTAGTGGTCTGCCACACACACACACATACACACACACACAATGTTGGAGATCCCTAAGGAGGATGACTCCAATGCTCCTCTTGGGGTTTCTTCTCCAAATGAGACTAAGTTTTGGATCAGCCTAAAACAATCACTCATGTGCTTTACAGAAACAAATTAGTTACTAAGTACTGAAAAAACAAAATGGAAGTGTCTTGAATAGGAAGTCAGCGTGAAGACACTACATACTGTGCTCTGTCTACATTAAACACCAACCTAACTGTCACGTTATCAGAAAGCCCTCTAAACATGGGAGCACCATCTACCACAACTCTGCACAAAAAGGTGGCCTTGTCTTTATTGTCCTTTCCTGACGCGTAGCACACTCCAATTCTGATTGCCCTTCACATGTTAACCTCCAGCATCTCCAGAAAAAGTTTGTGCATGGGCACCCTGCCCTCTGTTTGCAGACGCAAAAAAGTCTGTGTGGCCCGGCTGGCAGATTGCCTCAGTAATGGCAGGGTCATTAGCAGCTTGCCTGTCCGGTGAGGGTCTTGGGGGTGCTGGTGGGCTTCATAGTCTTGTAGAGCTTCATGGAGATGGTCCTGGAGCTGTTGGACTGCTTCCATGTTTTCAATATGTCCGGAATCTGAAGAGGAGGAAAAGATCAGTGTCACTAATGGTGGCGTGTCTACCACACCAAATAAAATTCCCTCAGTAATTTAACATATTTTTAAAATGTTTATATCAATGCTCAGCTTTTCCTTCTTAACCGTCTTAGTGTTACATTTTTTCTCAAAAAAACTTGTAAAAAGAGTTGCATTTTTGTGCTTAAAAAATGCCATGTTTATTAAATCTCATCTTTGTACTGTAAAACGTGCAAAACACTAAAAGCACAAAGTCAGAAGTGCAGAAAGTATAATGATGATACAAATAATAGTAATAATGATGAAAAATAATAATAATAAAATGAACAGCACCCTGCACATATGCAGGTGACACGAATGTCACTTTCGGCTCCTCAGAATCACTTTCAATTTCACTTCACTTAAAGACGAATTCACTTCATCATCACTGCTGATGAGGGGCGTTTTTTATGAGGCTTGGAGAAGACGCATCCACACTGTTGCCTCGGTAACGCTCCGGCCTGATGCTTACACAAGTCACATCTATACAGTTGCCTGGGTAACGCTCGGGCATGATGCTTGAGTAAGGCAGGCCTATACCGTTGCCCGGGTAACACTCGGGGCAGATGCTTGGGCAGCACACGCCTATACCGTTGCCCAGGTAACGTGCAGGTCTGATGTTTGGGCAGGACACGCCTATACTGTTGCCCGGGTAATGCTCAGGCCTGATGCTTGGGCAGGACACGCCTATACTGTT
>JANRMT010062796.1:87975231-88015356 GCA_026402145.1 Polypterus bichir lapradei | reverse complement strand
GGCAGGACACGCCTATACTGTTGCCTGGGTAATACTCAGGCCTGATGCTTGGGCAGGACACGCCTATACCGCTGCCCGAGTAATGTACAGCTCTGATGCTTGGGCAGGACACACCTATACCATTGCCTGGGTAACACTTGAACCTGATACTTGGGCAGGACACGCCTAGGATGCTTGCACAAGACACGCCTATACTGTTGCCTGGTAATGCTCGGGCCTGATGTTTGGGCAGGACATGCCTATACCGTTGCCTAGGTAACACTCGGGCCTGATGCTTGGGCAGGACACATCTATACCGTTGCCCAGGTAACGCTCAGGCCTGATGTTTGGGCAGGACATGCCTATACCGTTGCCTAGGTAACACTCGGGCCGGATGCTTACGCAAGACACATCTATACCGTTGCCTGGGTAATGCTCAGGCCTGATGCTTTGGGCAGGACATGCCTATACTGTTGCCCAGGTAACGCTTGGACCTGATGCTTGCGTAAGACAAGCCTATACCGTTTCCTGGGCAACATGCAGGCCTGATGCTTGCACACGACACACCTATACCATTGCCTGGGTAATGCTCTGGCCTGATGCTTGTGCAGGACACACCTATACCGTTGCCAGGCTAACACTCTGCACTAACGCTGTTGGCACGTTTACAGTCCGAGTAAACCTCAGGTCTTACGCCAGATGTGTCTATACCATTGCAGAGTGACACTCATGACTAATACTTTTAGCATTTTTTTTTTACAGTTCGGGTGACGCTCTCATCTAACGCTATGGAGGTTACACATTTTTTCCATTTTTCCATCCTACACTTAATGTAACTACTCAGCTAGATAAACATTGCTTTTGCATTATGTGAAATGGTCTTTGTTTAGGGTTCAGCAAGCCTGTTTCTGGTTGAGGGTGTGCCAATTGGTCTTGCAGTGCTCTCTATACCACTGGGTGTGTGTGACTGCAGGTACCTCTGTACTTCTGTTTTGTCTGTTAGGACACATTACTACCTTTTTGCTTAAATTTTGCCAAGTATACTGGGAGGAGACCCCAACTCTTTATGCTTGTTGTTTCTCTATTTTACAATGTACCTGTATATTATATGAAACTGTGATCTGGGATTTTGATTCGTTCCCCTTGCTGTTTTAAATATATTATTTGTTTTGGTGGAGCAGTGCTTCATTAGGTGGGCAGTTTGTTAAGAACAAAAATAATAATAATAACAATAATAAGTTGCATTTATAGAGCGCCATTCACAAACTCAAGGTCGCTTTACATACAAAGGGGAAAAACAAAATCACACAGAAGATAAAAGCTCGCCGAAGAGGAAAGTTTTGAGTTGAGATTTAAAGGTGGAGAAAGAGAAGCGATCTCAGAGAGACCGAGGAAGAGAGTTCCAGAGTTGAGGAGCCGTAACACTGAAGGAGCTGCCATCCAGAGTGGAGAGTCTGGTGTGTGGAGGGAGATTAAGGAGATTACTACTGTATGTGAGGACCTGAGAGAGCGACAAGGAGTGTAAGGAGCTAGGAGCTGAGTGAGGTAGTTATGTAGGGCTTTGAAGGTGAGAAGCAGATTCATCAGAGCATTTTGATATTCTTCAGTTATTTATTGTGACGTGTTGCCAGAAAATCTGGACTGTCCCCGTCACCTGGACATCTGGCCACCCTAGTAAATTGAAATAGTGAATCTTTATATTGTGCAGATAAGTAGTAAGTAGCAATGACTAAATATTTATTTGCTCTGTGCACATCTGCTTGCATGACGCAGGATTTTTCATTTATATGTCGATAACCCTTTTCCTTACTTGCATTTTATACTTTTACGGTTAGTAAGGTCATTTAACTTCAGTAATCCCTCGCTATATTGCGCTTCGACTTTCGCAGCTTCACTCAATCGGGATTTTATATGTAAGCATATCTAAATATATATTGCAGATTTTTCACTGGTTCGCCGATTTCTGTGGACAATGGGTCTTTTTATTTCTGGTACATGCTTCCTCAGTTGGTTTGCCCAGTTGATTTCATACAAGGGATGCCATTAGCGGATGGCTGAGAAGCTACCCAATCAGAGCACGCGGTTAAGTTCCTGGGTGCTGATTGGCTCAACGACAGAGAGCGCAGAATTCAATTTCGGTTTGCGTTAGCCGGCATCTCATCTCGCTCATTCAGCAGCAACGTGTTTCTCTGTGCATACAGTAGTCAAGCTCTTCATTATGTCTACAAAATGATCTGCTCCTGCTACTGCTTCCGGGGCCGTGCCCAAGCACCAACAAAAGATGCTAATGATTGCCGAAAAGGTAAAAGCATTGGATATGTTGAAGGAAGAGAGCGAGGAAGAACAAGATTATCCAGCACTGGAAGAAGAAGACGCCAGTCTAACTCTCGAGCATCTCGCAACCATTCTGCGAATGGCAAAAGATCTCCAGACATCAGTTGAAGAATGGGACATGCAAATGATTTGTTCTTTGCAATTTAAAAATGCTCTTGACGTGTGTCAAAAAAACCTCCTTACACAAATGAAAAAGCAGCGCCAGCAACTGCCCATCACGAAGCACCTTACCCGCAAAACATCGCCTAGTACGCCTTCAGTGGAAGAAGAAACTCCAGACGACGATGGCGGTGCTACACAGTCGCCTGAAGAGGCTCCTTTAGAAGAGCTGTAACTCTCTCCTTTGTTAAAATTAAACTCATCATTATCGGACAAGTCGTCGTGTCATTGTTGGTGAGTACCCATAACTAATTTTCTACGTACTTAGTACATGTACGTATGTACGTTTAGTGTCACTGTACACACATTTTATACAATTTTTCTTGCATTGCACGTATTTATTGCTGGTGGCCTGTCTATCGTAATGGCTGTAACATATGTGATACTGTATCAGAGACGCTCGATATCTTTAAAATAACATTTAGGTTTTATGTATTTACATGTTGTAGATTTTTCATTTATTTTTATATTACCTAATCAATTACAATATGTTTAAAACTGTATTACGTATTAAATAAAACTCCTAAATAATGTACGATACGTATGTTTGTGCGTAGTATATAAACAGTGTGTTTACATACATAATTTCAACGAATCTTACCTAATAACTAAGAGAATATAAAGGTTTTATGCTGTATAACTGTGCGGGAAATGTTTATAATAGTGTGGGAGAGTTTATAAGGGCTTAAAATATATAAAAATAACCATATAAACATATGGTTTTTACTTCACAGACTTTCACCTTTCACGGGGGGTTCTGGAACGCAACCCCTGCGATCGAGGAGGGATCACTGTATACATAATATTTTTTTTTTATAATTTTTTAGACTTATTTTGCAAAATTTCTTTGGCCCCTTGCAACTGCACCTTAACAGCCCACCAACTGCACTGGACTGCACTCCATGACAGAGTTTGGAAACTGGACCAGAAAGTCACCAGCATTGGCCAAGACAATATCTCTCCTAGAAATCCCACCATCATAGGAAATTGCACAGCAGAAATAGAATATCTAGATGCATTTTAACACGTTGTCTGCCACAGTGAAAATAGGCAAGTTTGTTTCTGGTGGCAATGTAAAATCGGGGTGTTATTTTATGCATTTTGTTATTGAGCAAAACTCGGATTAAAATGTGTTTTCTTTTAAAAAAATATACTATATGAGTTAACATGTAGCTGGTGCATGAAACAGAAAATTGAATAACTCGCATGGGTGTAACAAGTTAGATCTTAAACAATTAATTGCAGTCGAATGTTGCGTTCCAGAACCCCCCGCGATCAAAGAGGGATTACCGTTACCAGAAAGAAGGAAGATGCATACAGCGTTTTCTGCGTGTGCCTCACTTGACTTGCTGATAAATGGACTGTTGTTTCGCACGCGCACAAGCAGCCGGCAGTGAAAGCGACTTCCTACCCCGCGCATGCAGCCTGCTTGTTTTTCATTAACTTGTGTTGAGGATCTGTTTGCCGTCAGTAGCATCTATCATAGGTGAAAAAGAGGAAAATATACAAGTTGGTGTAACCATTCTCGAGATAAAACTGAAACGGTGAACTCATTTGTAGTTGAAGACACACAGAATGTTTGTTTTGTATTAAGACTGACGAGTTTGCCAATTCGCGATTGCTTTTCAAAGGGAAATTTTAAAACTGTGCACACTGTGACCTGTTCAAGATATTGCAACAAAAATTTAATCGTCTTAACAAATTTCCTTTTAGACTACGCGTGCTTTGTTTCAATTAAATCGATCCATGAGGGGCCCGAGTTGCTTCATGCGGACAGACAGACTGATATGGCTACCGCAATAGGTGCTTCGCACATTAAATGTGAACGCACCTAAAAAAAGAAAGGAGAGCATCAAACACAAGACCGCTACACTGCACTGGGTTCTGATGCTCTAACATTGTGTCTTGATTTTCAGCTAAATTTTAAAAAGTCAACAAGGAACTCAGTGCTTCTCCACTTTATGAAAAAGAAGCCAGCCAGCTGTCTGGTGCTCCTGTGTCAACGGGATTCTGGATGCGTGAAGAACGAGTCTGTGTCTGGTCAGTTGTTTGCCGGCCTTGCGCTGAGTAGCAATCACCTAGCCGAACAGAAGTTAGCGCTACTACATGACATGCACTGTGCCGGTCGATTCGTACAGTGTGTGTAGTCCTTGTGTTCTCTCTGTGTTATTTTGGCTGGTCGTTTTTTTACCTCAAAACTGTTTGATTCTGAACTTGAGGTGTTTTTAGGCAGTTTATAGCTAATATATTTTTCTGAACTGCGAGTGGCTGCAAGGACATTGGTTTACTTAGCTATTCAACCTTTATAGCTGCATATCTACTGCATATAAAAAATGCTAAGGGCTGTCTGTTTGTTACATTTTACTCGCAAACCACTTGTTCTAAAACCTTCATCTTGGTCTTAATCGAAAGCTTAGGACATGAAACACCCTGGTGAAGCAAGAAAAATGGGTAACAGCAACCTCTGCAAAGTTATCATCTTTTTGTGGCAAACTGATCCAGAGGGTGATAAGGCAGAAAGGAAAGAACATTGGTAACATCTGCTGAGCATGAAGCATATTGGCCTCTCATAGGAAGATAAAGAACAACAGCACCATCTGCTGTGTGTGAAGTATGAGATACAGAATTGCAAGAGTGAGAAAAAAAAACTAAATACCCATGCAAGCTGACCTGTACTCCTCTCCTTACACCAAAGTCATTGTCATGATCGCAAAATACAGTGCTAAACACCGTGATGATGGCATGTAGAGGGACTCAACTTGTGAGATTTGCATCAAGCCAAACACAGCAGTGAGAATAAAACGAAAAGACGCCGAGGCACAATGAAAAGTGATAGGTAAGCCTGAATACAGAAGAACTGTGCGGCTGGCTAATACTGTGGCTCATCAGCATACCAGACGCACTCCATGATACAGAATGTATTAACGACTTCTTCTTCTTCTTTCGGCTGCTCCTGTTAGAGGTTGCCACAGCAGATCATCTCCTTCCATATCTTTCTGTCCTCGTCATCTTGTTCTGTTACACCCATCACCTTCATGTCCTCTCTCACCACATCCATAAACCTTCTCTTAGGCCTTCCTCTTTTCCTCTTCCCTGGCAGCCCTATCCTTAGCATCCTTCTCCCAATATACCCAGCATCTCTCCTCTGCACATGTCCAAACCAACTCTGACTTTGTCTCCCAGCGAAAATGGCAGAAAAACATCTGCCGACAAACCGAGGAAACTGTCACATTCTCACAACTTCCATCCATATGCCAGCATTCCTCCTACAGATCTACAGCCTCAGATCGATGTCAGGTTGAAGAGCATCATGTAGGAGGGTTACATCGGTGATGTGTTCACTGTGGGCCGCACTTTTTAATACTGGAAATTGTTCAGCTTGCTCTAAAAGGACTACCAGAATGAATAAAAGACATTATGACTTTGATAGCAACTGACACAAGAAACTATTTAGAACACTTCAGAGGGATCAACAACTCCTTCTCTTTTTGGGAGCCTCTCTTGAGAATCTCCCAGGACATGGTGCTTAAGTGTTCACAATTCATAATCAAGTTTCTCATTATATTGATAGAGTATACCTGTGTGTGAGGGTCACATCCAGCCTACTCCGATCTTTACATATTAGATCCCGATGAGGCACTTAAGCAAGCACTAAAAAGACAAAAAGTCTCTCCGCATTTGTTTCAGAAACTACAGATGTCATAGACGTGTTAAGAGCTTCTGTGCAAAACCTTCAACAATACGAGGCAACAACAAGCACAGATGGCTGGTAGACAGGTGTAAGGAGTTAAAAGGCACTTCTTAACTGATCTGATGCATTACCAATGACATTATGATGTTCCATCATACAATACAGTACAATTTATTTTTTGTATAGCCCAAAATCACACAAGAAGTGCCGCAATGGGCTTTAACAGGCCCTGCCTTTAGACAGCCCCCCAGCCTTGACTCTCTAAGGAAACAAGAAAAACTCCTCAAAAAAAAAACCTAGTAGGGAAAAAATGGAAGAAACCTCGGGAAAGGCAGTTCAAAGAGAGACTCCTTTCCAGGTAGGTTGGGCGTGCAGTGGGTGTCAAAAAGAAAGGGGTCAATACAATACAATACAATACACAGAACAGAACAAATCTTCAATACATTATAAAAATAAAAATATTACAAGTATGGAGCAGAATTCAGCAGTAGATAATATCCCATAATACAATTTGAATTTGTTCAGACAACAACATCAAATCATACATCACCGGTCTCCAGGTACGAAGACACTGCAGTCTGGATAAGAGACACTTCTCTTCAAGGAAAGGCTGATGGCCATCCACAATTGGCGTGGAATATAAAGAAGTTATGTAAATATTTCTGTGTTCTGATTCACTTGGCTTGCATATTTTTACTTTGATTACTTTTATTTCTTTTCATATTTATCTTCTCATATAATACGCTACCGAGGCTGTTCGTTTGTCTGCCCAGGATTTTAGATCACCTGTAGCTCGCAAACCGTTTGACCCATTGACCTGAAATTTGGTACACATATACTACATGACATCTACTATCCACTTTCAGGGTGATGATTGACCTCCATCGTTATTCCTCTTTTTATTTTTATTTTAGTTTATTGTAGAATCAACTCTCGGCAGCGGCCAGCAGGACAGTCGTGCGGCACATGCATACGGGCGCCGTTCTCATCCCTACCAACTTCCCCGTCACTTGCCCTACCTCTTCATATCTGAAATCATTCTTGTGACAGATTGAAGACTTAAGTGCCAGCTTAAGTGAAAAATTAAAGAAAATGTACTAAGTAATTGCAACACAAACACGGACTTAATCAGTTTTAACGCAAAAAGATGCTGACGAAAGAAGAGAAGAAGAGGGCCGCTAGGGTGGAGACAAGAAGAGCTGCTCAGAAAGCAGCAGGCACATCAACCTCTGAGCAAACGAATGGTAAATGTACAGAGAATGAATATGAAGACTATGAACTATGAAAGTCAAGTGTATAACATGCAGTGCGCCGTTACTGGTGGTTTCATATAACACAAACTTCATGTATTATTATATTAGCTCGATATTTTTCATGTTTTTCTTTATTTAATAATACAGATCTTTTATTGTTCACTTCCATGGCCCCCCTTCTGTGAATATGATTTCACTTGAGTTTTGTTCTCGGACCGGAGGTCTGTGTGTTTCACTAAGCGTGTCAAAAAATGAGGCCGCCGTCAGAGTATCAGAACGATCCGAAGCCAATCGAGACACACCAGGTACTCCCATTGGTTGACTGATTTTTTTTTTTTGTGAAGTGGAAGGTGTGTGAACTTGAACGTCATGTTAATGATTAGCAAAAATTTGACAGACGTGATCACGGAGTAGGTTAATGTTAATGTTAGGGAAATCTGCATACAAATAGGAAGACTCTGATGTGACTCCATCACAGTTTTAAGGGCTGCACCATTCTGTATATTGAAGTCAGGTGAATATTACATTTTAAAAAGATACAATTATCACAGGACAGCAAGTTGGCACAGTGGTTAGCGACACTGCTGCTAAGATCCCATACCCGACTGCTGTCTGGGTGGAGTTGGCATGTTCTCATCTTGTCACTATGGGTTTTTCCCACCTGGGTACTCCGGTTGTCCTCCCACACACCCCGACATGTGCAAGTTAGGCTGATGGTCACTGTGTGTGTGTGTGTTTGTAGGTGAGTGGGCCTTGAGACTGGTTTCTGTCTCATGCCTGATGATATGGGTGGGCTGAATTCTGTCCTGTCACAACCCTGAGCTGGATTACAAGGGCTTGAGAATACGATGGTAGGTTAAACTTCTGACATCTGCTTTGACCAAGCTATCGAGGCGTGGGAAATCAGCCTAATATTAGGAGACAGTGGGGATCAATTTATGACTTTCTAAGACAGATTGCTAGACGGGCCCGTCGATATATTGACTGCTGCTCGGGGCTGAACAACTCTCCCACTATTTTGCCATTGATTTTTTTCTTTATTGTTATTATTACGTGGTCCTTGATAATGTGGACTAAATGAGTCCGATGGATTCCCTTCAGGAGCTCGGCAGTCTGCTCCCCTGCTTACACAACATACAACTAGTGGCACGTGTTATTGTTATTACTGTGGTTTTGGTTTTATTTAATGTTTATAACAGAATATATATACAGTATAGGTTACATATAAAACTTTAAAATGAATTCTATAAAACACTTGGAGCCAGTGCAGTGTGTGCAAAATGGGGGTGCTATGCTGACTCCGGCTAGCGCGAGTTAGGAGCCTGGCAGCTGCATTGTGGACTAACTGAAGACGTGAGAGAGAGGACTTGCTCAAACTCGTAAAGAGAGCATTACAGTAATCAAGCCGTGAGGAAATAACAGAATGAACAAGCATCCCCAATTCTGATTTTGAAACAGCATTTCTTAGTTTATGAAAGAAACACGAGCGGCTGACCGTCCCCACATATTCATCAAGCGTCAGGGACTGGTCCAAAATAACCCTAAGGTTACATAGACTTGTGTTAGGGTAGGGGAGAGGTGAGATATTTATAATGTCTGGCATTTTGTTTCACTTCTTTTTCATTAATATGTATATTCACATTATTATTTTACATACTGTTTGTCCTTTTGCTCATTTTTGATTGCCGATTGGGCAAGTTATTGGAAGAAGTATGGTTTGTCTAAGTCTGATGCCCCTTAAGTTGCCAGGCCACAAGTCTTGGCGGTGTAGTTGCCAGTCCGGCTGTTACATGCTAATCCTAAATAGGCCCTGGTTTTGTGCTTGTTGTGCTTGTTGGATAGGCTCTGAGCAGACCCCCCACGACCCCGTTCAGGACTAAGCGGGTTAGAAAATGACTGACTGACCAACTTCAGGAAACTATCCTGATTTCTGACCTTGGTCATTGTCTTTGAAGAACTTGCATATCCTCCATATAAAGCCTCCATTTCTGTGAGTTTCTGACTTCCCGCCCCCTTTAAACTGACCAAGCTGGTTCAGCCAAAGAATGAATCCATCTTAATAAAAGCGTATGCGTCTGTCTGTGTGTCCGTCCATTTGCTAGACCTCTGTCATTCCAAAAAATGGTGCATCACAAACAATTTTAGTAATAAAATGCTTGCAATTTATCATTCCAACAGGTGGTGCATCACAAAAATTAACACTGCCTTTATGAATCCCATATCAAATGGCATATAACATTGCATGGTGCACTGCAAGGACGGCACGGTGGTGCAGTGGTATCGCTGCTGCCTCGCAGTTAAGAGACCCGGGTTCGCTTCCTGTGTCTGTGTGGGTTTCCTCCGGGTACTCCAGTTTCCTCCCACAGTCCAAAGACATGCAGGTTAGGTGCATTGGCGATCCTAAATTGTCCCTAATGTGTGCTTGGTGTGTGGGTGTGTGTGTGTGCCCAGCGGTGGGCTGGCGACCTGCCCAGGGTTTGCTTCCTGCCTTGCACCCTGTGTTGGCTGGGATTGGCTCCAGCAGACCCCCATGACCCTGTAGTTAGGATTTAGCGGGTTGGATAATGGATGAATGGATGGATGGCACACTGCAAATATTAACGCTGAGGTCTGTGTTGGATATTTACATTTCAACCCATCTTAGATGAGTAACACACCTAGCGGATTATAAAAGAATATTCTCAGACCTGCTTAACCCAGTTCAGGGTCCCAGGGAGCTGGAGCCGATACTGGTACCACTGGGCACAAGCAGGGATCAAACCCTGGATGTGGAACTTGCACATACACTTTACTCACGTGGGACCAGTTATCTTAATAAACGCATCTGTGACAAATGGGGAAAGAAAATGGTGGGGGAGACCCACTCAGAGACAGCGAGAACACACAAAGGCATTGTGGATATGGAAGAAACCCCCCGAGGAAGACAGGAATAGTTTAATCAATTCGATTTTTATTCAGTCACAGATGAGTATCTGGTTTCTGTGTTGCAAGGCAGAAGAGCAAAGTTCAATTTTTCGATTGGCTTTTTATAATTTCTTCTTCCTCCTCCTTCCCCTTACTTAATCAAAAAGCGTAATATCGTTTACTTAAGCATTTTATTTTATTATGCTAATGGGCCTTCTGTTCTTATTTTTTTTTTTACTTGTCAGATAGACCCCTAAAGAAGGAAAGGTCATCCTTCCTGTGTCAAACAGATGCGTTCCTAAAGGAACTGGAAGTTGTCCTCGGTCATCTTACTGCACCGTCTTATGGCAGACACCTGCATGAATAACCAAAATGGCTTTGTCAGCTATTAACCATTAGTAGCTTGCAAGCAGTTCATTTTTCTTTCACATGGACAAAGAGCTGGCATAGGACTGAACACAGGGCTCTGGTCCTATTGTTGTGTCACCTACATAAAAATTCATTCTGTTATTTTTTATAATGCTAGTTTTTGCACAAGTGGCACAGAGGGTACTCTGCCCGTTCCCCCAGGTGTCTGCGTGCCCTTTTCTGCTACATCCCTTAAGATCTGGAGCTCCCATAATGCCTCTGTGTGGGTAAGGCCTGTAATGGCACACTGTCCAGGTTTGTTTCCTGCCTTGTGCCCAGTTCTGCCAGGCACTGACTGTGACCCTGAGTTGTATTTAATGAGTACGAAGTTTCTAGTTTTTGTGTTTTTACCCATTTAAGACATACATTGTACTTTAGGCAATCTTGAAGTTCACTTTATTCTTGCCTTTAAATTTTATGCAGTTTATTTATACCGTATTTCTCCTTTGTTTTAGTGTGCCACCCAACAGTAGTTTCTGTACAAGTTACTATGCCCTGTTCATCTGAGACTTTCATAGGCCCTCAGCATTCTGATGTGACTGAATGTATGGATTTAATTCAAAGTAAACTGCATTTTGTATCCTAATTGTTTTAATGAATAAGACCCTTTTCAGATGTGGGCACACCTGTGAAGCCTGAGCCGTATTTCATTTCAGCATTTCTCATTCCCCCATCGGTCAAGTGAATTGATCCCCTTTTAATTACAAAATCAATGCCTTATTACTAATCTGTCATCTTGATGGCCTGCACCGGCACCCAGAGGAGCAATTCAGCTTCCTTTTAACAGCACATTAAAGGCAAGAGGAAGAGAGAACGCTGTGCGGCACAGACATCGGGCTGACGTCTCGCCACAATGTCAGGCTTTCAGGGTTTAATCTCGCAGAATCAATGAGAGTCAGACCCTCATGATGACTCGTAACATCGGAGCGAGGTAAATTCTAGAAGGTGGCCACTCTCTATTAAAATTAATATCTTAATTTCCGTCGGACAGAAGTCACACCGTCTGTCACTTATGTTAACTCGTAATCTTTTTTGTTTTACTCTGTACAACTTCTTCCATAGCTGTACAGTAATTGTAAGATGCTGCAGAAGTTCTATCAGACGGTTGTGGCGAGCACCCTCTTCTACGCAGTGGTGTGCTGGGGAGGCAGCGTAAAGAAGAAGGACGCCTCACGCCTGGACAAACTGGTGAGGAAGGCAGGCTCTATTGTAGGCACGGAGCTGGACAGTTTGACATCCGTGGCAGAGCGACGGGCGCTGAGCAGGCTCCTGTCAATCATGGAGAATCCACTGCATCCACTGAACAGGATCATCTCCAGACAGAGGAGCAGCTTCAGCGACAGACTGCTGTCACCGTCCTGCTCCACTGACAGACTGAGGAGATCGTTCCTCCGCCAAACACTGTGCGACTTTTCAATTAAACGTTAACATTATACAAGGTTATACTGTCTGTTATACCTGCCTTGCATTCTCCACCTTGCATTTTTTAACTTGCATATATATATAGATATCATACGCTATATGGACAAACGTATTGGGACACACCTCTTAATTATTGAATTCCACTGTTCCAATCAATCCTTTTGCCACAGGTGTATAAAATCAAGCACCTCGCCACGCAGTCTCAATTTACTAACATCTGGGTCGTTCTGAAGAGCTCAGTGATTTCAAGCTTGGTACTGTGATTAGATGCCACCTTTGCAATAAGACGGTTTTTGTGAAATTTCATCCCTGCTGGATATTCCACGGTCAGCTGTAAGTGGTATTTTTGGAAAGTGGAAGCGTTTAGGAACAAAAGCAACTCAGCCACGAAGCAGAAGACCACGTAAAGTCACAGAACGGGGTCAACAACTGCTAAAGTGCATGGCGTGTAAAAGTCACCAACACTCCTTGATTACTCCTTGACTCCTTGACTACTTGATTCCATAGCTGAACAGTTCCAAGCTTCCACTGGCACTGATTTAAGAACAAAAACTGTGCGGTGGGAACTTCATGGACTGGATTTCCATGGCTGAGCAGCTGCATGCAAGCCTCTAATCATCATTTCCAATGCCAAGCATCAGATGGCGTGGTGTAAAGCACACCACCATTGGACTGTGGAGTGGTGGAAACACGTTCTATGGAGTGACGAATCACACTTCTCTGTTTGGCAATCAGGTGAACGAGTCTGGAGTTGGTAGATGACAGGCCTGGCTGCATTGTGCCAACTGTGAAGTTTGCTGGAGGAGGGATAATGGTGTGGGGCTGTTTTTCAGGGTTTCAGCTAGGCCCCTTACTTCTAGTGAAGGGCAAAATTAATGCTTCAGCTTACCAAGGCATTTTGGACAACGCTATACTTCCAACTTTGTGGAAACAATTTGGGGAAGGCTCTTTTCTTTTCCACTGTGCACTGACTATGCCCCAGTGCACAAAGCAAGGTCCATAAAGACATGGTGGGATGAGTTTGGTGATGGGATCAGTCCCCACTTTCAAATTTCTCTGCTCATTAGATGATGCCACCATATGCCCTATCAGTTCACACTGTAAGAAGACCACTTCTGAGTCAGACGTTGTGGTTTTGCGGCTGGCCACCAGCAGCTCACCACAGTGCAAACATGCAAACTAAGATACTTTGTTGTGTGACTCCACAGCAATACACCTGGTGACGAGGGTCTAATCTACACGCCAGGAGTGCAGTGCCAGTGTGGCACAGAAAATGTGTGGGCTGAGGGAGAGAGAAAGATATCAGCTGATATCTCTAGGAAATGGACATCGCAGTGTTCAGAAATGTTATCTACAAGCTCACGCTATTAGAAGACTGCTTCTGAGACAGACGTTGTGGGTTCATAGCTGACCAATGGTAGTCCACCACAGTGCAAATCTATGAACTGAGATGCTTTGTGGTGTGCGTCCACAGCAGTTTACTTGGCGACAAGGATGGGATTTGAACTGTGGACGGGAAGAGAGTTGTGGTGGTGGTGAGCAAAAACGTGTGGGCTTAGAGAGAGAGAGAGAGAGAGAGAGAAGGAGGGGGAGAGAGAGAGAGAGAGAGAGAAAGAGAGAGAGATAGAGTGAGAGAGAGATAGAGAGAGAGGGAGAGAGACAGAGTGAGAGAGAGAGGGAGAGAGAGATAGAGAGAGAGGGAGAGAGAGATAGAGAGAGAGGGAGAGAGAGAGAGAGAGAGGGAGGGAGGTATCTACGCAGCTCATTCAAGTAAATCTCCATAAGCCCACGCTATTAGAAGACTGTTTCTGAGATAGATATTGTGGGTTCATGGCTGACCACCGGTAGTCCACCACAGTGCAAACCTGTGGACTGAGATGCTTTGTGGTGTGAGTCAACAGCAGTAAACTTGGTGACGAGGATGGGATTTGAACTGTGGATGGGAAGAGAGTTGTGGTGGTGGTGTGCAAAAAAGTGTGGGCTTAGAGAGAGAGAGAGAGAGAGAGAGAGAGAGAGAGGGAGGGAGAGAGTGAGAGAGGGAGAGTGAGAGAGATAGAGTGAGAGAGAGGGAGAGAGAGAGAAAGAGAGAGAGTGAGAGATATAGAGTGGGAGAGAGAGAGAGGGAGAGAGAGAGATAGAGTGGGAGAGAGAGCTAGAGTGAGGGAGAGAGAGAGGGAGAGATAGACACAGAGAGAAGGAGAGAGATAGAATGAGAGAGAGAGAGAGATAGAGTGAGTGAGAAAGATAGAGGGGGAGAGAGAGAGAGGGAGGTATCTACGCAGCTCATTCAAGTAAATCTCCATAAGCCCACGCTATTAGAATACTGATTCTGAGATAGATGTTGTGGGTTCATGGCTGACCACCAGTAGTCCACCACAGTGCAAACAGTGTCAACAGCACTAAACTTGGTGACGAGGATGGGATTTGAACTGCAGTCGGGTAGAGTGATGAGGTGGTGTTGTGCAAAGAAAAGATGGGGCTGAGAAAAGGAGCAAGACTGACGTCACCAGCAAGTGCTTTGCTCACAGTGTCTGTGCGGCCAACACAAGGGGTCCTCCTGCTACTTTATGCTTCTTAGTCAGACATTGTGGGTTGCGACTGACCACCAGTAGTTCACCACAGTGCGAATCTTTAAACTAAGAGGTCTGAAAGTTTCAAATGGAAGGCGAGTGCATGTGTGAGATGGGCAGTTTACTTTTTAGCACACACTGTGTTCTCATATATTGATTTTTTACCGTTCTTCATGCTACACTGTTAGAAGACACACATGTGACCAAAGGCTGCAAAACACTCCTCAGTTATCACTTTTAAATGAGGCATATCTGGCCATCTCGGTTCTCGAGGAGCTCTCATTCAGAGGGAATGATTTGCACATACGGGCCGAGGCTAAGCAGTGCAGAGCTCAGCGCGTGGTCTCCAGATGAGGCTCTTCACGGCGCTTGCCAATACTCGAGACCTGCTAGCTTTCTCAGGGGCTGACAGCTGCCAATGCCTGCTGCTTATCCCCTAGTCCTTAACTGCCTTTTAAAAGACTTGCTGCATGTTGTGCCAGAAGGAAGACGGGAAGAATGATGTCTTTGCCACAGAACCCTGGAGACTACTGAGGACTGTTAATTCAGCCTGAGCAGGGCGACATGGGCAGCGTGCAAACAGCAGCGCAAAGAGAGGGAAAGTCAAAAACAAAACTTTTGTTTTATTCCTGTTGTTCAGCTGGATTTTTATGCCGGTACACTGATCTGATATTAAAGTTGTAACACATAATCCAGAAAATATACAGTATGTTTAAATAGTCATTGTACGAATGTGTTGTGCATTGTTAGTGATCTTTATGTATTATTTTATTATAAATATGTAAACAATATATTTATTATTTTTGTTAGCCTTTAAAACCACAATTTGGTTAACTTTACACCTTTTGCTGTCTTTTGCATGTTTTGTTTTTTTAATTATTCCCCATTTTTTATCTAGGTTAAATGCATGAATGAAATCATTTGATAGTGATGAACATATGGGGTTGTAGGGTGGCACGGTGGCACAGTGGTAGCGCTGTTTCCTCACAAAGGAGGAGACCGGGCTTCATGTCCCTGGGTGTTCTCTGTGTGGAGCCTGCATGTTCTCTCGGTGTCCCTGTTGGTGCTCCGCTTCCTCCCACAGTCCAAAGATAAGCTGGTAAGGGGGATTGGCAATGCTAAATCGACTCTGATGTACACTCACTGGCCACTTTATTAGGTACACCTGTTCAACGGCTTGTTAACACAAATATCTAATCGGCCAATCACATGGCTGCAACTCAATGCTTTTCGGCCTGTAGACACTGTCAAGATGACCTGCTGAAGTTCAAACCGAGCATCAGAATGGAGAAATAAGGTGATTGAAGTGACTTTGAGCGTGACATGGTTATTGGTGCCAGACAGGCTGGTCTGATCTACTGGGATTTTCACACACAGCCATCTCAAGGGTTTACAGAGAATGCTCTGAAAAAGGAAAAATATCCAGTGAGTGGCAGTTCTCTGGGCAAAAATGATTTGTTGATGCCAAAGGTCTGCGTAGAATGGCCAGACTGGGTCAAGCTGATAGAAAGACAACAATAACTCAAATAACCACTTATTACAACCGACCTATGCAGAAGAGCATCTCTGAACACACAACACGTCAAACCTTGAAGCAGCAGGGGACCACAGCAGATGTCACTCCTGTCAGCTAAGAACAGGCAACTGAGGCCACAATTCACATGGGCTCAGCAAAATTGGGACAATCGAAGATTGGATAAATGTTGTCTGGTCTGATGAGTCTCAATTTCTGCTGCGACATTCAGATGGTAGGGTCAGAATTTGGCATCAGCAACATGAAAGCATGGACCCATCCTGCCTTATATCAACGGTTCAGGCTGGTGGTGATGGTGGTGTAATGGTGTGGGGGGTATTTTCTTGGCACACTTTAAGCCCCTTAGTACCAAATGAGCATCGTTTAAATGTCACAGCCTACCCGAGTATTGTTGCTGACCATGTCGGTCCCTTTATGACCGCAGTGTCCCCATCTTCTGATGGCTGCTTTCAGTAGGATAACACATCTTTTCACAAAGCTCAAATCATCTCAAACTGGTTTCTTGAACATGGCAATGAGTTCACTGGACTCAAATGGCCTCCATAATCACCAGATCTCAGTCCAATAAAACACCTTTGGGATGTTGGTGGAATGGGAGATTCATATCATGAATGTACATCCGACAAATCTGCAGGAACTACGTGATGCTGTCATGTCAAGATGCACCACAATCCTTGAGGAATGTTTCCAGCACCTTGTTGAATCGATGCCATGAAGAATTACAGCAGTTCTGAAGAAAAACCTAGCAGGGTTTACCTAATAAATTGGATGGTGAGCATATGTGTGCGTGTGTTTATGTGAGTTCAACCTGCAATTGGCTGACCAGGACTTGTGCACGATGCTTGCTGGGACAGGCCTTAGCTTCTCTATGATCCTTCTATGGAAAAGCAGGTTTGAAAATGGGTAGACTGAGCTGAGGTTGTATGTTACAAGGGCGAGTCAAATCATCACCCTCACTTTTGTGATTATCTTGTTTGGGTTGTCCACACAGCTTTCCCCACACATTTCTGGAAACACGATGTGCCAGCCTTGATCAGTTAGTTTCTTTAGTTGTTTTCTGAGTAAACATGGCCACCCTACCCGCTGTTTGTACCAAAGAAGATCAGCGACTCTCTTTTTATGGGCTGAAGGTGTATCAGTGGCCGCACTCCATAGGAGGCTTTCTATACCACATGAAGAGACGGTTTTAACATGGCAGAGTGTTAATGAGTGAATTTAGAACTTCAAAAATAGTTTGGCAAGTGTTAAGCACATGAGAGAACATTGAAGAAAAGTCCACACCATGATTCTGATGAACTGATAAACCAACAACACTCCTTTACAAAAGTCAATCAATGCTCAGTGCTCTTCTTTGGCACAAACTGAGAGGGGAGGAGGAGGCCATATTTACTCCCAGAAACCAACAAGATAAACTGTCTGATCATGGTGACCACAGACACACCAAGTATAGATAATTATCGACTTAAACTCATACAGATATTTCACAAACACAATGCATGGCTGTAAGGAAAGTAAATTTTTTTCCTACACTTTTTTGGGAATTTTTTCTTGTCTTCTTAGAGAGTCAAGGCTGGGAGGGCTGTCAAAAAACAGGCCCATTGAGGCGTTCCTTGTGTGAGTTGTTGTTAGTGTATAGCAAATAGATCACTAAATGGTCAAAAGTACGTGGAGACCCACAGAATTATCAAGTTCAGTTTCATTATTAGCAGGTGCAGAAAGTCAAGCACGGGCAGTACAGTGGTGCAGTGGGTAGCGCTGCTGCCTCGCAGTTAGGAGACCCGGGTTCACTTCCCGCGTCCTCCCTGCGTGGAGTTTGCATGTTCTCCTCGTGTCTGCGTGGGTTTCCTCCCACAGTCCAAAGACATGCAGGTTAGGTGCATTGGCACTCTTAAATTGTCCCTAGTGTGTGTGTGTGTGCCCTGTCCGGGGTTTGTTTCTTGCCTTGTGCCCTTTGTTGGCTGGGATTGGCTCCCGTGACCCTGTTATCCTGTTAGGATATAGCAGGTTGGATAATGGATAGATGGATGGATGGATAAAGTCAAGCACATAGACATGCAAATCTCCATTGGCAGCAGAATGGGTCATACTGACTTTAAACGTGGCACTGTCATAGGATGCCACCTTTGCCACACGTCAGTACATAAAATTTCTTAATTTTTAAGATTTGCGCCAGTTAACTGTATGTGCTATTATTGTGTGGTGGATGTGCCAGGGAGTAACAATAGCTCAGCCAAGAAGTGGTGGCCCATGGAAACTCACAAAGTTGGGCTGCCAAGTGATGAAGCACCCAGCACATGCAAATCACCTATTCTGTGTTGCATCCCACACAACAGAGTTCTAATCTGCCTGTAGAAGGAAAATCAGCACAAGAACTGAGCACCAGGAGCTTCATGGAATCGGTTTTCTTGGCCAAGCAGCTGCACACAAGCCTAAAATCACCATGTGCAATGCCAAGTGTCCGCCAATGGACTCTGGAGCAGTGGTAATGTGTTCTCTGGCGTGAGTGGCCTGCATAAAATCTTGACGTAAACCCTACTGAACATCTTTGGGATGAATTGGAATGCCAATTGTGAGCCCAGGTCTTCTCACCCAACATTAGTACCTGACCTCACAAATACTCCTTTGGATGAACGGGCATAAATTCTCACAGATGCTCTCCAAAAACTTAAGGAAATTCTTTCCAGAATTCTGGAGGATGTTATATCTATAAAGACTAACTCCATACTGATGCCCATAGTTTAGGAATGGGATGTGCAACCAGAAGCGGTGCTGATCAGGTTTACACAAACTTTTGGCCACACACATTCACATTCATAACTATAGGCCAGGTTAACTCTTGAAATAAATAAATCAAAACTTTATGAAATTATGAAATATTAGGCACTGAAGAAGATTTATAATTTGTGTATAAGACAGCTCAAAATTGTATCCTTCCATCTCTTCTCAAACCAACTTAGACCAGAATTGTGGGACCTGAAGCCCATGAAGACAGGAATGGGTACAAGGCAAGAACCACAGCTTGGAGCCCAACAACCCCTCAAATTAAACTCCCAATACCCCTGCAACGAAAACACACACACACAGACACACTAGGGGCAGTTTACAGACATCAGTTAACATAATACAACAGAGAGATGCAGAAAGATAAGATTCAACAAGGCGTAGTAAGACAAGACAAGAGAAGAGAAGATAGGGAAAGATAAGACAGGGTAAGACAAGGAAAGGAAGGTAAAGATAAGATAACATAAGACAAGGTAAGATAAGATAAGCCAAGGCAAACCAAGATAAGTGAAGTGAAGAAAAGACAAAGAAAGGAAGGTAAAGATAAGATAAGACAAACCAAGACAAAGATAAGATAAATAAGACAGGGCAAGCCAAGACAAGGCAAGGGAAGCCAAGATAAGAAAAGATGAGATAAGATAAGAAAAGACAAGATAAGCCAAGGCAAGTCAAAATAAGAGATGATAGGACAAGATAAGACAGTGTAACACAAAATAAGGCAACAAAAGGAAGATATAGGAAAGGAAAGATAAGATAAGATGAGGCAAGTCAAGATAAGATAAAGAGAAGAGAAGATAAGATGAGATAAGGTTTCTTTATTGTCATTGCATAACATACACAATAAGATTCCAGAACGCTACCTAAAATGATGCTCAAAACTACACTTTTAAAAACCACATACTGTATCTAATATTCTCACACAGACAGTTCACACATTACACAATTGTCAGCATATAAGCTTTTCTAAAAATATTTAACAAATAAATAAATAAATAATAATAATGAATATCTGCAGTGGACTGGCGCCCTGTCCAGGATTTATTCCTGCCTTGCGCCCTGTTCTGGCTGGGATTGGCTCCAACAGACCCCCATGACCCTGTGTTAGGATATAGCAGATTGGAAAATGACTGACTGACTAATGATGAATATGAAATTTCACAGTTATTTCTATGAGTTGTGTGATTTCATTACAGAATTTAGTGTAGTAATCGCTGTGGGGTAGAAACTGTTCCTGCGTCTTGTGGTCTGCACTCTCATTGACCTACTGTGTATCTCTTTCCAGAGGGGAGAAGTTCAAACAGTCTGTGTGCTTGATGATACAAGTCCTCTATGATGCTGGATGTCTTTTGCAGACATTGAGACTTCTAAGGTAGGCAAAGTTGTGTTGGTAACTTTCCCTGTTGTTTTTATGATTCTCTGCAGAGCCTTTTTGTCAGCTGTTGATCTGTTGCCGTACCACACGAGTATCCCATAAGGCAGGACACTCTCAGTGGGACTGTAATACGAATATAAGTTTAATGTCACTGTGCTCTTTACAAAAATTATTTTATAAACCCACTCACATGTATAGGCCAGGCAAAGTTAGCACACAGGGGGTCTTAGCATTTAGAACTGCTAGGCAAGCATTTGAAGAGAGAAGGGGACAACTACGAAAATGGGTATTGTACTATTTCTGTATGTTAGAGATGAAATGGAATCTTCTCCTTTCCTTGTTTGGAACCTAAGTAAGGGCCTGCACGTGGAGGAGCCATTATATAAGACTTGGACAGCAACCAAATACTTTGAAGCCGACAGACAGATGGGTGATATCGTCATCCATCCGGAAAACCCTTCCAGCGCAGTGACGAGAAATGGCAGACTGTACAGTAATCCCTCCTCGATCGCGGGGGTTGCGTTCCAGAACCCCCCGCGATAGGTGAAAATCCGCGAAGTAGAAACCATATGTTTGTATGGTTATTTTTATATATTTTAAGCCCTTATAAACTCTCCCACACTGTTAACATTATTAGAGCCCTCTAGACATGAAATAACACCCTTTAGTCAAAAGTTTAAACTGTGCTCCATGACAAGACAGAGATGACAGTTCTTTCTCACAATTAAAAGAATGCAAACATATCTTCTCTTCAAAGGAGCGTCGTCAGGAGCAGAGAATGTCAGAGAGAGAGAGCGCGCGACAGAAAAGCAAACAATCAAAAAATCAATAGGGCTGTTGGGCTTTTAAGTATGCGCACTGCGATAAAGCAGCCGCAAAGAAGGGAGCAATGTGAAGGTAGTCTTTCAGCATTTTTTAGAGTAGCCTCCGTATCTTCCAGGCAAACAGCCTCTGTGCAAACAGCCCCTCTGCTCACACCCCCTCCGTCAGGCGCAGAGCATGTCAGAGAGAGTGAGAGAGAACGAGAAAAGCAAACAATCAAGCACCGCTCGGGAAGCACATCGTATATCATTGAGGAGTTTTATTTAATACGTAACACATGCTCTGATTGGGTAGCTTCTAAGCCATCCGCCAATAGCGTCCCTTGTATGAAATCAACTGGGCAAACAAACTGAGGAAGCATGTACCATAAATTAAAAGACCCACTGTCCGCAGAAATCCGTGAACCAGCGAAAAATCCGTGATATATATTTAGATATGCTTACATTTAAAATCCACGATGGAGTGAAGCTGCGAAAGTCGAAGCGCGATATAGCGAGGGATCACTGTACAGATCAAGATCCCACCTTGGTAATATCTTGCTATGGCTTCCCGTCTGTAATGCCGCGTGAATCGTCATTAAAAAAAGCTAAGTTATTTTCTCTTATGTGATTTTTACCGCCGTATCACTATGGGAGGGATATCGCCTTTTAATATCATATCTATATAGTTTTCGGTTACTTAAAACGCCGCAATTACAAAAGAACTTATTCCAACTAGGAAGCTATCACCCCCTACAGGAACAGGGAGAAAGAATGAAAGACACCAAAGCTTTGGTGACAGATCAACCTTCCTGAGATTTCTCAGGAAGTAAAGTCAATGCTGTGCTTCTTTCACCAGTGACTTTGTGTTTATTGACCATGTGAGATATTCTGAGATGTAGGTACCCAAGAACCATAAACTAGAGCCTGTGTCCATTCTGTCACTGTTAATATACAGTAGCTAGTGGTCATCCTGCATCTCCCTGAAATCAAAGATCAGTTCTATATTTGTGAGGAAAAGTCATGCAGTCTTGGGGAGAACATGCAAACTCCGCACATACAGAGACTGTTCAAAGTGTGTATAATCTATTTCATGTGCAGCCCTGCTGTTTTCTATGTGGATCTTTGTCCTTCAGTAAGTTCTACATGGTGTTCCAAGCTGGATTTGGAAAATGGAGCGATTGATGGAACATTTTTGATGTCCTACATTCACTAAAATAAAAGATCAAACCTGAGTCCCACTCACCTGCATTGGCCAGAGCCATGGCTTTGAGTGTCACAAGCTCCTCCGGAGAGAGACCCATCTTTTGGTATTTGGTAACAAGCTGGTGAAGAGCTGTGTGAAGATCTAGAAGGCCTGCGTTCCTGCACTGCATCCGATCCAAGATACAATTCTCAGCAAAATACAGTTCTTCTGAGAAGCTCAACGAACGCGACACCACACTGATCACCAGAGTCTCCATCCATCCACTCTGAAGCAATGACATCTGATCCGCAATGGAGAGGCTGGAGAAGCCTACACATAGACAATAAAGGAAACATTTCAGGTTTAGATACTTGCTGTTTCATTCCAAAGCTTTAGGTTTTTCATTGAAAGTAATCTTATAATAAGAATGTCTTTTTTTCTTTGAATCAAAGTAAATAATTAGTCTTTTGGACTAAAAATTCCTGCTTTCAGTCTTAATGTACTACATAGAAACACCTCAATCACCTTGGTCATGTGTTGAGTGAAGGAAATGAAGTCATCCCAAGTTGATTGCCTCTCCGTCAAGCAATACATTTCTTCTTTGACTCAGTCATTTAGCGTTGTTCTTCCCAAGGTGCCACTCTTTCGTAGCTTGTTCTACTCAACCTCATATTTGAAAACTGGGATTTCTGCCACTCATAATTGGCATGGCTTTTAAAATGACCTCTCACACTCGCCAAGGCTACTTACCAAATGGTATATTCTGTTCTTCTATGTCACTTCTCGTCACTTGTTTCCTATTGCTTCTAGGAAGTAATTGAAAAGTGTTGGACTAGACTGAGAAGACCCTCCAGAGTTTTGTTCGCCACTTTAATCTGTTCAAAACTATATTCCTAACAAGCATTATTCATTCAGCTTCTGCCATTTGACACAATTTGTCAGTGCTTGCTTCCATATTGTGGAATGAGTTTGTGGTCGAAACTCAGAAAAAAGTGTTAATTTAAAATAAACTAATTAGAGGCGCTTGCGCTAGGGAGTGCAACACATGTGAGCGATCTTTTGAGAAGATGGCTTGTCTCTGGGTTGGTGCGAGGCAGTCAGCCATCTGTGCATTGCCTTACTGGTACATGCAGACATTCTGATTGTCTCATTATCAGCCTGGGGCAGCAATCAAGTGATTGCACCTGTAACCATTCTGCAGCATATAAAAAGGAACCGTGGGATAAGAAAAGAATGAAAAGAAGATTGTAGGTTAAAGAAAGAAGATGGAAGGAAGACATGAGGGAGAGAGCTGAAGAAAGGAGGCTTGAGAGAGAGAGAGAGAGAAGGCAGGCAGCTGGGAGGAGAGTCCCTGGACAGGAGTGTTTAGCTGACACTCAGGGTGGATGAAATGGGTCACACTAGCTGAGCGTGTACAAGGAGCGGGAGTGACCAGGTGTGTGAATGACTCGCCGCAGAAGACCATAGCTTTTTGGGGAGCCAAGCCTAGGTCTGAAGAGGGAAACTTACTGCAGCCATGGAGTGGCAGGGACCTGGACCTGTAGAAGGTTGGCTGTGTCTGTCAGCAGGGCGACTCCTCTGCTGTGAGGCCCATATGGATAAACAGAGGAGATGTCAGTTTTAAGAAAGATGCACCAGGCTTTTCCTGCCAGATGGTTTTTAACCTCATTTTTAATGGATTTTTTTATTTGAATTGTAACCTCCACAGCTCACTTTTAATTGGATTATTTATTTACTGAACTTTACTGTTTGCTGATGACATTGTGATCTGTAGCGATAGTAGGGAGGAGGTTGAGGAGACCCTGGTGAGGTGGAGATATGCTCTAGAGAGGAGAGGAATGAAGGTCAGTAGGAACAAGACAGAATACATGTGTGTAAATGAGAGGGAGGTCAGTGGAATGGTGAGGATGCAGGGAGTAGAGCTGGTGAAGGTGGATGAGTTTAAATACTTGGGATCAACAGTACAGAGTAATGGGGATTGTGGAAGAGAAGTGAAGAAGAGAGTGCAGGCAGGGTGGAATGGGTGTCAGGAGTGATTTGTGACAGACGGATATCAGCAAGAGTGAAAGGGAAGGTCTACAGGACGGTAGTGAGACCAGCTATGTTATATGGGTGGAACCAGTGGCACTGACCAGAAAGCAGGAGACAGAGCTGGAGGTGGCAGAGTTAAAGATGCTAAGATTTGCATTGGGTGTGATGAGGATGGACAGGATTAGAAATGAGGACATTAGAGGGTCAGCTCAAGTTGGACAGTTGAGAGACAAAGTCAGAGAGGTGAGATAACATTGGTTTGGACATGTGCAGAGGAGAGATGCTGGGTATATTGGGAGAAGGATGTTAAGGATAGAGCTGCCAGGGAAGAGGAAAAGAGGAAGGCCTAAGAGAAGGTTTATGGATGTGATGAGAGAGGACATGCAGGTGATGGGTGTAACAGAGCAAGATGCAGAGAACAATAAGATATGGAAGAAGGTGATCTGCTGTGGCAACTCCTAACGGGAGCAGCTGAAAGAAGAAGAAGAAGAAGAAGATTAAGATTTATTTACTGAACTTAGTACTGCACTTTTGGGACACTTTTGTTTGGATTAGCTTTAATAATTCACCATCTACTTGCTTTGTGTCGTGTTGTCAATTGCTCGGCTCATCCCTTGGAAACGTTATCGGCAGTGGTAGGTTAAGGAGGCTCACGGTGGGACCCGGTAGCATGGTGCCAACCCTCACCGTCACAAAGTCCTCAAAGACGTGCCCAGTCTACTCCTCTTCATGTGTCACTTGATCATGCACCTCTTCACAAAGCATCTCAGGACTGCTTTGACATTCTGCCACCTACTCTCCACCTTGACAGCCTCAACGATAATACGAATGGATTAATTTATTCCAGTTATTAGAATTATGGGTCCGTTGGGCTCTTAGGAGCTTTCAATCTATGGCATAGCAATGGAGTGTGTAGATTGTGCAAAGTAAAAGGACCTACAAGCTTGAGGGGGCCACTTGGGGTCATATAGATTTAAAAAAAATTTTTAATAACTTAACTGAAATAACGGTTTCGCAGTCTCGATACAATGGCTTCAACGTTCAATGTCCTGTTACCATCATCTCTGACCTCGATGGCTTACGACGAATTGCATGCAGCTGACGATCTTCTCGCTGAACGCTATAGCACTGACATTTCACTGGCGTTTTCCGCTCAATTGTTGTCATTTATTGAATGTTTTCAATCCATTCTGTCAACCAAGTCGACTGTTTTCGAAGTAGCTGAACTGTTGCTAATAGATCACTGTGCACTGTCGTCTACTTCCAGTGACGTTTGCATGGCTTACATGTTACTGCTGACTACGCCAATGACTGTTGCTGCGTGTGACCGATCGATCTCCAAGTAAAAAGCTCATCAGAAATTACCACAGAAGCACCGCATCGCAAGACAGACTTAGTGGCTTGGCTGGACTCTCAATGGAAAAACGAGTGTGCCAGACAACTTGATGTGTCAAACATCGTTGAGACTTCTGCGCAACAAAAGGCACATAAGCAAGTATTTGAAGGTACTAGTGATATTATAAGTAATACGATTAGTGACTTGCCAGTTAGTTAAATTTTTGTAAGCTTTAACATTTTAACATATCTGTAATCTGTTTTATTGTGTACTTAGTATGGCTTACTGTGCATTATTGTCACTACTGTGAGGATTTGTGAGCGTGAACACTTTATGATGTCAATTACTTCCTAGCTTACTTTACATTTTAATCATCTTCTTTCACAAAGTTGTCTTGGAAAAGTAAGCAGGTCCACATTTTACACATATTGATGTACAGTAATCCCTCCTCGATCGCGGGGGTTGCGTTCCAGACCCCCCCACGATAGGTGAAAATCCGCGAAGTAGAAATCATATGTTTGTATGGTTATTTTTATATATTTTAAGCCCTTAGAAACTCTCCCACACTGTTAACATTATTAGAGCCCTCTAGACATGAAATAACACCCTTTAGTCAAAAGTTTAAACTGTGATCCATGACAAGACAGAGATGGCAATTCTTTCTCACAATTAAAAGAATGCAAATATATCTTCTTCTCTTCAGGAGCAGAGAATTTCAGAGAGAGAGAGAGAGAGAGAGAGCGCTCGCAAAGAATAGCAAACAATCAAAAAATCAATACGTGTGCTTTTAAGTTTGCCGTGGCATTTTTTAGAGGAGCGTCAGTATCTTCTAAGTAAACAGCCTCTGTGCAAACAGCCCCTCTGCTCACATCTCCTCCGTCAAGCGCAGAGGACGTCAGAGAGAGAGAGAGAGAGAGAGCGAGATTAAAGCAAACAATCAAAAAATCAATAAGTGTGCTTTTGGAAGCACCGCGATAAAGCGGCATTTCTTAGAGGTGCCTCCGTATTCACTAGGCAAACAGCTTCTGTCCAAACAGCACCTCTGCTCACACACCCTCCGTCAGGCGCAGAGAATGTCAGAGAGGGTGAGATAGAGGCAGAGACAAGCAAACAATCAAGCACCGCACTGCAAACATATCGTATATCATTGAGGAGTTTTATTTAATATGTAATACATGCTCTGATTGGGTAGCTTCTAAGCCATCTGCCAATAGCGTCCCTTGTATGAAATCAACTGGGCAAACAAACTGAGGAAGCATGTACCATAAATTAAAAGACCCATCTGTCCGTAGAAATCCGCGAACCAGCGAAAAATCCATGATATATATTTAGATATGCTTACATTTAAAATCCGCGATAGAGTGAAGCCGCGAAAGTCAAAGCGCGATATAGCGAGGGATTACTGTACTACTGCTACTACTATTACCCACACCTCTCACATTTCATTCCCATTATTTATTTTTATTTTAGCTAACTTACAGCAGCTGTAATAAAGCGATTAAAAAATTCCATTTAGAGAGCTGGTTTGTTTGTCACCAGCACCATCGCCATCCCTTGGTGTCAGCGGGGACCTCGCAAGTCCTGCTCCCTTCGACTACCACTGGCACGTGTGATCTGATAGTGACCCGGTTGCGGATGCCACCACCCAGCTGACCCCCAGGATCTGAAAATAAAATTACTACCAGTTATGCTAGACAGGAGGGGCCCACATCAGGGCCTTCAGCAAGTCAGCTACGCCACTACTTTCAATGCTACAGACGCTTCAGCCTTCTCCAGATCTGTGCATCAACACAATCCTGTCTCTAAGCTCCACAGGTAATTCCTTCAAACCCACGGCTTGGTTGGTCCTGAACCGTTGTGCCTTCTATGGACAGGTTGTAGCACTGCCACATAACTTTATTTTCTGGTTTGTCTTTTGTCTCTCTTAATGTGAATCCTGTCCCCGTTTGATAACAACTATAGCATAAGATGGGCCAGATGGATTATATAAATAGGGAGGACCTTTGTGAGGTATGGGCTGTCGTTGCGATTTCCGGGAGTGCCATGGAAATGGACGCACTATTGAAAAAGGCAGGAAGAGAGACGAAAAACAGCCCAAGCTTTATGGCGGAGGGGAAAGACGTGAGCTATCTAAGGCCAGGAAAAGGACCAAAAGTCCAATACAGTTTGGGAGTGACCACCTCGAAGAATCCTGATACACTGAGGGAAGCGGACTAGACAGTGGATGAGATTGGGATCAGAGTGAGCAATAGATAAACTTTTATTCTGGGATTGGCACGTCTGAAGAATTGAAATATCGGGAGATATGATTATCTTATAAAGAGACTAAACTGAGTGGACATTGTGGGATATTTTTGGTTACATGATTTTATGCTATTTGTTTACTGTATATGTTGGGAGAGTGGTGGGCGGTTTCGGAATCTGCTTAAGTCCGGGGAGCTTGTGGAATTGCATATAAGTCATTAATACACCTTTTCTTTGGGTCATTTCTGTAAAATACACTTTTATTCATGGATATAATTTCTAGCACTGTGGAAAGGGGCCTGAAGACGGTTTGGGGTTGACATGCCATCCGTAGTTCATTTATCACTATAAACTTAGTGAAGTGCAGCGGTTACGATCGCTACAAGGTGTGTGTCTTTCCTAATCAGTCTAATCAAATGAACTGACCGCTTCAAACAACGGCGTACAAACCTCTCAACCTATGGGATGCACCTCAGCTAAATTTCAAGTATTGCAGCCTAAATACTTTTGTCAATGTGATATTTCATTTTTTTGTTTATTTTTTATAAATTTCTCAAAATGTCTAAAATCCTTTTATCACTTTGTCATTCTGGGTTATTGAATGTTGCTGGATGAGGGAAGAAGTGAACTTAAATGATTTTAGAACAAGGCTGCCACATAGGAAAATGTGAAAAAAGGGGCGCTGTACCTCGATCAGTCCTCAGATAGCTGTGTGTACATTTTGCAGTGTTTGCCTTCTAGTTTTAGGATTATTATGTGCCTTCTTACAAAACACAGCTAATGTGTTGTATGTTCATCAATGTTTGGAAAGGCCTCCATTAATACACAGTAATAGTGATAATTCAAAGACGCACATTTAAAAAAGAACCTCCACTTAAATTGTTATGAGGCTCTAAGATTTATTTTATTTCACTTCTCAGTGTTAGTTGTATTTAAATTTGAAATGAATTTGCAAGGAAAAAAGGAAAGAAAAATATATAAGATTATTCAGATAGAGTACAGAGTTTACTCTAAATATATGTAATGTTTTCATTTGGCCAGATTTTGGGTATTGAATTAAACCAAAAGAGCAAATGTAGAAAATGAACAAGAATGCTCCGTGCAGCCTAAATCTCTTTTCTATGGATTCAACAAGGTAGCTGAAGATTATTCCATTACGCCCAAGAACAGCTGCTGAATCATTATTCTGGCATTTTAAGGCTATGTTAATTTCAGGTAAACCTCAGCTAAAATCCTAAGCAAGCCCCTGGGGTATCAGTGTGAGAGGGAATTTGTTGAAGAGAAAAAGAAGTTTAATTAATAGTTTGCAATCAGCCTGATCCATCAAAGCGGATCAATGAGCTCCCCTGAAGCTGTGACAGGCTGTGTTACAGGACAAGCCACCGGTGGCAAGTCTGAGTGTCAGCGTACCTGCAGGTTCACAGCCTGACCTCCTACTGACTGAATGTGAGGACTGATTCGGAGCTGGTATGCTGCATGTGTAGATGTGTAGCCGGGCCTCAAAGATTTTATTATTTAGGCATTATCTAGCAAGCAAGAAACACTTTAGTACTCTAGACAAACTGTCAGTCTTTTCATCGATTTTGGTGAAACATAAAATGTATATAGGCCTACTGTATTATAAAAGGTATTATAGGTACTATATATATATATCTGTATATACAGTAGAGTCTCGCTTATCCTACCTTCGCTTATCCAACATTCCGTATTATCCGACGTCCCACCGCAAAAAAAAAACAAACAAAAAAAAAAAATGCGCATCAATCGGCAACAAGAACTGCAAGTTGCGAACGTGAGTGTAGTCTATTTTTTGTTGCTCCCGACTCTGCCGCAGCTAATTACAGTGGAACCTTGGTTTGCGAGCATAATTCGTTCTGGAAATGTGCTTGCAGTCCAAAGCACTCGTACAGTATATGAAGGCGAATTTCCCCATAAGAAATAATGGAAACTCAGATGATTCGTTCCACAACCCAAAGCTATCCATCCATCCATTTTCCATCCCGCTGAATCCAAACACAGGGTCACGGGGGTCTGCTGGAGCCAATCCCAGCCAACACAGGAACCAATCCCGGGCAGGGTGCCAACCCACCACAGGACACACACAAACACACCAAGCACACACTAGGGCAAATTTAGAACCGCCAATCCACTTAACCTGCATGTCTTTGGACTGTGGGAGGAAACCCACGCAGACACGGTTAGAACACGCAAACTCCACACAGGGAGGACCCGGGAAGCGAACCTTGGTCTCCTAACTGCAAGGTAGCAGCGCTACCACTGCGCCACATCTAATTATGCAACTTTTAATGCAATGCAGGGAAACAATACAAGACAAAAGAATTGTTCGAAATATCTCGTAATAAACGAAAATGGCCTTACATTGAGTTAATTTACTGATTTTCCATGTAATGTCCCACTTGTCCTCCATTCAGTTGGATACAGGCTCGGAGTAATAAACTTAATAAGTTATAGTGTAATGAAAATTGCATAATTAGATCTGGACCACCCTGTAATTTCAGTCTATCTATCTGTCTTTCTGTCCATTAAAGCACTACACTACATGTGTCTTTGCAGTTATTTCTGTTAGAATCAAACTTTGAATTAAGGCTAATAAAATTTAAGATTTTCTACCTAACAATATCTTGGAAAAAAAACGGAGAGAACCTCGCTAGAATTTGATATTTTTGCTGGACCTTGCTACCTTTTGTCTTCAGTGTCTCAAGAGCACAACATGATACTGATGCTATTTTTACTTCAAAAGAATTACAAAACAATTGCGTAACAAATGAACACCAATCAGGGGTTCATGGGGTTTATGTTGACCACAATCATTTTTGAGAATTCTTAAATAATTTATGCACATTGACAAAGAAGAATAATTTTATAATTCCTACTGAAAAACTTCATAATGGTTGATCATGTCTTAAAAACTGTTCTTCTTTTTCTGAATGCTCAGTTTATGATGAACAAAAACACTCCCATTCAGTTTCTTGTACAGGGCTAATAATAAGCAATCAAATGACCCATTTGTGATGGGGTCCGTACTTGAACTGGAATAACAAACGTCTGCTGAGGGAGCGGGAGTGAGAGTCGGTGTCGCTTTCAGGTGATCTGCCAGGTGGGTGTGTGTGGTGTTTGACCCTCGTTTGTCTTTCAGTGTTTGAGTTGAACGTTTTTGACTGTCGGGTATTCGATGCACTCCATAACATTTCAATAATATTACTGAACTATTGTGATGATTATTAATGATCTATAAATTGTTCTTTGCTACAACATTACTTCTGTTTCTCTTACTCTTACACTTAAATTCACAGTAAAAAAAATCTTAAGGGTTAATTAACTGAAAAGCAACTTTTGATAAATAATTCAAATAAATTGGTGCTGTGATGAGGCAGTCATATTAGTCAGATGTGCTTTTCATTTATTTTCCACACAGTATGTAACATACAGGTTATCACTCTTCCGGGTGAAGCTGGGGTAACACAGCTAGTATACAATAAAGACTGACTGACACATTCCTCAATTAGGAGAATATAGAACAGCGTTCAGTGGTTTATTTCTCTTTAAGAAGAAGTAATAAGCATTAGTTCACTGTTACCCCATTAAACTGTGATATGAACTTTAGTGTTCTGCCGTCGGTTTATTTAATGAATGGTTAAAGCGCCTTCTTTCTAAAAGAAGGCTTACCAATTACTGAAATGTCTTTTTGACGTATTAAATCTTTACCTGGAATTTGCTTTGCCCAGCTGATCACCATGAGTAGCTCCCGATTAAGAAGGTCACACAGGGTCATCAGGGTCTGGATGCTGCTGCTGTCTGCAGTGTTGGCATCAGGGGTGGCACACATTGGCCTGGGCTCCGTCACCAGCAAGTGGGAAATGACTTTATTGGCTGAGGGTAAAGGACAAGATTGAGTCATTAGTTGGGAGAGAATGCAGATGAGTTATAGTGAATAAAAGACTTGAATCAGTTAAAAGGATAGAAGTAAATCTAAACAATTAGTGAATCATTAAAATAAAATTTATTGGTGGAAACTTTACAGTTACCTAAAAATTCTTAAATTCACGTGAGAAAATTAGCTGGTTGTTTTTGTAACGGAATGGCATCCCAGAAGTGAATGTTCGGGAGACAAGTGGTTGGAACTGAAAGGACTTGTGGGTCGGGCCTCGAGTTCACCCGGGGAGTCGGAGTTGGGCAACACTCGCCCGAGAGGTGGAGAGAAAAGGACTGTGCGGTGTGATGATACACAGCGATCAATAAATATGAGTTGTGTGTGGAGTTGTGACCTGTAGGAGGCCCCAAAACTCCAGACACAACTCTGGGTTCAAAACAAGTGCACCTTTAGCAGGCTTCTTTTTGCACTGCACAAACTGCTTATCTCCATCTCTCTTCCACTCATGCCAGGCTGATGTTGTCCATCTCCTCGTCACTTTATTTCTCCTTTTACAATTCCTTGTATTAGGAATTTGTTAGTTTTCACATACTCCTTGGGGTCAGAGCGCAGGGTCAGCCATTGTACAGCGAGTGCACGTTAAGGGCCTTGCTCAAGGGCCCATCAGAGTAGGATCCCTTTTGGCTGTAACGGGGATTTGAACTGGCAACCTTCTGGATACCAGCGCAGATCCTTAGCCGCAGAGTCACCACCACTTTTGTTTTTTGGCTTCCCAGCTGGGCATGTGTTATAATAAGTTTGTTATAATATTAAGAATTGTGTCACTGTATCTGTTTAAGCTCTCTTTAAATGTATTTTTCATTCTTTATCTGTGTAACATGCCATGAAGAGCTGAGCCAGCTCTAGCACAGAGTGTCAGCTTTCAGAATTGCTGGGCTAGGCAAAGCATAAGACAGACAAAGACAGCTGTTGTCAGCCCTAAAAGGCCTAGGTGTTATATGATCTGACTGTCTGATGCTTAGCCCAGTTTGTCTACCTTGTTTGGCATTGTACTGGGGGATTTGGTCGTTTGGACACAATATAAAAGAACGCTGGAAACTTGCCAACCTTTGAAGACCTGCGGGAGTGAAAGATATAGACTCCAACGCCACCTCCGTTGTGACAGCAAAGAAACCATTTCTACACGACCGAATCCCCGAGGTTAAAATTATGAAATGTGACTGGTCTTCCCTGTCGTTTTATAGCAACGTAAGCCGCATTAAACAAGCTAAGTATATTCTGTCTTTTCTGTGACTTTGTCGCCGCCTATCGCCGAAAAGAGGGATATCGCCGTTATAATTTATAATTATTTAAATAAAGGGTTATTAAAACGACGCAATATAAAAGAACATATTTCCACGGAGCTAACACTCCCATCGGAAACAGCATGTGATTCCCGTCAATTGCTGCTGTTGCTCTTCCCTTCTGTCCAATTCATTATGTTGGTCCCCCCAGCTACGTAAGGGCAGGTAACCCTTCTCGGCTGGGACACTTTGTGAAAGTTAACAGGTAGATTCAGTTGTGCATTGACAACGTTAACCAAGCAGATTTGTTTTAACCACACAGAGAAGTCTTCACATGAGACTTTGGGAATCTGCAGTCTTCTTAACTGAAGTGAATGAAGATTTTAAGAAAAGACGATTGTGCCTATTGACAGTATGCACCCTTGGAAGTTTACACATTTCATAGTTACACAACATTGAACCACAGTGAAGTAAATTTGACTTTTTGACACCAATCAACAGAAAAAAAAAACACTCAAAAGTGAAAACAGGGCTCTGCAAAGTGGTCTAAATTAATTACAAATATGAAGCACAGCATAACTGATATCATTAGTGTCCATGTCCTTTAACATGACCGCCCTAAATGATCACCGGTGCAGCCCGTTAGTATCAGTAGTCACAGAATTAGTTCAACGGAGGTCATCTGTCCAGATTTCCCATTGAATGTATGGCAAATGCACCTGAATGTGGGTGGTCCAGCTTGTGGTGAATCAGTATGGTGGTCTAACCCACACAATGAAGTCAAAAGAACACTCGAGCAACCCCGTCAGAAGCATAAGTCAGGGGATGGAGAAAAGAGAATACCCAAGTCACTGGATATCCCTTGGAGTCAGTTCAATGAGTCATTAAGAAATGGGCAGAGTATGGCAGAATCGCAGAGCGGGCCATCCACCAAAACTGAAAGAGTGAAGAAAATGAGTGAGAGGGACCACCAAGAGACCTCTGAGAACTCCGAAGGCCACAGTGACTAAGACTGGTGAGACTCGCAGACAACAACTGTGACTTCACCAAGGTTCAAGGTTGCTTTATTTAGTCATGCTTACACAAGAAAACATGAAATTTGCCTTCTCAGTTGCATCTAATAACAAGACAGAAAGAAATGAAGCAAAACAAATAGAAATAACAGAGGTTAAGGTAAGGCAGTTTGATAAATGCACATCCATCCATCCATTATCCAACCCACTATATCCTAACTACAGGGTCACGGGGGTCTGCTGGAGCCAATCCCAGCCAACACAGGGTGCAAGGCAGGAAACAAACTCCAGGCAGGGTGCCAGCCCACTGCAGGGCACACACACACACTAGGGACAATTTAGAATTGCCAATCCACCTAACCTGCATGTCTTTGGACTGTGGGAGGAAACCGAAGTACCCAGAGGAAACCCACACGGACAAGGGGAGAACATGCAAACTCCACACAGGGAGGACCCGGGAAGCGAACCTGGGTCTCCTTATTGCAAGGCAGCAGCGCTACCCACTGCGCCACCAATAAATGTATATTTACACAAAAATGATTACAGGATAGGCATCAAACCTTAATCACTTTCTCCGATCTTCTTTAAGAAAAAGTCGTATGGCACTAGGAAGAAAGGAATTTCTAGAGCGATGTGTGTGGGTTTTCAAAGCGATTTACTGAAGTTAAGTTCTACATGTAATGGATGTCATTCGTCAGTTGAGATGATTTCTGGTTTCTTTAGCATTATCCTCTGTGGCACACTTGCCAGATCATCTCCATCAGCTCCAATAACGTTAGCTGAATGCTTAGTAATCTGCTGGTGCCTGTTTAAATTTTGGTTTGTTAGACCACTAAACCAGGCAATTAAACTGAAAGTGATAACAGGCAGGATCAGACTGCCATGAAAGTACTGATGGGAGGTCCGGCTCTTTTGGCTTGGCTCCCTTAGAAGAGCCGGCTCTTACGACTCCCAAAAGTCTCTTCATTTAGTATCACTCGGAGCCTTCTATTTTAGCCTAATTTAGCAATTACGAATGGTTTGTGTGTTGGTAAGAAAGTTTTTATTAAGTGTTTTCATAAAAGCCTTATTTTTATGCATTTTCCTTTCCGTTACAAAAAAGAAATGCAAAATTGCTATTGTTAAACATTTTAATCAAACCTTTAAATGGACAACTGAACGCAGCAATCACAGCAAACAAAGCAGATAAATAAAGGCCAAAGTCTTAACATTATGATGCTTTAGATAAAAGTCTTTAGTGCAGGTTGCCATTCAAAATACCAGATGCCTCAGCTTGGATGGGCCGACGCGCTTGCTAACTGCAGCCTAAATCCCGCATCTCGTCTCTGTGTGCCTGGCCTGTACTACTACACTCGCTATTTTCGGAACGTCAGTCCACCTTCCTTCTTTCACATAATGGTATGATCCTAGTCTGTCTTTGCATGTGATTGGCCGGATGGTGTGCCTATCAAAATAAAGTCCCGCCCCTGCCTGCATGGATTTTCAGCCGCTCAGTGAGCTGGAGCAGCTGAAGATTCGGCTCTCCCCGACGGGAGTTTCCTCTTCTCGTTCGCTAAAAAGAATCGGATCTTAGAGCCGGCTCGTTTGCGAACGACACATCACTAGATAAAAGGACAACATGAGGTCGTTGTCTGCTTTAAATAGTTTTTTGAGTTTACGGAGGAGAAATAAACGCTGATTGCATTTAGAGAATATTTTTTTGTATTTGCATTCCAGTTAAGACTGTTACCGAAATTAGTTCCTAAGTATTTATATTCATTTACTATTTCTACCTGTTCCCCCAAAACAACAATGGGTGAACATACAGATTTCTGTCTCTTGAAATCAAATATAATTTATTTGGTCTTTTTAACATTCAGAGTGAGAACGTTTTTATTACACCAGTTTACCATACAGTCCACTTGATTTAGATAGTAGTGGCTTTAATCCTCCCCAGATATGCGCCCTATGAGCCCGGTGTCATCCGCATAGTTGATAATGGAGCATTGTTCGGTTATTGTTCTGCTCTTGTCACTTGAGTACAAGAGTAATGGTGATAAGACACAACTCTGCGGACTGCCAGTGTTTGAATGAATGACTTTTGAAAATGCGTCCTCCACCTTGACTGTTTGTGAACGATTTAAAAGAAAGTCCTGAATCCATAATGTGATAAATAGGTTTACATTCATACTATTCGGTTTCCCAATAAGTATCTGAGGCTGGATGGTATTGAATGCTGAAGAAAAATCCAGAAATAGTGCTCTGGCATATGTACCAGGCTGAACAAGAAAAGTATAAATTTGATGTAAGATAACAAGCAGAACATCTTCAACACTTCTGGTTGCACAGTAAGCAAATTGGTGGTTATCTTGAAAAGACTGTCACAGCTTGAAGAGACTGAAGCAAAGAGAAAATCAAAATGAACATGACATCTCAGCTAGAGTTTACCAAAAGGCACATGGGACACTCTGAAGTCAGCTGGAAGAAGGTTCTATGATGTGATGGGACCATGATTGGACTCTTTGGTCATCAAACTAAATGCCACGTTTAAACACTGCTGTGAAATATGGTGGTGGCAGCATCAGGCTCTGAGGATGCTTCTCTGCAGCAAGCCCTGGAAGGCATGTGAAGATTAGAAAAATGCAACAGAATACAGAGACACCTTGGAGGAAAACCTGACAGCAGTCTGCAAGAAACTTGCACTTTGGGAGACGATGTTTTCCAGCAAGTCAATATCCTCAAGTATAAAGCCAAAGCCACAAAGGAATGGCTTAATAACAACAATGTGAATGTCTTGGACAGGGCCAGTGTCACCATTAAGGTGAATCTGGCATTCACATAAGGCGCAGAGCATAAGTGGGGGAAACACAGCCACACTGGTTAGCTACCAAATAGTCAGTTGGTGCACTAATAAGCTTGGCCTAGGGTGCAAAATAACCTGCACTGGCACTGGCACTGGCACTGGACCTGGAGTGGCAGAATCAGAGTGCAATTGAGAATTTGTATCTGGACTTGATAAAGAATATTCATTCACAATCAACCTGACAGAGCCTGGGCAGTTATGGGAATTGTGGCAGAGTCCAGATGTGCAAAGCTGATCCAGAGAGACCTGTGCACACGGACTCAGAGCTGTCATGGCTGCCACCTTCTAAATAGAACTAAACTAGAAGGGGGCGAAATCATACGTGATCAATTAGTTGGTGTAATTAATTTAAACCACTTTACAGACATCTTTTTTTGACTTTGACATTAAAAAGCCTTTGTCTGTTAATCAGTGTCAAAAAAGCCAAATTCAATCCACTGGGGAGAAGGGCCTTAGTCAGGGAGGTGACCAAGAGCCCGATGGTCACTCTGTCAGAGCTCCAGAGATCCTCTGTGTAGAGAGGAGAACCTTCCAGAAGGACAACCATCTCTGCAGCAATCCACCAATCAGGCCTGTATGGTAGAGTGGCCAGACGGAAGCTACTCCTTAGTAAAAGGCACATGGCAGCCTGCCTGGAGTTTGCCAAAAGGCACCTGAAGGACTCTCAGACCATGAGAAACAAAATTCTCTGGTCTGATGAGACAAAGATTGAACTCTTTGGTGTGAATGCCAGGTGTCACGTTTGGAGGAAACCAGGCACTGCTCATCACCAGGCTAATACCATCCCTACAGTGAAGCATGGTGGTGGCAACATCATGCTGTGGAGATGTTTTTTAGCAACAGGAACTGGGAGACTAGTCAGGATAAAGGGAAAGATGACTGCAGCAATGTACAGAGACATCCTGGATGAAAACCTGCTCCAGAGCGCTCTTGACCTCAGACTGGGGCGACGGTTCATCTTTCAGCAGGACAACGACCCTAAGCACACAGACAAGATATCAAAGGAGTGGCTTCAGGACAACTCTGTGAATGTCCTTGAGTGGCCCAGCCAGAGCCCAGACTTGAATCTGATTGCACATCTCTGGAGAGATCTTAAAATGGCTGTGCACTGACGCTTCTCATCCAACCTGATGGAGCTTGAGAGGTGCTGCAAAGAGGAATGGGCGAAACTGGCCAAGGATAGGTGTGCCAAGCCTGTGGCATCATATTCAAAAAGACTTGAGGCTGTAATTGCTGCCAAAGGTGTATCGACAAAGTACTGAGCAAAGGCTGTGAATACTTATGTACATGTGATTTCTCAGTTTTTTTATTTTTAATAAATTTGCAAAATCCTCAAGTAAACTTTTTTCACGTTGCCATTATGGGGTGTTGTGTGTAGAATTCTGAGGAAAAAAATGAATTTAATCCATTGTGAAATAAGGCTGTAACATAACAAAATGTGGAAAAAGTGATGCGCTGTGAATACTTTCTGGATGCACTGTAAATCTTTTATTTTATAGGCACTGTACATGACATACATCATAAGTACATTCAAGCTATCAGCTAAGTAGATAATTCACATAGAGTGCATGTGGACTATTTTTTATTTTTTTAACATTTTATCATGTAAGAGATAATTAATCAGCAACATTTGTATGTAGGATGTCAAAGATGACAGTTACTATTTGTGTGGCCAGTTTGCTTTTGTTAAATTTTTACACCTTGAAGAATGTAAGAATATGAAATTTTGATTATATTAACAAATTTCTATCTACAGTCAATTATGATTTAGCATACAGTAAATACCAAAGAGCCTCCATATCCGGTCATTATTCAAGGACTGGATGTAGAGGTGTAGAGTACTTGGGGGTCCACATTAATGGCAGATTGCTCTGAACTCAGAACACAGTGGAGCTATAGAAGAAATGGCAGAGCAGGCTCTTTCTCCTTAGGAGTCTGCGTTCCTTTAATGTGGACAGTGACATCCTTCACATGTTCTATTTCTCTGCGATGGCCGGTGCTGGGTTGGTAACATCACTTCAAGAGAGCCCCACCAAATTAACAAGCTAATTAAAAGGGCAAGATCAGTTATGGGACACACTGGAGGTCATAGCAAAGGAGAGGATTAAAACAAACCTGAGTGCCACTATGAACAACGCGGCACATCCCCTCTCTGACACACCAATACTGAGGACTTTCAGCTAAAAAATTATATAGCAGAAGTGAGTCAAGAAACGCAACTGGGGGTCCTTTATACCAACATCAGTACAGCTGTATAATGCCTCACTGGGACTGGGACTGGGACTGCCAAGTCAGAAGTTTTCTTTCTTATGTATTTTCTTGCTTTATTGTCATTCTGGTGTGTGTTCAGACCAAAGTTTATGCGTATGTATATTTATTAATATGAAGCGCTTCTGTAAAAAAACAAATTTCCACCTGGGGACAAATAAAGTTTGTTCTGTCTGTCTATCTATCTATCTATGGTATATACTCACGTATAAGTCGGGTCTTGAAACCTGAAAAATCGATTATAAAATCAGACCCCACTTTATATGCCTGTTCAAAAATACAACACTTTATTTATTTATTTTTTTTACATCTTCTTGCCTTCTCCAATCTCGCATCAGTTTCTCAGATGCATTGTATTTTGTTGCAGCAGCGCAGTTACCAATTTCTTTTGCTACTTCATCGATGTTTAACTTTAACTTTTAAACCAGCTTCATATTCTCTTCTGATCGAACACTCCATCGTAGATAAGGGATGCTCGTACGATAAAGGTGTATGAGGGTGTGAGATACAAAATACACAAATCAGTGCAAACGTTGCTTCGGAATAGTTTGGGTATTACCGTGTGGTCGCGTAGGCACAATACATAGAAATAAAAAAGGCCGTGTGCTCCGTGGTTACTCTCTCAGGTGGGCATTAGCATATCGTAATCTCTTGGACCGATAGCGTGAGTTTTCCGCATTCGACTTATACGACCAACATTATAAAATACCGGAAATTATACGATAAAATCAAGTCCTGACTTATCCGCGGGAGAACTTAAACCTGAGTATATACGGTATCTATCTATCTATCTATCTATCTATCTATCTATCTATCTATCTAT
>JANRMT010062796.1:87942481-87956515 GCA_026402145.1 Polypterus bichir lapradei | reverse complement strand
TCAGTCTCACAATTCTCGATCATTTGATTCACAAATTAATGACTACCTGAGAATCAGTCTCAAGATTCTCGATCATTTGATTCACACATGAGTAATCATGAGTTGAACAATTCTCCTTCACTTGTGATTCTGCAATGAAATCTTATTTTAATAATGCCTCTTAAATGTGTTATCATGCTTTGTGTATGGAAACAGGACAATAGCATATGAATTATTATGTTAAATACACAATTATACAATTAAAAATGATTTATGTCTTAATAAATTATATTATTTATATACACTCATATACAAATATCAAAATAATGCACAAATTATTAAATTATATATTTGTGATACAATCAGAGGGGAGAATGTCCCGTATATGCCAGACACCAAATGAATCAAAATAATCAATTCACTTAAAGGGGTAATTCAAAAGAATCGACTTAGTAAAGTGACTTGAAATGTCCAGCACTAAGCCCAAAAACAGTTGTGGTGGCCCAGCAGCTCTCATACACAGAAGGTTTTTTTTCTTATTTATTTATTAAAAGCAAGCATCATTCCACACAACCAAGTCAAGATTAACAAAAATAAATTCAACCCTCACCCAAGAGAAAGTGAGAAAGGCCAATAGCCAGAGTAAAATATTAAAAGTAGAAAGGAGGAAAGAGGATCCTATTCCACAATATACATGCTTATTCTAAAAGGTTATTAATTAGATCCTGCCAGTTTTTAAAAAAGTTTTGAACAGAGCAAGACTTTGATTTTTACCAAAAAATACCACTGACTTAAAAGAGGTGAGTTAGGATTCTTCCAGTTGAGCAAGATAAGTCTACGTGCTAGTAGTGAAGTAGAAGCAGTTAGAGTTTGTTTGTCCTTCTCCACTTTAAGCCCCTCTGTGAGCCCACCAAACACAGCTGTTAGTGGATTAAGAGGGATTGTGACACCAAGGCTGTCTGATAGGCGTTTAAAGATTTTGGTCCAGAATGATGTTAATTTGGTGCACATCCAAAACATGTGGCCTAATAAGGCTAAGGCTCGATTGCAATGTTCGCAGGTCAGATCTTGCCCTGGAAGCATTTTGTACAATTTTAAATGAGATAGATGTGCTCAATAAAAGATTTTAAGTTGAATAATTGTATGCCTTTTGCATATTGGGCTAGAGTGAATTCTGGTTGCCTTCCACTCCCTTTCTGAAATGTTAAGTAAGAGAGTCTTCCCCCAATGTACTCTGGGATCATTGAAAGGAAGGGACTTTAAAATGTTTTTATATATAATAGAAATGTCTGGGTCTTCAATACTGATTTCTGGAATTGAAATAGGTGGGAGGTGAGGTAAATTGGGCAAGATTCCATTTAGCAAAGTTTCTAATTTGAAAATAGTGGAAAAATTGTGTTGATGAGAAGTTAAATTTGAAGTGTAATTGTTTGTAGGATGCAAAGACATTATCTATATACAGTTCTCTAAATGATTTAATCCCGTAGGTTTCCCAAACAGGGTGGCACGGTGGCGCAGTGGGTAGCGCTGCTACCTCGCAGTTAGGAGACCCGGGTTCACTTCCCGGGTCTTCCCTGCATGGAGTTTGCATGCTCTTCCTGTGTCTGCTTGGGTTTCCTCCCACAGTCCTCCAAAGACATGCAGGTTAGGTGCATTGGCGATCCTAAAATTGTCCCTAGTGTGTGCTTGGTGTGTGGGTGTGCCATGCGGTGGGCTGGACCCTGCCCGGGGCTTGTTTCCTGCCTTGCACCCTGTGTTGGCTGGGATTGGCTCCAGCAGGCCCTCATGACCCTGTAGTTAGGATATAGTGGGTTGGATAATGGATGCGGCACGGTGGCGCAGTGGGTAGTGCTGCTGCCTCGCAGTTAGGAGACCCGGGTTTGCTTTCCGGGTCCTCCCTGCGTGGAGTTTGCATGTTCTCCTCATGTTTGCATGGGTTACCTCTGGGTACTCCGGTTTCCTCCCACAGTCCAAAGACATGCAGGTTAGGTGCATTGGCGATTCTAAAATTGCCCCTAGTGTGTGCTTGGTGTATGGGTGTGTGTGTGTGCGTGCGACCTGTAGTGGGCTGGCGCCCTGCCCAGGGATGTGTTCCTGCCTTGCACCCTGTGCTAGCTGGGATTGGCTCCAGCAGACCCCCATGACCCTGTAGTTAGGATATAGCAGGTTGGATAATGGATGGATGGTTTTCCAAACATTATCAGCTGTGAAAGTTTGAGAGGGTGCAAAAAATAAAAGCTTCTCTATCATGAAGTGCTTCCTACATTGGTTCCATATCCTGAGCGAATAAAAGATAATTGGGTTGTTAGTATTTTGACAATACCTTGTATTTAATGGGGTATAAAGCAAAAAATTTAAAGAAGTATTGCAGTTTTATTTGTGTCAATGTCCAGGTTTTTATAGCTTGTATATTTGCCACCCAGTAATAAAACTAGACCACTGTAGGGTTGCCCTTTGGATGCCCGGATGTTTCAAATTCCAAATAAATGAGGTTATGATTACATCTAATTTCTTAAAAATTTTCTGTTAATGTATATGGGGATGCTTTGAAATAGAAAAAGAAACTTGGGAAGGATATTCATCTTGCCAGTGTTAATTGTCCCTGCTAAAGTGTGTTACAGGTAGACCATCTATGTACATATTGTTTAAGTTTTCCATGCAGACAGCAAACTTTTGTTGGAAAAGAGCTTTACATTTACTTGTGATGTTTACCCCTAGGTATTTAAAATGATCTGCTAAGATTCTAATTAAAGTAATGTAAAAATTATGAAAATTATGAAGTTATGAAAAAGAAAATAAAACATTTTAAAAATAACGTAACATGATTGTCAATGTAATTGTTTTGTGACTGTTATGAGTGTTGCTGTCATCAAAGATTTGATTATCATTATTTCTTTCAATCAGGTTCGTATTTAGAGGATGTGTTGTGTTCAAGTTACATTCTGTGTTTGTCGAGTCTATCCCTGACCATCTCATCTTCGCTGTCAACCATTGTAAAGATGACAGGTTTCATTCATTGAAGTGTTCACTACCCAAATCGGTACTCGTGAACCTAAGATGTTAAACAGGCATTTCCGGTATTAAGTTGTGGATTTGCCTGCGAATGTTTAGCGACAGCGTCTCTATGAAGTTTTGGATTTGCCTGTGAGTATTTAGCGACAGCGTGTCTATTAACTTGTGGATTTTTCTGCGAGTATTTAGCGACAGCGTCTCTATGAACTTGTGGATTTTTCTGCGAGTATTTCGCGGCAGCTTCACAAAGTTGTTTCCTTCTAGTTGCATCAGAAAGTGTACCACGACATCTGACACGCCTCCTTTTTACTGTTTTCTCACAGCTTGGATTGCTGCTGTCATAATCGGTTTGAGTTTCATGGTTTGTTTCAATTAGGACAGTATTTGCAGAACTTGTGTTGAAGTGACATTCGGCATCTGTCAAGCGTTGTAAGCATACAACCGGTTTCATCGATAACTTCACAACCAGCTTTTGAGAGTTTAAACATTCATAAACATCAAAGTGTCCATTAATGAAATCGTCACCTGTGAATCTAAGATGTTTAAGAGGCATTGGCGGTTGTCTAAAGGTGTAAAATATTTGCCCATTTCGGTACAGCAGCAGCCATCAACTCACATGCAGAAGCATAGGTGAAGGGCTTAAGCATTTCACTCTTCTAGTGCTGCTGTGTAGTATAATTATCTCCTGTACCGTCATCAGTCCACACCTTGAACCTGTCCCAGTCATTCAATACATAAGACACAATGTTCCTCCGGATATCAATAGTGAGCCTGATATGGCTGTGCAATATGTAACAAAGAGAATGGAAAAGGCCGGCGGCATCTCAGGGCATGGAAACCACTTGGTAAGTGACAGTTCTTTGATCGATGGTGATCACCTCGATAGACATGTTAATGGGGGTACGGTTGGAATGATAAAGGAAATGGGTACCTGAACAGTAAACTAAGTCTAAAATACCTACACAATAACTATAATTGTAATAAACGAACAATAAAACAGCGGAGAAGCCGTGGATTAAATAAAAAGGTTGCAGTTATCAGCAGGGAGACGTGAATACTGTGGCGAAGCAAGGAAGGGAATGAAGAGACCGGGGTGACGGACGGCCTTATATGGGCAGGCAGCCAACTACATGGGAGGTGTGGGGATGGGGGACCCAACGCCGCCTCACACGGCGACCGAGCTGCAGGCTATGGGCGTATATATGTATTTAAGTAGGATTCAGCTATGACCGTTACGTATAGAATTTCAAAATGAAACCTGCTTAACTTTTGTAAGTAACCTGTAAGGAAGGAGCCTGCCAAATTTCAACCTTCCACCTACACGAGAAGTTGGAGAATTAGTGATGAGTGAGTCAGTGAGTCAGTGAGGGCTTTGCCTTTTATTAGTATAGATAATGTAGAGTTGCCTGACTGACTGACTCATTCACTCACTCACTTATCAACAAATGCACTATTTCCTCCTCTTTAGTTAAACACTTATCTTAAAGAATTAAATTCTACTCTTAAGATACATGGCAGTAAAAGTGGCTCTTCAGGTGGAGTAGAACGCTCAGTCTGTTGTTCTTTATACAGATAAGAAAGTGCAGTCCTGCCCCATCTCTACTATGCAGCGTAGAAACTGAACACCAGAATGTGGTCCTTTTGCATGCCAGATCTTCTGCCCACACATCAACTGCAGCTACATTTCTGATCCCATCCTGTGTTTACATCACTTAGGGGAGCGGCACCTTTAATGTGTAATTAATTCGTTCAAACACTGTTTAGATGCAGGCTGGTAACATCAGCTGTATTCAATAATAATCGGCAGATAATATTAGTTCAGTCAGTTCAGTCTTGTATATGTTTAATTGCTTTCCCCTTAATTTCATTTCCACAGAAGTGACTTTTTAAATGTACTTTTATAGTTAACTTACCTAAAGCAGCAGGAGAAGGTGCCGTTTACACATACACCCTTTTCTTGATGTTGTATTGGGGATCTGAGTCGCTGGCAGATGAGTAAAAGGCAAAAATATACAAAATATACAAACTGGTGTTTGGGCTCTTAAGGTAAAATTGAAACAGTAAATTAATTTGCAATGGAGATGGCATAAAATGTTTCTTTGTTTTAAGACAAACGAATTTGCTGATTTGCCAAAACTTTTCAGTGGGAGATTCTGGGAAATTTGGGGAACTGGGAACTTTCAAAATTGTGTACAGCATGCTCTATTCAAGATTTCTCAATGGAGATTGAACTTTCCTGAAATTTAGTGTGCTAAATTTCAACAAAATTGTTCCACGGTGACGTGGAGTTGTTTCATGTGGACAGAAAGATAAGGCTATTGCAGTAGGTGCTTCTCACGCACCTAATAAGAGTGGAAACAGGCAAAGATCAATACTAGGATGACAAGCATGAAACCTAAATTGTGAATTGAAGAATGTAGTGGAGAAGTTTATAATCAAAATAATTTCACATACCCAGAGCCCAAACATAAAATGAATGCCATAGTCAACAAACAAAAGAATTTATTGCCAAAAATCAGACTGAAACACTGATGAGAACTAGCTAGTCATTGTTTTGTTGTATCTACAAACTTGGGATTGCAGGAAGTGACCGGTGACCTTTATACCTTTGACCTGGTGAGGTCATGCACCACACACTCCTGGTAGACCTTTTAGAACATTAGAACACTCTAGACGAGAATAGGCGATTCAGCCCAACAAAGCTAGTCAGTCCTATCCACCTAAATCTTCTAAAAAACCATTGTCAAGTTTTGAAAGTCCCTAAAGTCTCACTTTCTACCATGCTACTTGGTCACTTATGCCATGAGCACTCCCTTGCATTTGAGAATCATGATGAAGATCACATCTTTGTGTGGACATGACTGATCAATTTGCCTAAAACTAATAGCTTAGTTTTATGTCCATTTTCTTACAAAATCCAAAAAAGCTAGGATAACATGCAAATATTATGTGACCACCAATGCTTACCTGTGATTGGGTGGGAGGGAAAGGTGGAATGTTTTAAAAAGAAATTTGAGATTTTCTGAGTGAAGTGTAAGTGCCAGTTTTGTTGTGGGTATGTATGTGCACCTCTTCATCACAATACTGTGCAGTAACGGCCAATAGGATTTCTTATATCTCTTGTTTGTCTTCCTCCATGTGTGTAAGCGAATGCAGGCTTCTCTGTCTGAAGCAATAACAAATTGAATCTGGCATTAGATTTTTCTCTCCTTGCAGGCCTCTCTCCATGATCTTTAGGATCCCAAGAGGCATTGTACAATAGTATGTGCACAGATATGCGTAGCTCCATTCATCCATCAACTTTCTATACTGCTTATCTAGTTTAGGGTTGTGGCAGGCTGTTACCTATCTTGGCAGCTTTGAGCACATAGTAAGGACTAACCTTGGACACAATGCCAGTTCATCGCATTCACACTCTTATCTGGCCAATTTAGACTTGTCAATTAATTTAATGTGCATGTGGTATGTGGAAAGAACGCCCAGGCACAGGGAGAACATGCAAACTCCACACAGACAGCGAAAAGTGAAAGAGAAATATTTCCTCTAATAAGAATTAAAATCAAAAGTTTCCTTCTACATTATGCACAGAACTTTATTTATGCAGCATATTACTAATATGACATCATTTCAGATTACACTTAGGAGTAGACCAAACTGGATGATACAGTGTGGTCAAACTGATACATTGGCATTGGGGTTTGCTTTGAACAGCACTCTTTGAGGACAATTTGTTATAAAAGGTAACACTATATAACTTTATGAAAAAACCTGCTTAATGCAATTCAAGGTCATGACGGACCAGATAGCCTAGCCCAGCAGGACTGGGTGCTCATTAGGAAACACCACTGGGCAAGGTACCAGCCCACTGCATGGCACAATCAAACACTCATCCACACTAACACAGCTGGAAATTTGGAATCATACTGCCTCACTATTAAATAAAATGACTTTTACGAATGTTTGGCTCTGAGATTTGTTATTTGCCTTTGGAAAAGCTATTCTAACGGGAAAATGTTAATGTTTTAATACGAATGGCATATCAAGATCTCCTTTGTTGTCTAATGTTATCTGCGAAAGATGTACTACATTACCTTTCTTGGATACATCCTTCTTTCTACAGTAATTTGTGCGGCGGAAGATGGTGTTAAAGGTTGTAGATATTCTTCGTGATATTGTAAGTTGATGTTTTCATCTTCCACACGATCACCACCAATTGTTTCAGCATAGTCTATTGTTACGCATTTAACCAATTTGTTGTGTAACCGATTGACATTTTTGGTGTTAATTCGTTAGACCTCATTGTTTCTTGTTGCTAGGATTTTACTGTTTACTCATTTTTTCTGTTGATAACCCTTTGTGATGAAATTCTTCAATAAGATTTGGATTTAATACATCATCTTTGATTGGGAACTTAAAGTGAGGAAAACATTAAAATTTATAAGAGCTAAGAGCGCAGGAAGTGTGTCTGTCAAAAGCGTTCACACGAATGAGAGCTCAGAGGACCGTGGTCTTGTTTTAAAATGTTTGAGAGGAGGGCAGGACTTGACAAAATCTCTCTTCCAAAAAGTCTCGTCTCCAAGAAGTCTTGTTGCATCGAAGGATTTTTTTTATATAATATAGAGATATACTATACACTGCATGGCACAATCAAACACTCATCCACACTAACACAGCTGGAAATTTGGAATTGCCATTTAAACAAACACACATAGCCTTGGGTATGAGGGAGGAAAACTGGAATACCAGAAGGAAAATCTCCACAGGAACACTGGGAGAGCATGCACATGTGACATAGAAGATAACCAGAGCAATAAATCTCTGAGACAACTGTGCTAGGCATTGTGCCACCATACTGCCTCACTAGAAAAGGTCTCTCTATTATATAAAAAAAATCCTGGGACGAGACAAGACTTTTTAACCTGGGATGAGATGAGACTATTTCAGAGAGATAATTTCAAGTCCCGCGAGATGAGACTTTGTGCCAAGAGATTTAAGCACACCCGGGGGCAGAAATAAAAGATAAAGAGTAGAAGACAAAGTAGAATGTCGTAAAGAGATTCAAAAATGTTGGCGCGATACACATATAGAGCAGGTTAGAGATAATGAAAGTACTAAATTTCGAACTTCTCAAAAAAATGATAGCAAAGATCGCATTACCGCTAACAAACGGAAATTATTACTCAGCGAAATAACGGAACAGTAAAAAGAGATGGAATATATGGACATAGGTGATATGACAGAAGTGTGTAGATATTGTTTGGGTTTAAACTTTAAGTTGGAGACTTGTAGATTGTCTAATTCATGTTGCCATCTGGGAAAAGTAGTGTTTCTTCCCAATGAAGAGGCGTATCTGCGAGAATTAAAAGATCTGTTGTTTGGTGAAAGTGAAATCCACATACGCGTGCAGCAAAGACATGAAGTGGCTGGCACATACCGCAGGCTGGAGGGGTTGGCGAGTGAAGCCCCCTAGTCTTATATAAAATTAAAATTGACTGACTTGCCCATAATTCAACAGCTAATTAATGGGTAGATGTTGTTGGGTTTCATTTATATTATTTTGTTTACCTGTTGGTTTAAACAAATCTTTGTCTTTATGTGCATTCACTATGTAGTTAGTCACTTGTAATTGCATTTACCTGTAGAGCACTATGAGCCTGCACTAAGTGAAGAACACTTTACAAAAATAAACTGAATTGAATTGAGCTGCACATCCTTGACTTATGAACTGAACGATCTGACAGTTCCATGTCTGTTACAATAAAGTCTCCAAGTCTAATTTGATGCCACCTCCAATTAGCTGGCCCAACTTGGCGCTGACCAAAGAGCTCAAGTGATAAAACAGCATTTAAATTCCCTTTTATTCAAAGGGACTCACAAAAGAGGTCAACCTAATCAAGCAAACATTCATCTGGGATACCGTTCTGGAACAAATGTTAGAGGACAAGGGGACAAAATTGATGATCACATGTGAAGAGCTCAGAACAAAATGCAAGTGAGTTACAATTCCTTGGTTACAACAACCTCACCACTAATATCAGTTAGACATCAAACACACTGAGGGAGTCAGCAGTTTGGACGGAGGTGGGCGGCTCGTTCCACCAGATAGAAGCCACACTTGAAAAGAGTCTGGATTGGCATGTGATGACAAGCAGTGATGGCATCACTAGAAGCTGATCATCAGCAGACCTGAGCACTCAAGAAAGAGCACAGGAGCTCACGAGGGTCTCCATACAGATAGGCGTTGACCCAGAGGCAGCCTTACGGATGTGCAGGGCCTAGGGCTGACCAAACCCACTCAGGGCTGGTTACGTCAAATGCTGTTACCGGTATGCATGGACTGTATAAACTTGCACGCAAATTTAACAAAAATAATGTTAACATACACCAGATTTTCTCATTACAATACTCAACAAAATTTTTGCAAGATAACACACGGACTTTATCAAAATATAGCGATATAATCTATTAAAAAAGTGTGCCACGATGGCGTCGACAGTGGTACGGCTAAACCAGTAATACAATGTTGCTGTGTGTTCCACTGCCAAACACTTCCCGCGCTGTTTCAACGAGGCCTACTGAAGCAAACTGAACCAAAGAGTCGACTAAGAAACGATGGTAGGCTCTCTGGACACGAATGAGTCATAAGCGACAAACCATCAGTTGTTCCCAAGACAAGACAGAAGCCAACCAAGTGACTAATGGCCTATACCTATTTTAGGATTGGATTATACTGGTCACCCTTTTCAGGTGATGAAGGTGGACTATGGAATATTTTCAAAGACGTACATGTACGAAAGTGACATTGAAGAGGGATTTTAAAAGGGTTCCTCTTAGAAGAATCTCAAATATATATATACTGGAGAATATAACTTGACAAATCCGCTCAAACGGGACACGCGGACCTCAAAAGCAGGGCCCCCTTAGGCGTGGAGCCTGGGGCGGTCGCCCCACTTGCCACCCCCAAACGTTGCTCTTGTGTTGACCCATTGACTACTCCAGGGGTCGGCAACCTGTGGGACATGTGCCAAGCGTGAAACGCGGAATGATTTTCAATGGTACTCTGATTGAACTGAAATATAGTAAAAAAATATATATATATTTTAATTACACTGCACGTGTTCGCACCATCATCTACGTTTTGCGAATGCAACTCGCATGTAAATGGAAACAATGTGTTCAGTGCAGGCCATGGTACGTTAAAACAAACTTGTTATTACTTAGTAATATACTGCCTTAAAATGACTCATAAAAAATAATGTTTGCCCTTTTCAAGACTCTTGGACAAATGAATATGGACTTGTACAACAAAAGGATCGTGCCGTGTGTGCGTTACGCTGTGAAAGTGTTGCATGTCGTACGTCAAGTGTACGAAGACTTTATCAAACTTAACATCAGTCCATGTTTAAAAACTCTTATGAGAAAAGTGAAACTATAAAAAGGGCTGTTTCTCGCTTTAAGAAACAAACTACTTATTGTAGTCAAATAACTGGCAACAAAAGTAAAGCCACTGAATGCACATATATAATAGCTTCGAATTAATTGATTAATAATAAAAGAATGATTAATCATATTAGAATTCTTGATCATTTTTTCTTATTCAAACTACGTATTTTGAATTGAAAAATCTTGTAATTTATAATTTGTCATACAATTTTTAATAAATGTGTTGAAAATTAAAATTTGACAAAACATTCTTTTCACATATGATCTTATGTATTTTAAAATATTGAATGAGCAATAATATAAGATCTGGTTTTAATGGGCTTGAAAATTATATACTTTTGAATATATAAAAGTACTAGGAGGCTTTGCCCCCTGCTCGCTTTGCTCATCAATCCCCGGTCCTGCGCTACACGCTGGCCTCTTTGCGGTTCTGCCGCTCATGTATGGGGATGCGGATGTACAATTTAAACAGATTTTTATTTTCATGGGAATTGTTACATATGCATCAACGCAACGTATAACTGCCCCTGATTGAATTTCGTTTCTTTCTCTCTATTAAATAAAATTACTTTTACGAATGTTTGGCTCTGAGATTTGTTATTTGCCTTTGGAAAAGCTATTCTAACAGGAAACTGTTAATGTTTTAATACGAATGGCATATCAAGATCTCCTTTGTTGTCTAATGTTATCTGCGAAAGATGTACTACATTACCTTTCTTGGATACATCCTTCTTTCTACAGTAATTTGTGCAGCGGAAGATGGTGTTAACGGTTGTAGATATTCTTCGTGATATTGTAAGTTGATGTTTTCATCTTCCGCATGATCACCACCAATTGTTTCAGCATAGTCTATTGATACGCATTTAACCAATTTGTTGTGTAACCGATTGACATTTTTGGTGTTAATTCGTTAGACTTCATTGTTTCTTGTTGCTAGGATTGCCTGTTTACTCATTTTTTCTGTTGATAACCCTTTGTGATGAAATTCTTCAATAAGATTTGGATTTAATACATCATCTTTGATTGGGAACTTAAAGTGAGGAAAACGTTAAAATTTATAAGAGCTAAGAGCGCAGGAAGTGTGTCTGTCAAAAGCGTTCACACGAATGAGAGCTGAGAGGACCGTGGTCTTGTTTTAAAATGTTTGAGAGGAGGGTGGAGAGACAAAATCTCTCTTCCAAAAAGTCTCGTCTCCAAGAAGTCTTGTTGCGTCGAAGGATTTTTTTTATATAATATAGAGATATACTTTTGAAGCCGATTATAACCAGACCAATTCTGATACTATATATACCAAAATTGGTAGAATTATGTCGACACGCGGAATAACATTGTAACATATGTTCAGCACGACACCACTGAAGTGAGCCAATAAAGTGATCTGAAAAGAGGAGCGACATGTGCCCACCTTGGCTGGTTAAACACCAGACGTGCCACTGTGACACATGCCGGTACTCTTGGCCAGCAGTAGTCCAGACATGACAAGACCAAAGTCTGGACCAGAAGTTGTGGTAAATAATCTCTAGGAAAGCCCGGTGTTTAACTGCCATTTCCAGCTCCTGGGTTCAACCCCTGGACTTGAGTTTGCTTTGAGTTTTGTTACGCTTGGCCAAATGACCATTTGAACTGTGTTGCAATCATTTCCATGTGGATAACAATTAAAACACAGTCCCAAAGTTTTCTTATCTGTAGTCATTTTCTTGGTGCACACTTGCACAGTGCAGTTTATTAACATCATATGGTGGAGCTTTTCTGATATAACACACCGCACAGCAGCATAAATAATAAACTGAGGTGCTACCACAAATTATAAACACTACATGACTACTTAGTTTAAGAGAAATGAGGTACCTTGAATAGTCCTCTTAAAGAACGCCTTGCATGCTTCGCATGATGCCACCCCATAATGGTAGCCTGATGCCATGTCTCCACAGACCAGGCAGAGTCGCTTTGATCCTGAGCTCAGGGCTGATGAGTAGACTCTCTCTTGGACATGGTGGGCAGCAGACAAGACAGGCCTGCTTTGTTCAGCCCCGTACCTTTGGTCATCACAGGAGTCGGGCAGGGGACAAAGAGGACTGGGCGAGTCGGGCTCCAAAGAGTGCCGCCGAGACATCAGGCTGCTGCCTCCGCCGCTGCTGTCAGAGAGCTCACCCGGGCTGAACTGTGCCAGGCTGTCCAGGGTGAAGCTCAGGCTGAAGGGCTCAGTTTTGAGAAATGGCACATCGTCTGTGGAATGGGCACTAGGAAAAGAAAAAAATAAATCAAAGATGCACCGGGGATTGAAATATTATTGTTGTGACAGAGAATTTCAGAAGAGTCTCACACAAGAGAATGAAAGAAGAAAACATGGGGCGCCGAAACTACCACCGAAAAACCCAGCTGGCAGTGGCTATTACCCTTTCAACAACAACATCCATCCATCCATTATCCAACCCTCTATATCCTAACTACAGGGTCACAGGGGTATGCTAGAGCCAATCCCAGCCAACACAGGGCGCAAGGCAGGAAACAAACCCTGGGCAGGGCGCCAGCCCACCGCAGGGTGCGCACACACACACACCGAGCACACACTAGGGTCAATTCAGAATCGCCAATCCACCTAACGTGAATGTCTTTGAACTATGGGAGGAAACCGGAGTACCCGGAGGAAACCCACACAGACACGGGGCGAACATGCAAACTCCATGCAGGGAGGACCCTGGAAGCAAACCCGGGTCTCCTAACTACGAGGCGGCAGCGCTACCCACTGCGCCACCGTGCCTCCCCTTCAATAACAACAAAAAAATAATTTAATAACAAATCAAAGGTCACTTTTATGGGACATTCATCCCAATATTCAGAATAAAACCCCAGCATTTCACTGATGGCTGTGATCAGTGGTGGTTTTTGATATGGGCGATATGGGCCGTTGCCCAGGGCGGCATCGTGGGCATCGGCAAATTTTTTTTTTGCGCGCGCCCATGCTGCCCCGACATCATGCCAGCGCATTTTTGGGATTGCATGGGCACCGATCAGTTTTCTATTGCCCACTTATGGGGAGTAAGGGCGCCCTCCATTTGCGAGGTGTGCCTGCTGCTTGCTTCTTGCCGCACAGGGAGGAGAGGGGCAGGGCGGGGCGGCGGGGGATTCTCCTGTATGAAGCTGACGCCAGCTCAATGCGTGTGCTCTCTCTATTCTTTATCACAGGTTAGTAAATTTGCCATAATTGGAGTGCACATTACAGGCTTTAAAACGGTAAAATATCGTCAATGAGATTTTGAACATGATGACAAAATGATTTGAGTTAGTAAGAGTTTTTTTGTATGGATATATATGTTTGCGTGCTAACTTACTAATGCAAATGACTCGCGTAGTGGAGAGTGGTAGATGGGGAAAGTTAACCCGAAATAATCAACTGACTGCAGCTCTGAGAGAAAAGGTTTATGTAGTTAGTTAGTGACCTGGTGAACTGATGACTGGGGATGGTACTAAAATGAAAATTCTTTACACTATAATGAAATATTTTGGTGCTGTATAAATGTAAAATTTGATTTTGTCTCTGTTAGACATTACATTTCCAATAGTTTGTTTTATTGCACTGATTTTGTTCAGTGTTTATTA
>JANRMT010062796.1:87898024-87940974 GCA_026402145.1 Polypterus bichir lapradei | reverse complement strand
ATAGATAGATAGATAGATACTTTATTAATCCCAAGGGGAAATTCACAAATTGCTTACAGCGGACATTCAGAATTACAGGTACATAAAGCCCCTGTGGTGAGTTTGTGTGATGTGGGGTTTCACCACATTTGTATTCATTTATGATTTGTAAGACATTTGGGATTGAAATGTCTGATGAATGTACAGTAAATAAAAGAGAGGACTTTGTTACTTACCCAGTTACTTCACAACTGTTTTTGTGTGGGTGACTTGAAGATATGTGTAGAGAAGGAAGGCTCCAAGCAGGTGAAGGAAGAGTTTATGATGAAACCACAAGCTACTAACGGAGTCCAGAATTGTTATGGCTTACAAGTGCATGGAGGGTTTTATATTTGGTCTTTTAGTTTATCTGTCTGTCTGTCTAGTAGTTAACCTTTAATAAAATGAACACTCATTCCCCAGTGCCAAACCCATGTGGACAACAAACAGAGGCTAAAATTTGAGTCCCATATGGATGGATGGCCCATTAAATTGTGAACCCAAAGATCATATGGGGGCTCACATGGGTTAGTAAACTGTCACTGATTGCCAGGTACAGGTAAAATAATGAAAGATTTATTAATGTACATTTATTTATTTGACTGACACCTTTATCCAAGGCAACGTACAACATTCGAGATACATTTCTTTGGTTGTTTTTGTTTTTTTTTTTTTGTCCAAATGACAGGCTGAAGTGACTTTCTCAGCATCACACAATGTCTGTAGTGGGATCTGAACCCACAACCTCAGGATCTGAAGACCAAAGCCTTAACCAACTAAGCAATAATTTATTAAAAGAACATCAAAACTTTTTTTTTCCATTAAACTGTGCAGGACTGAATTTGCTAGATAAGGCAATTTAATTTGAGTGACTTGGTTAAAAGATTGGCACAATTTAAATCACATTACTTGATAAAAGTTAAACGTAAAAAATTCTTTTGCTGCTGCTTGTATGTTTTATTAGTTTCCTATCTGGGACAGCTTCTATTGTGTAAACAGTTGATTCATATAAAAGTAATAAGGATGACAAAGAAATTATATATATATGTATATATACATATATATACAGTATATATATATGTGTGTGTGTATGTATATATACTGTATATACAGTATATTGCATAATTACTTACATGAGTATACAAAATGAACCTGTATATTATAGTATATAAATGAATTACAGATGATTTAGTCTGTACTGTAGCTACCAGATAACTTTATAAAGCAGTCGCAAAAAGGAAAACCGCTTAAACTCTCAAATGTAATAATTCCCAATATGGATTGCAGTTACTTTCCATTACTGATTCACTGTCAGCTTTTCATTTTTCGCGAGTAAATACAGTTTATTACACTAATAGCTGTAAAAAAATCTGAAAAACAGCATCTCAATACTACCGCACGCGTGTACTTAAGTCTAAATGTTGCTTCACTGCTGTATTACTACTACTGTAATACGTACACATGCGAGCACAATTGCTCTTTTTGGGGCTTTTTCACATTTGCTCTTTTCTGGACATACGTGACTAAATAATCTTATAAAAGAAACATTTTGGTATAAATGTAAATACAGGCAGATAGTAAAGTGAATTTCATGAAACCGCCGGTAAGTTTCGAGATTGGTACTCACTGGTTGTAACGGCTCAGGCAGCTGAGATCCTCGCCCACACAGAAGTGCTTCAGATTCATGGCTCACGTGCCTGCAGCAGCTCAAGCCTCAGGTCGGAGGTCCGGTGACTGTCCGCGGACTGCGGCGATAATCAAATAAGTTCCTGAGCTCTGCATCCGTCCTGAACCTGCCAGACGCTTATGAATATTAATCAAGTGCTGCGGGGCGGAGCCAAGTGGACTCCGCCTCAAGCCGCCACCTGGGATTCCCCAAATGCAGATTTCGATTCTTCGGGTTTGATGTCCCTCAAGCCGGCCACGGATCCCGTACCAGAAAAAAAAGCAGGGACATACTGTAGCGGACCTGAAACAAAAACAATTCCCATTTTATTTTTCAGCACTGTAATCTTTCTAAAGAAGTATGCAGTGAACACTCGCGCCTAGAGTTTCTGTTCTGCACAATTCACTTTGTGTAACGTGTTTGACGTTAAATTAGTTACTGTCGTTTTCGAAAACGAACTCAAAATGATTAATTTATTTTGCCATATTACGTAGTAAATTTCCTTCTCGATAAAGTTTGCATTTTACACTTTAACTTTTATTTTATTTTGTGATATTACGTGGCAGATTTCCTACTGGAAAAAAATGTTATCAGATTTCATTGTTTGATTTCACTCATTTAAATGTATTGAATACAATAAATCCTGCCAAAGAAAAATAATCATGATTTGTACAGTACTTATTTTATTTTTTAAACATTATAACCCTACATATTATATTCGATGGCTATAATCTCACGTAAGTAATTATTTGAAGAGACCCCAGCAACGGCGAGTCTTCTTTCGTTAGAAGTTGCAATGCAATTTTATAATAACTTTCCTCAGATGCACGCTTCATTGCCTTTAATATGTTCAGTCTTCATGTAAAATGTAGTTTTGCATGTACTACATAAAAGCTCACAATGGCATATTTTATATTTGCAACACGCACAGGTCAAGTGATTTGTTCAGGGTCACATAATGAGGAAAGCTTTACAGTTTGAGCCTGGACCCTGAGGAATTGAAATGCAGCTCACTGACCACAACAAAATGCTGACAGTCTGGGGGCCTTTTTAAGTTACAGTGAGTACAATGAAAGGCACTATATACTGGAAATGTGGACTTCTATCAAACACTTACAGTTTTCAGTTTCATGTTTTGGTGATTTGGTGTCCTGGGTCGGACCGTTGCTCTACAAGATGCCCCCAAATGTTCTGCACGTTGCCTTCCTTTAATGGAAAGTCACTTACACTGAGAAATCTCAGCCCTGAGGCTCCATGTTTTACTTGCTTGTGTCAAATTAACTTGCATCAATCAAAAGTGACCGCTGCTGCAGCAGGTAAAAATAAGTGGAAAACATGAACTCTCTGTCTCGGGAGAATAAGATACACAGAAACATTAAAGCTGCAGGTAAAGTGTTAATTAAATTATGCAAAATAAGTGGAGGTGCCACGATTGCCAAAGGCGAGGTCTGGGCCTTTGGCTTACAACTGGAGAAATGTATGTATTTGTTTGTGTGTGTAGAGTATGTGCATATATACTCAGCAAAAAAAGAAACGTCCTCTGACTTTCAACTGTTTTTACTTTCAGTAGACTTAATGTGTAAATATTTGTATGAACACTAAAAGAGTCAACACCATAAGACATAAACTAAAAATGTTTCACAATGTGTCCCTGAATGAAGGGAGGCTCAAAATCAAAAGTACCAGTCAGTATCTGGTGTGGCCACCAGCTGCTTGAAGTACTGCAGTGCATCTCCTCCTCATGGACTGGACCAGATTTGTCAGTTCTTGCTGTGAGATGTTACCCCACTCTTCCACCAAGGCACCTGCAAGTTCCTGGACATTTCTGGGGGGAATGGCCCTAGCCCTCACCCTGCGATCCAACAGGTCCCAGACGTGCTCAATGGGATTGAGATCTGGGCTCTTCGCTGGCCATGGCAGAACACTGACATTGCTGTCATGCAGAAACTCACGCACTTTTTGCCACTCCTGTCTGGTCCAGCGAAGGTGGGTTTGTGCCCATAGGCGGCGTTGTTGCTGGTGATGTCTGGTAAGGACCTGCCTTACAACAGGCCTACAAGCCCTCAGTCCAGCCTCTCTCAGCCTATTGCGGACAGTCTGAGCACTGATGGAGGGATTGTGTGTTCCTGGTGTGACTCGGGCAGTTGTTGTGGCCATCCTGTACCTGTCACGCAGGTGTGATATTCGAATGTACCGATCCTGTGCAGGTGTTGTTACACGTGGTCTTCCACTGCGAGGATGATCAGCTGTCCTTTCTGTCTCCCTGTAGCGCTGTCTTAGGCGTCTCACAGTGTGGACATGGCAATTTATTGCCCTAGCCACATCAGCAGTCCTCATGCCTCCCTGCAGCATGCCTAATGCACGTTCACGCAGATGAGCAGGGACCCTGGGCATCTTTCTTTGGGTGTTTTTCACAGTCGGTAGACAAGTCTCTTTAGTGTCCTGCGTTTTTAGAACTGTGACCTTAAATGCGTACTTTCTGTAAGCTGTTAAGGTCTTAACGACAATTCCACAGGTGCATGTTAATTAATTGATTATGGTTAATTGACATGCATGGAAAACATTGTTTAAACAATTTACAATGAAGATCTGTAAAGTTATTTGGATTTTAAAAAAATTATTGTTGAAATACACAGTACTGAAAAAGGGACGTTTCTTTTTTTGCTGAGTTTATATATTATTAAAGTTTAAAAGGAAGGATAACATAATGGTACTCTATAATACAAATATTAGGAACACATTTCTACAGTTAGCATCTGTGCTAAGAATTCAAAGCACTGACATACACTGCGGTGGTGCAGAGGCAGTGCTTCTGCCCCACAATAAGGAGACCAGGGTTTGTGTCCGGGGTTCTCCCTGTGTGGAGTCTGCATGTTCTCCCAGTTTCCCTCTGGCTGTTCCAGTTTCCATCTAAAAACATGCAGGTCAGGTGAATTGGTGTTTTTTTAAATTGGTCCTGGGGTGTGTGCCCTGTCCAGTGGTCTTTTACCTGCCTTGTGCCTGATGATTACGGGGACAGCTACCCCATGGCCCTGCCGTGGATAAGTAGGCTATGAAAATGGATGGATGTGTACCATAGAGCAGGGGTGGGCAAAGTCAGTCCTGGAGGGCCGCAGTGGCTGCAGATTTTCATTCCAACGCAATTGCTTATTTAGAAACCAATCCTTGCCAATCTCAGATCTTTTTAAATTTCATGGCTTGTTAATCTGCAATGTTAGGTTCTTATATCGTAGATCAGGGGTGTCGAACTCTGGGCCAGGAGGGCCGCAGTGGCTGCAGGTTTTCATTCTAACCCTTTTCCTAATCAGTGTCCAGTTTTCACTTCTTTTCCCTTAATTTTAATAGCCCTGTTTTTAAGGATTCAGTCCTGTGAATTGATTAGTTTCTTCATTAAATGACAGCCAAACAGAAATTTCACTCCAACCAATCTCTTAATGAGAAGCCGATCCTTCCTGTTAATTAAACCCATTATTTAATCCCATGGCTTGTTGCTGCTCTCATTCTGCCACAGCAGACATTTCCAAAATTGTTGATATTTTCTGTTTTTTCTAAGAACGCCGTCAAGATGTTTTGGCGACCTGAGAGATCAACCTTAACTGAGACCTTCACCTTTCTTTATTTTCAGATACTGTGCGGTGGGTACAGGTGAGCCGGTCATGTGGCGGCTTGTTTTCTGTCTCTTTATAGTTTACCTGTGTGGTCTATGGCCGGCTTGTCATCCCAGCCAATACCCCCAGGCAGCCAGGTGGAGCTCTCCCTGCAGCGAAAAGGAGGTGCCCCAAATACCAGCAGGGAATCATGGACAACGGAGTTTTCCTTTACAGCCCTGTTAGATACCACAGGGGCCAACAGAAGACGCTGCAGGGAGGCCCAGAGAGTCATATGTGCCCTATAACCCGGAAGTACGTCATAGGTAAAGCGACAGGGGAAATGACGTACTTCCGGGATGAAGAAGAGGACTTTTTATTTGACCCGGAAGTGATAAGGAGTCACATGGACTAAAGGATGGGAAACACTTCCGGGTCAGGGAATATAAAGGACTGTGGGAAATCCCCAAACGATGAGCTGAGCTGGGTGGAAGGGTGGCAACGCATCTGGGAGTAGGAGGATTGTTTTATTGTTATTGAGTATTGTGTAATTTATGAGTATTGTGGAGAGAAGGGTGCTTTGTGTATAGTCTGAATAAAATTAATTATTGGACTTTTACCTGGTGTCTGACGTATTGTCCGAGGGATCAAGAGGACAACAGCGCCCTGTATCTGTCACGGCTGATAATTAAGGAAAAAGAGACAACTAAGGGGTCTGAGTCAGGTAAATTAAAATGAAGGCAAAAGAAGTGAATTAGCAACACAAACTCTGTGGTGGGCTGGCACTATGCCCGGGGTTTGTTTCCTGCCTTGCACCCTGTGTTGGCTGGGATTGGCTCCAGCAGACCCCTGTGACCCTGTAGTTAGGATATAGCAGGTTGGATAATGGATGGATGGATGGATAGTAGCACAAACTGGTCACTAATGAAGAAGATGGTTAGAATGAACACCTGCAGCCACTGCGGCCCTCCACGAGCGGAGATTGACACCCATGTCATAAATCTTTTTCCTTTCCAAATGATTTGAGGTCACTTTTTCGTCTTAAGGGTTTTATTAAACCAAATAGTGTGTGATGAATCTACATCGGTGTAAATGAAACAAGTTAGATGGAGAGCTGCTGGCTGCTTTGTCATTTACATCTTATTGCTAATAAGGAGCCATTAAAAAACTGAAGGCAGCTGTTTACGACTGAAATAAGTAATTAATGATGGGGAACCTTAACAAGCAAGACCACTAAAATGAAGCATCTGAATATCACTTGAGCGATAAGCGCTTCATCAGCAATAATCGACTTCTCATTAAGAAACTGGGATGGAACAAAAACATGCAGCCACTGCGGCCCTCCAGGATCCCCCTGCTGTAGACCCATGTGAGTATATCTTTATGACATAAATCATAATGCCCCCTCTCTTCTGATTTTTGTTACCTTTGTTTGATGTTATTTGTCTGTTTTGTGCACTGAGGACCTCATGTTAACCCTCAGATTGGGTCTTGGGTCTTTTTGATTGTTCCCCAGCCACGCAAAAAACAGGTGGAGCAACTTTCATGAAATTTTACAGGTAGGTTGCATTGGTCCAACTTAAAATACAGACAGGCTATGTGTAGTTCCAAAAATGTAACCGCAGAAGAGATATTGAATGGGGAGAAACCCAAAAACTGTGCATCATTTAAAAATGGCCGAGATGGTCTTCATGAAATTTTGCATGTATAATAAAGGTGAATCAGCTCAAAATCAAGGCTACAGGATGTTGTGAAGTTTCAACTATTTCATGAGGCAATTTTTCAAATACCATGTGGTCAGTCAGTCAGTCATTGTCCAACCCGCTATATCCTAACACAGGGTCACGGGGGTCTGCTGGAGCCAATCCCAGCCAGCACAGGGCTCAAGGCAGGGTGCCAGCCCACTGCAGGGCACACACACAAACACACACACCAAGCATACACTAGGGACAAGTATCTCCAACGCACCTAACCTGCACGTCTTTGGACCGTGGGAGGAAACCAGAGCACCCGGAGGAAACCCACACAGACACGGGAATACCATGTGGTCTGAAGAAAAAATAAATCACCAAGAAGGGTGATTGTAATGGGAGGAAAAAATAGCACATCACTTGAAAACAGGTGAGTGGAGGTTCATAAAATGGTGCCTGCTTTTTATTGTTGATATCACTTAGAGTCTAAAATTGAAGACTTTGAGGCCTCTGAAGTTGCAGTGTTGTAGTTTGGGGGTACAAAACCATAACTTCATTATCATACAAAAACTGTTGAGGAGATAGTAATGGATTTGAAAGAGAGTTTAGGTTTGGCCCCAGTCACAGTGAAGCTGGTCCAGCTCTAGGCTAAGGCCGAGTAGGCCCATGAACTGCATGACTTGGGGGGCACCCAGGCATTTCCAAAGCTCCCTCATCCCCCAGTGTTCTATCCTGTGAAAGTACAATTTACAATACAATACAATTTATTTTTGTACAGCCCAAAATCACACAAGAGGTGCCACAATGGGCTTTAACAGACCCTGCCTTTTGACAGCCCCCCAGCCTTGACTCTCTAAAAAGACAAGGAAAAAAAACCTAGTAGGGAAATAAAATGGGAGAAACCTTGGGAAAGGCAGTTCAAAGAGAGACCTGACCCCCCGCTCTTTCATTTCATGTCCACTTCTGAATACGCTCTGACTTCTAAGGGTCCCTCAATCGCCTTGATTTCAGAGTTTAGTAGGAATGTGCACAGATCTTAAAAGGGAACCAATCCTGAATACCCCCTGTGCCACCCCAGCCTGCTCTTTGATTTCCCATGTAAATATGAGTGCACTTGGATCTCCAAAGGGACTCCATCCACCAAGGGGCATTGTTAGGATTTTCTAACATTAGGGCCTTAACTCCAGATTAAGGTTTAGTGCGAACGGGTGGGAGCAGGGTGGTGGGGGGCACTTAGGAAAATTGGGGGCAACATGCCAGAAATCATGGGTGTGAAGCCTCCCTCCAATGATGCCATGTCATCCACCAACCACAGCCTATACAGTAGGAGCACCATGTACTCTTGAGCATCAGTGATGCAATGAAAACAACGATGTGCTGTGATGATGGGAGACCGACACAAAAACTGAGCATCACTCCAAAACAGATAGGTCTGCTTTCATGAAAATGTTATATTTAGGTTATCATTCATGCAATTTAAAATAATCTGCTCAAAAAAATTAAAAGAACACTTTGAACACATGTGCTCAGGGTGAGCCTGGGCGCCAGTGGTGGACCTGCCAATTCTGGTATTCTGTGGCAAATGCCAGTTGAGCTTCACGGTGCTGGGCAGTAAGCACAGTGCCCACTAGAGGATCTCAGGCCCTCAGGCTGCCCTCATGAAGTCTGTTTCTGATTGTTTGGTCAGAGACATTCACACCAGTGACCTGCCTGCTGGAGATCATTTTGTAGGCTCATCCTGTTCCTCCTTGCCCAAAGGAGCAGATACCGGTGGGTCCTGCTGATGGGTTAAGGACCTTCTACGAGGGACCCTGTTCAGCTCTCCTAGAGTAACTGCCTGTCTCCTGAAATCTCCTCCATGCCCTTGAGACTGTGCTGGGAGACACAGCAATCCTTCTGGCAATGACACGTATTGATGTGCCATCCTGGAGAAGTTGGACTACCTGTGCCACCTCTGTAGGGTCCAGGTATGGCCTCATGCTACCAGTAGTGACACTGACTGTAGACAAATGCAAAACTAGTGAAAAAACAGATGAGGAGGGAAAAATATCAGTGGCCTCCCTCCACCTGTTAAACCATTCATTCCTGTTTTGGGGGTCGTCTCATTGTTGCCCCTCTAGTGCACCAAAGCAGCTGAAACTGATTAACAAGCCCCTCTGCTACTTAACTGACCAGATCAATATCCTAGAAGTGTCATTGACTTGATGCTATACTCGGATTAAAAAGTGTTCCTTTAATTATTTGAGCAGTATATAAGCTTTAGGGAGTTTCAAGAATTTTGTTGGGGAGTTGTAATCGGCTGGACCAACAACTCAAAACTCATGTGTAGCCATCTTTCGATTGCTTCTCATTTAAAAAGAACTTTCCAACTGTGCCCTCCATTGGCATGGGAAGAGAGTCACTGAAAAAATGAATGGCCTTTAGACTGGCTTCTGATAAAAAAATAAAAATAATTAAATAAAACTAAATATTCCAAAAAATAATACCCACTCTCCCATGTATATAAAATAATGAAACATACCCCAACTTCAGCACACCCAACTTCTTATATTCAAGCTTGTCATTCATTATTGATCGGGAATGCCATTCTTAAATCTTAACCCAAACTGCAATGTACTCAATATTTATATAATATATAACCACCTTAATAAAACAATAAGTGGCCGTGCGTCCATGTGATTGTTATGTCGCTGCCATACCAAAAGATGGCACATCGCAAACATTGACACCAAATGGCATATAACTGAGACAGAAGCATTGCATGGTGCTCTGCAAACTTTAACACTGGTGTTGACATTGATTATTTAGTTTTCAATTCATTTTAGACAGGTAGCACAGCTAGTTATATTGATAAAGTGATTTTAGTATTTAAAGTCGTGGTAGCTACCTACCATTGCAGCGTGTTGAGGCTCAATTCAAAAATGAAATGATGATGATAAGAAAAATCCTTATTGTTGCCTACAGGCTGCGTCTAGACAAGCGGTTCTGTGGTGCGCGCCCCCCCCCCCCCCCCGCCCCCGAGCTGTACAAGGGGGGCGTCGAATAAAAAAAAGACATCAAAATAATTTTTTTCAGAGTTTGAACTCCAAATGACAAAATCTCTTATGTAACACAGTCACAATGACACAGCTATGAACTAACTGACATGCGGCACCGCTGCTGCTGCTTTTATAGTCGCGTATTTTCAATTCAGAAAGTTCGAGAAGTATCGGTATTTGTCGCGAACATTCCGGTAACAGTAGATCAGGTGATAATGCAGCGCGACTGCACCACATTGGCAGCGTAGCCAATATTGCCAAATTGAGTTAAATAATTTACTGTGTATTGGGTTATTTTCATGATACAACTAACAGTGGTATAATATTTGAATGATGAAAATACGTTCGTCTCGCGCAGATTGACTTCATCGGTGTCCTCGTTTACGAGATTTTTTAAAAATTAAAACATATTTCATCGTTTCTTTACATACAAAAATAAATAAATAAGAATAAATAATGTATACTTTGTTTTTGGGATTAGAATTACTACCAAAAACCACACAAGGCATTTTAACAGTTATTAAAGCACTTTAAAAAAATAAATTGCAAATATTTCATCGAAGTTAGCCGAACACATGCAAATCTTATGGAAGTAAAAATGATAGGATACCGCGATACCGCACGAGTATCATACCTTTGTTAGTTCTATATTCTCATCTATCTTATATTATGCAGGGGGCGCAGAATTATTCCAGGTAGAAAATGGGGGGGAGTGGGGAGCGAAATGCGAAAGTTTGAGAACCGCTGGTCTAGACCAAGAAAGTAAAGATTGATTAGTGTTTGTAGCAGCGCTTTAAATTCTGTAAAGCTGGCCAGACTTGAATATTCCCGTTCTGTTTTAGAAGCTTTTCTTAGACGTTCACATAGCGTGTCCCCTACCACTTCTTCCTTGAGTTTTGGGTTATCTTGCACTAATCGTATCAAATACCAAATCTGTCCTTCAGATTGATTAGTTCACCAGTACACTCAAAACTAGTGCATCCTGATGAAGTCCCTGTCTGTTGTCTTTGCCCTTAATCGCTTTTTATTATTAGTCATATCGTTCCTTCACATTGACCCTAACCTTAGTTTAAAATAAAAAGAGAAAAAAAAATCCCTAGCCATTGGTTCACACCGGCCTAATCTTGTCCAACTTTCACATTTCGAGCCTCACCTTCATGCCTTACCAAGCAACCAATCCCAATTCTAATTGCTTTCAGGACCAGAAATTATTCTGATAATAAACATTCTCCCGCTTAAACAGTGATCCGGCTTCCTCAGAGCCAGACGCAAAAATAAAGCATGAAAATGGTTTATCTATGCAAAATAAATACAGTGCCTTCCATAACATTTGGGACAAAGACACATTTTTCCTTGGTTTACCCCTCTACTCTACAGTTTAAAATTTCAGATTAAATAATTCAGAATGAAATGGAGCATTGGGTTCAAGAGGGACCATAAATCATTTAAAATTTGTGTATAACAACTCCATGCACTTCTTCCAGGAATTTGCCCATTTTTTGATGGTGTTATTTTATAATGGGCATTAGTGTGACCCGTAGTGGTTATGAATTTTAACAGGCAGACAAGCCCCTGACCTGCTGTTTGACTATAAGTTATCCACATCATCTGCCAATGCACCAAATGTGCGGATAAAGAAATGTGTATGTTGTCTGCAAAAAACCTTAAAAAGTCTCCACTATAGAAAGGCACTAATTAAAAGTTATTTCTTTTCTAAAATAACTCGCCAACCCCCCTGCCAGCGCTATGCACCAGCAACTTTGCGTCTCTGCCACTCGCGGATGTGGATTTCACTTTCACCAAACAACAGATCTTTTAATTCTTGCAGATACGCCTCTTCATGGGGAAGAAACACTACTTTTCCCTGATGACAACACGAATTAGATGATCTACAAGTCTCCGACTTAAAGTTTAAATCCGAACAATATATTCAATCTCTTTTCGCTGTTCTGTTATTTCACCGAGTAATATTTTCCATTTGTTTGCGCTAAAGCGATCTTTACTATCATTTTTTTGAGATTTTCGAATTTTCGTACTTCCATTATCTCTAACCTATGCTGCATGTGTTATGTGGCAATGTTTTTGGATTCTTTATGACATTCTGCTTTGTCATCTACTCTTTGTCTTTTATTTTCGGCCCCGGGCGTGGTTAAATCTCTTGGCACAAAGTCTCGTCTCACAGGATGTGAAAGTGTCTCTCTGAGAAAATCACGTCTCATCGCAGGATTAAAAAATCTCGCCTCCCAAGATTTTTTCTATTATAATACAGAGATGTTTTTATTGTAAACGTTTCAAAGTCTTACTTACCATGTTTGAGTTGTTATGTCACAATGTGTCCTGCTAGGGCCACCCCAAGATGCAAAGTGCTTTAGACATCCAGATACGTCTCGGCTTCTGCTTTACGTTTCTGTTCTGTCTTCACTTCCGGCTCAGGCTAACAAGGAGACCAATAAACAAAGAGCCTCCATGATCAAACTGCCAGCCTGGAGAGTTTTCTGGCTATGCCTTCACTAGTCCACAGTCGGTCAGGTCATCGCTATGCAGTTTGGCTGAGGAATAACAGAGTCAGTGTTCTTTTTAGATATTGATGCATCATTGAAAGCCTACAAATGATGTTGTGTCTGGATCTCATTTTGTTTAAGTGCCTGACAGGTGTCAGGCTTTGTAGAAATTTCAGGAAGAATCGGCTTTTCTTAGTCTGGTCATTTACAGCTTAAATTATACTAAACTGAATGTATGCTTCAAAGGCAGATATCAAAATGGACTACTTTAAGACATCATCTCCCTGTTGCAAGAAAAGATAAGTGAACCCTTCTAAATTACCTGCATTACTGCATTAATTATTAATAAACATGGTCTTCATCTAAGTCATCATTATAGGCAAACACAACCTGAGCAAACTAATAACATGCAAACAGTTGGAGTCTTCATGCCTTTCTTGAGCACATTGAGTTGTCATTCCACATGCAGACTCTAAACCGTAAGTGAACACTTGATTTAAATAACTAGTAGACCTTACTTTAGCACCAACAACCTTCACCAAATGTTTCCTGTAGCTGCTTATCAGACTTATTAGACTTACATTATATTTAATGTATTAGGCCTTAAATGGCCAAGGCCTTGCACACTTATCTGAGCTTATGGTTACTTACAAACCAGAGCACACACTAAGACCTGAAGATCCTGGCTTACTTAAGATTCCATGGATTAATAAAATATCAGTGGGAGGTCAAGCATCTTGTTACAGGGCCCCAAAGCCGTGGACTGATGTAAGAAGTGCCCCTTCACTCTAAGCTAATATAAGAAGTGCCCCTTCACTCTAAGCTTTCAAACCCCAGCTGAAGACTGACAAATTTAGTGTAGCATACCCTGACTAGAGCAGCTGATTAGCTGTGCATACTGCATTTCTGTTTATTAGTCATATGCACATAAGTCAGTGGTTCTCAAACTGCGGGGCGGGCCCCCCTAGGGGGGTGTGAAGTAACAAAAAGGGGGCACGAAGATGTGAAAAAAAGAAAACAAGAATCGAAAATATGAAAAATACATGTATTGAAAAAAAAACCAAATTAACTTAAACTACATTCTGATACTAGAAAAATAAATATAGATTTAGATAAATGTCGATAAAAGTTAAGTAGGTATAATAAAATATGAATCTATGATATTTCATTAATTAAAAAAGAACAAATTGGTATTAGTGGGCTCCTTTCAAAAAAAACGTTAGGGGGGCACGATTAAAACTGTTATGAAAACTCGGGTTGCAAATACATAAAGGTTGAGAAACGCTGACATAAATATCAAAATATTGTCAGACTGTTACTACCCCTTCTCCATTCTGTTTCTTTTCTCTGTATTCAGATGTGGCACTTGGTGCCACTGCTCTCCTGCCAGGCTGCTCTCCTGCATATGGAAAAGTCATCTCAGATAAAGGAGCGTTGGAATCATCAGATGGAAAGATTCTCTCATTTGATTGGATGGTCTGCACAGACTCCATTTTAGAAAACTCAGGAACGGGTAGGTAGCCAGCTGGCTGAGGTCTCCAGGACTATAACTTTTGGTTTTCTCTTTCATGATTTTAATCTCCACAGTTGTCAGCTAGCCATAGTTCATCAATTAATTGATGAAGAGATATTGCTGGTTTCCATTTATGTTTAATCACTTTTTACCTTGTTCTGAGTGTGTGTACTTTGACAAATCTGTATTTATATGTGCATCAGTTCTGTATTTCATGATTAGTATAATCTATATTTGTATTTTAACTGAGAGTTGTCCACAGAGCCCTATGTCTGCACTCAGTACAGAGCGCTGTACAAAAAATAAGTTGTATTATATTGTACTTGCACCATGTTGAAGATGAAGTTTGGTCTATTCAATTCTACAAATACGTGATAATGTGAGTTAGGGGTCTGTGGAACTCTACAGGCTTTTTATTTTTTTGTCTCGGGCTTTGCGGGGGAACGTTGTTGTAGAATTTGGCAGATATGGGGTATTCGGTGTGGAGGAGAGCTGCTTGTTTGATTAGCTAAGCAGTTCACAATCTGCACACCATGGGTCGTAATTAGAATGCTAAATGGAGATGAAAATGATAGGATAGAAAAGGTACAGAAAAGAGTCAGCATCGTGGTTGAGCTGGTGTTGCTTTGGAGAGGAGGTTTTGGAATAATGCCCCTATAGTGGAGGAGTGGGGTTCCAGAGTAGAGTCACTCCTTATGAGCACCCAGAGTAGCAGGAATGACCAACCACTCTAAGAAGGTAGCAGGGCTTATGGGATCCCCGCAGACGATGAGGCCACATGAGCCAAATAAAAGGGTCGACTGTGCTTGTGTTATGCCAACAAGCATGAGATTTAAGAAGGTGACTGGAAGACAAGGAACAAAGTGAGGGAAAGAACCAGCAGAACAACTACCTGAAACCAAAGCCGTGAATGAGACAAAATGAAAGTCAGAAGGACTACAGCGAGCTACAAAAATGGAAAAACAAAGCCAAGAAAATTTGTGAAAAGGTTGGAAGGTTTTAGGCTTTAGGATTGGGCAAAAAAAATCCTGGATGGCCTTTTAGCCATGAACCAGAGGGAGTGAGAAGGCATGTCAGATTTACTTTTCAAGAGTAATAGCAGAGTTTATTAAACAATTAAAGTGCCAAAATGTGCAAAACTGCATTCAATAATAAACAAGTCATTTAATAAATCTTGTTTAAAATTGTGGCCACTAAAATCAAACAGTGAGTTGAGTGCCATAAATAAATCCAGATAAATATGTTAAAATCATCAGTTCATGAAGAGATAACTCCTTGGCATTCTTTCCATTTCTCCTTTTGTCAAGAAATTTGCTAAATTTGCATTTCATTTCCAGTGAAATTTGTGTCATTTAGTTGTAGTTCCTGTTTGGAAGCATTTTCATGATTCCACATCCGTACATCTGTCATTTGGTATTTGAGTAAAAATCTCCAGCTAAAAAAAAAGAAAGAAAAAAACAAAAAAACTTTTGGAAGTGTGCAGCGCTTAACTAGGATAATATGGTTGCTAGGTAACAGAGGAGGGGGCGGGGTTTGCCAGCAGTGGCTTTCTGTGTTGTGATTTTGCAGAGGAGGAAACACCGTAATGTGGACAATGGTGTGTTTCTGTCAGAAAAATATGTAAAAAAGCATACTGCTCTCTACCTTGGTGATATGAATCAACAGCATCAGTAAAACATTACATGCATTATACCAGGGGTGCCCACAGTTTTTCGGTTTGCAAGCTACTTTTAAAATGACCAGGTCAAAATGATCTACCTACATTAAAAATTATATATATATATATATATGTGTATATAGAGTATCAGAGATGGGTAGTAACGCGTTACATTTAATCCATTACATTTACTTGAGTAACTTTTTAAAAAAATTGTACTTCTAAGAGTAGTTTTACTGCACCATACTTTTTACTTTTACTTGAGTACATTTGTGAAGAAGAAACGCTACTCTTACTCCACTACATTGAGCAACACTTGAATTGTTACTCTTTTTCCATTAGATAAAGTCTGACAAACAATTTTCAATCTGCTCTGTGTAGCGTATGCCGTCAAGTTGCACACACGCCTTCCATTGCGTCTCCAGCTCTGACGCGAGGTTTTGGATGTTCCCCAAATCAAGGCGCTGCAGCTTTGAGGACAGATGTTGCATTTTTCGTTTGAAAGCATTAACTGAGCTAATCATATTGACCTTGGTTTTCTCTTTTCCTTGCAGCTGTAAATTAAGCTCATTCAACATGTTGGTCAGATCGGAAAAAAATGCCAAGTCTAGCGGCCATTGATCTTTATTAAGTTGCTTGTATTCTGCATGTTTAATGACAAGGAGAAACTCCTTTTTCTCCGGCCAGGGGTCTTGAAATCTCAGTAGGAATTTCTCCCTAGCCATCTGCCTCAACGAAGGCATCTTTTATAATCTCTCCATCTTGGAACGACTTCTTATGCTTAATGATCGAGTGACTCACCCGGAACGATGCTTCGGTGTGTCTGCCTTAGCTTTTGAATTCAGCCGAGGGAAAAAATGACGGTTGTCTTATTGACTGCGATTTTAGTTCCCTCTCCTTTCTCTTTCTCAGATCGCTTTTCAGAAGGAAGTCAGTTTCGTAGTTTTTATGAACAGTTTGAAAGTGCCTTTCCACATTTTCCTTCTTTGGAATAGCAATGATAGATTGACAGATCAGACAAAAGCACTTCGATTGTGACATTGTGAGAGAAAAACATCCTCTTCCAATTCCACATCCAGCCCATAACCAACAAATTTTTTTTAAATCCCTTCTTTGGTCGATATAAATTGGAACGCTAACTAGATCACAGCTGGAGTTTTGCAGTAGCTCGCACGTTTGATCATGCATGTGTTAGAAGAAAAGAGATCTCAGACTGGCCGCCCTGTATTTCAATCAAGTGGCAAATGCCATAGGGAGGATATATGATAGACTAACATTTAAAAAAACATTTTTTTGAATGCAACACGATCTACCTGCACTACCTTTCCGATCTACCGGTCTGTTGCGATCAACGTGTTGGGCACCCCTGCATTATAAAGTTGCAGAAAAGAACACAGTTAAACACAGAAGTGTGAACATGGCTCTTGGAAGCAATATTTCTTTTTTTCTTCACTCCAAAAAAAAAACTCTTCAAATCCCTCAAAAACTCTTTAGTGACTTTTGTGATTACAAAATCGCCTGTAAAATGAATTTTATTGTCAGTTTTGTGAAACTGTATGCAAATCAGAGCTTGCCTATTTTTCTCATCATTTTGCTCATTCTTGGAATTAAGCTTATAAAGGGTGAGATAGTGTCACATATGCATTTTGGAGGATCTCCTTATGGGCTCTGTCGATGTATGTAACAATCCTCCAGGATGAGAAGTGGCACTATCGCTAACATTATCTTCTCCTTCTCTCCCTGCAGCACCAAGAAACTGCCCAGTGAGGATACCTGACTTTGTCCCTTCCAGGACCCCATCCATAAGATTCCCAGAATGAAGGATGAACCACCAGATGGAGCCCCCCAAATAAAGTGACCCGAGTACAGGAGCAGCTTATTTTGTTAATATTTTGGCACAAAGTATTGAGCAATGATGCCAAGACAGAGGTTTGTTTTCTTTGTTTTTCTTTCATTTTAAATGGGATAACCCAGTTTGCACCACAAATTTTTATCTGCCAGTCTGTCATTTCTGTACCCAGCCAAAATATAGATAATAATAGTAATACTAATAATAATTCTTTACATTTATATAGGGCTGTTCTCTCTACTCATAGCACATTTACACAGTGAGTGGGGAGCCACTTTAACCACCACTAATGTGCAGCATCCACCTGGATGATGTGACGGCAGCCATTTTGCACCAGTATGCTCATCACACATTAACTGTTAGTTGGAGAAGGAATGAGAGAGATAGCCAATTAGAGACAGGTAATGATTAGGGGGCCAGAATGACTAGGCCGTGGTGAGCGATTTAGCCAGGACATCAGGATCCACCCTTCTCTTTATGACCACAGAGAGTCATTTGTACATCACAGTGTCCCCGTCACTGCACTGGGGTATTGGGATCCACACACAGACCACAAGGTAAGCGCGCCCTCTTGGCCTCTACCATACTTTTCTAGATGGTCTCCCATGCAAGTACTGCCCGGGCCTGAACAGTGGACAGTTTGCTTAGTTTGGGTTTTTAGAATAAAACATAATATTTGTAAGAAATGATATCCATGGAAGATGGCGAAGGTAGTGTAGTTCTCACTGCCAGTTTGAGAATATTGGTAAGGCCTGCTGGAGGCCTTACAAAAAGTCGCACGCAGAGTGGCTACCAGCTTCAAAAGCTGGGACAAGAGAAAGAAAGGAAGTTTTAAAGGGGATGAGAACTAAGAAGAAGAAAATAGGTCTGTTCTGAAGGAGAGCAGTGCGCCACTAAATTATACGCACAATACAAAGAAGAAAAAAGGAAGTGGGAACAATTTCAATAAATGTCATTTTTTTTAAATACACAGATAGACGGTCAATCAATTTGAGTGTAGATTAGAATTCCATGTTACCATATAGGGAAACCAAAGCAGAAATGCGGCAGCTAAGATGAACTAAACAAACACTAGAAAACGTGTCAGATTGTTGTATTCAGACAGCCTGATGCATGTGGGTGCTCAGCCAGTCATCTTCAGTAGGCGAGACATTCAAGAAATTGTTTAAAAAAATCCAAACAAAGACGCTCCTGCACCACAGGCACACCTTGCCCCTTAGTGAAGGTGGTTTCAGTCATTAAAAGCCCCAACATATTAATTTTTATTTTAATTTTCTTTTGCCAGTCACTTTTTGATGGGTAATTTACTAGTCTATTCAGAATGTTGTTAACAAACTGTGAGATTGGCCATGCGTGTCAGTTCCATTTGGACTTCATGTCACTTTGTTGAATGAGGAAACTGTTGCAATGACTTGTAGTCTCCAGCTCTGTAGTCTTTATTGCCTTTACATTTGATAGGGTAAGATGGTTGTGATCTTGGCAAGTGAATTTCTGTGAAGTGAAACACGACTGTTGGTAGGGCTTGGTCTTGCAGTTGGTCCCGTTGGTGATGGCGTAGCTAACTTGCTGAAGGCCCCTGTGCAGCGCCTGAGGTGGGCACCTCCTGTCTGGCATAACCGTTAGTAATTTATTCGCAACCAGATCCTAGTGGCCGGCTGGGTAGTGGCGTCTGTGACCGCGTCACTATCAGATCACACGCTGGTGACAAACAAACTAAGTGGAATTTGTAATAACCATTTTAATCGCTTTATTACAGTAGCTGTAAGTTTGCAAAAATAAAGTAAATTGAGGGAGGTGTGGGTAGTAGTAGTACATTAATATATGTAAGATGTGGACCTGTTTACTTATCCAAGACAACTTGGTGAAGGAATATGATTAAAATGTAACGTAGGCTAGAAAGTAGAACCCGTTCTGTGCTATAAAATGAAGCCATTTCAATTTGTGGCAAATTAAAACGACAACACCAGCTGACAGGATACACAATTGACCTGTTTTACACAAGTTCTGAGAAAGCAGACATCATAAAGTGAGGTATCAATAGTTCCAAGAAATTTGCCTGGTGGGTAGGAAATTGCTTGGTCCTATATATTGCTTGTTTGTCTTTAGTAGTTTCTCCATTTTTAATGGTTTCAGCAGATGGTCTGAAGCCGTTGTATCGCTACTTCCAGACTCGGTAGATGCAACCGTTTCACTCACTGCACTGTCTGAATAACTTGCTCGCGGCCGTTGCAACGATTCACCAGCATCAGCATTCTCAGTTACCACCGCTGGCCCTTGCTCAGTTTTGAGAAAGGTCGAAATCTTGGCAAGCTTAGCGTTTTTTCATTCCTGTTGGCGGCATGACTTACGTTCATCAGTACCACTCTGAGAATGTTTGCCAGATCCGCTGCTACTGGCTGACATGGTGCCATATGGCGTGAGTATATAAAGCATCAAATTATTCAAATAGTCAGTGTTTGCCGACTAATGGGGACCATAACTTAACAACAGAATTGCTAATATTTACTGATTACGAGTTTCGAACTTTGAAAACTGTTGACATCAAATCAAAGTACAAAAGAAACAATTATTTACGGTAATAATGTATATTTACACAATTCATGTTATGTCTTTCAAAACTTCTTCCGGTCACATCCACTATGCAATGCCAAAGGTCGCCAAATTTTGGAATGTGCATTTCTCTGTAAGGTGGACTGACTAGGACATGTTGTGTCTCCGATTAGGCTCTGAGCCTCTGAACTTCCGAAGTCTAAATTCGTGTAAACTGTAAGCCTGCCGAATACGTAATGTCATTATGGATTGGATTGGACTTGCCTGGTGATGGTGCAAACATCACTGAAACTGTGAATTATTAACGCAATGAACTGTGCAAGTGATTTAAGTTATTCAATTTTGTTTTTAATTCTATACGGCTCAGAGTGGGCTCCCCAAGCTCGTAGGCCCTTGTCCTTTGCACAATCTGCACAATTCATTGCTACACCACAGCCCATTGGGTTATCTCCTAAATGAGTTGTAGACTGAAAGATGGTAGGGACTAATAGAGAAAATATCTCGAAGTAAAAACCACTAACTGCCGGGACTCTGAGAGGCAGAAACTGAAGAATAATCTTGGCTGGCTTTGGTCACGCCATGAGCAAAGCTAAGAACTGGGCAGCAGCAATGCAGCATGGTGAGGAGGATTTTTATTTTCTTCAAAAAGTCATGGAAAATGGATTGGCTCGTTTTGAGTGGCGTACCATCGAATTGACACGATCAGGCCCAATTTAAGTGAGCCTGAAAGGATGCTTCTGGCTGTCTAGTTATCTGGCAAGAGAAAGTGGCGCCTTAATCTGTAAAGAGAGAGTGACAGTAGTGGAGCGCAGGGGCAGTCAGTAGGTCAGATCTATAACGATGAGGATTACACAGAGGATTAAAGTGCAATTCGTCAATCACCGACCTGGCTGGAAAGTGCTGAGGCTGCATCCCTCGGAGTTACAGAATGCCGCTCTGCCTGCAGAATGCCCAATTGAGCACCTGAGGCCCTGGAACAGCGGGCCAAACAGGTTATAAAAAGTATTCACCCTCTTGGAAAGTTGTCATATTTTATTGTTATACAAGGTGGAATCATGATGGATTGAATCTGGCATTTTTGACACTGATCAACAGAAAAAGACGCTTTAATGTCAAAGTAAAAACAGATCTGCAAAGAGGTCTTACAGATATAAGACACTGCTCTTCACCCTTCTCATACTCTTACTCTTTGGCCTCAACTTTTACTTTTCCATCCATTTCATTGTCATGCCCATCCTGTATTGCAGTATCATCTATCACTACAATCTCATTTTCCTGACTGTTTTCAGTCTTTTTACAATTTATTTTCTTTCCATAGGATGTGGGCCTTCCAACTCTACTTCTCCTGGGTGCTGTCACACATGTCACGTCCATGTATCACACTCCAGGCTCATTTGAGGTTGAGAAGGGGGCACTGGCGCTGACCTTCTCCTCTTTTGTTTCCTCCGCAGCACAGAAAAGATGCAGCAGTGATGGAAAACTGACTCCGCCCCTTCTGGTTCTCCACCTATAAATGCCACAGCTGCCAGAAGGAGGTGCTCACTTTTGTACTGAATGCACCACTGGACAGAGCTCCTTTCTCAGCTTACTCAGGCCTGATGGCATTTTGCTTTTGAACAGGCTATTGGAGCGGGTAGCTGCTACTTTTGTGTCACACTGGAATTAAACAGGGAAAGCTGGGTTGGTACCCCAAAATTATTTTGTGGTGCCTTGCAGTTCATTACTCGACCACAGATGGTAAAGCAATCCATAGGCTTTGTTAAAATCCTCTACATAGTCAAACATTTTTATGATTTTTTTCTTTTGGATATTTTGCAGCTCATAGTCTTTGTTCTCAAAATGTTTCTATGTTGAACTTGACTTGCTTTCTTGAATCATCTCTACAAATGACTTGCAACTAGTCAATGACTGTTCACATGCACACACAAAACGGGGATAAGGTGAGTAACCCAGTTAAGTCAAAAACATGGTTTCTGAAAAACCTCCATTTATTGTGCAAGTCCACTTATGGAATTCTCCTTTGGCAAAACGCTCCAACGTCATTAAACTGAGCAAAAAAGAGTTAAACTTCATCATCGACTGCTGTGAATCTGAAAACAAGCAAGAAGCCTGTGATTATTTTCTTGTGTTTTATAAATATGTTTAGCTCTTTGTGTGCTGTGAAGTAAATGACATCAATCTCTTTTTTATATACCCAACCTGAGCTCCCAAAAGTTTGATGTATGAACAATGACCACACCATTACCCAAGCACATTATTTCAACATATTGTGAAGAAGGGGGCTGAACGCACCCCTAGAAGAACGGTGATACAATGGGATACAAATACAGTTTTTTTACCTCCTCTTTGCTCAATCAGCTGCTGGCTTGCTGCTGCTGCTGCTGCTGCCGCGCCGCTTGATCTGCTTCTCGCGCGGCGCTTCGAACATTTAAAAGCCTGTACAGCAGCTGTACTTTTATCTTATTACCTTGTCTCTCTTCTTCCCCAGACATCCTGTGCTTTATTCTTTATGCTTTATTATGCTGTTTACGAATAGTTTATGTTTCTTGAAAACCCTGAATGAATCTGTGCAACTGTGTAACCCAAGCTTGACAAGTGGTACCAGATGTGGTTGCACAGATTGATCCTCAGTACAATGTGAATGTTCCGCTTCCTCCAGACCCAGAGATACTGCTTCCTATTCCCTCTGTTGCTCCCAAGGATCTGCTAGTGAAGATGGATACTACGGACGACTCCGAGATATTCCTGCTAGCTTTTGAATACTCAGCAACTTTGATGCACTGGGATAGACGATCCTGGGCTGCCATCATCGTCCCATATTTGTACGGGGATGCCCTGCTTGCGTTGCAGAATGTCCCTCTCCATAAGCTTGGTGATATCATAAATATTGTAATTCACCTTGGATAAAGACATCGGCCAAATAAGTAAATGTAAATGGAGGGTTAGTGCCTCTGACCTCTGAAAAATCATACCAAAGAGAACTCCCATATTCCATAAACGTTTCATCCCACAAGCCATTAGGCTCTTAAATAATGATCAGTCTCTAAATAAGGAAATGATCATATCACGAGAGGGAGTCAAGCAAAAGTTAGAAAATGGGATTTATTAGAAAATGGAATGAACCTTCACAAAACTTATGTCATTTCTCAATGTCATCTCCACCCTTCTCAATGCACTTGCCTGGAAGTGAGTGGCTGGACTCCAACAGAATAAAAGTTTTTTTCTTGTCCTTACAGCCACTCATGCACAGCTTTCTTCATGCCATCATCTGTCATGAATTGATAAACACCCAGATGTTTTTTAGCGGTCCAAAAATGTGGAAATCACACAGTGCCAAAACAGGTGAATAAGGAGGATGTGGCGATACCTCGAACTTCAGTTTCTCCAGACAGACCTTAGCATCTTGTGTGTCATTGTCTTGCAGAAAAATGACTCCTTGAGATAGCAGTCCTCGATGCTTGGATTGAATAGCAGGCTTCACATTGGTTTTCAACAAATTACAGTAACTTGCACCAGTGACTGTAGTACCCCTCGGTATGTAGTGTTCAACAATAACTTGGGTGCACAAGTGGTGGTGAGGACAAGACAAAACCTTTTATTCTTCTGGAATCTAGGCAGGTGGCACAAGTGCATTGAGAAGGATGGATGGAGAGTACATTGAGAAATGGCATGATCAGTTTTGTGAAGGTTTGTTCCATTTTCTAATAAATCCCATTTTCTAACTTTAGCTTGACTCTCTTTTGTAGATTCACCTAAGAAATTATTCTAACCTTAAAAAAAGCTGTCATTGATGAACAAGTAGGATTGTTTGTCAAATGTGAGATCCAGAATCAAAAATCACCCCCAGATTTGTCTTGTGATTTCACTTTTATTGAAAAGTGTCCGAGGCCTCCAGAGAGTCTCGCAATAGTTCTAAACAAACCAAACAAGTTCACCTCAGATTTACTTTCAATTAGTTGGAGGAAATTATTTGCCAACCAGCCTCTAGCTTCCCCAAAGTAGTCAAAAAAGGTCTTCATCAAGCAGGTGTCAGCAGGTTTCACAGACAAATGAATCGGTATATCCTCAACATAAATGTGAATGAAAATGTGTTTCTTAAGGATTTGCCCCAAAGATAACAATTAAATCAAAAAGAGACCCCCACCCCTTAAATGGTGCCCTGTGGGACTCTACATGAGACAACAGCAGATGAGGAGAACTTAATGTTAATGTCACATACTCACCCTTCATGACGATCATTTTAGGCTTTTCCGATTGTGGCAATTGGGAACAACCCATCGAACCTTGTAGTTGAAGCAGAAACCTTGACAGCCTTTATAAAAAGGATCTGGATGAGATGTTGGGACAGCTTAGCTATTAGCCAAACAAACGGGCTTCATGGACTGTATGGTCTCCTCTAGTTCGTCAAATTTCTTATGTTCTTAGGGTTGTTGCTTCATTTAAGCGTTCTGCTGTATATGAAAGAGGGCAGATTTAAATAGACAATGAACCTGGAGATGTAAAGTAATCAAAATAAATCAAAGTCAGGAATCATAGCTAAAGTTCTTTTAACAGGAAAAATGAAACAAAAGTAAAGTAATCTGTCAGAAAAGTGATCTGCAATCTCAGATGCCAGGGAGAGCATCACACTGACTTTTAAACTATTGCACTGTGCACAGTGTAGCAGACTAAAACCCAGCTAAGATTATTTTTTAGGTGGGGATCCCAGGAATGCACACAGCCTTGGTCCGACTCACACACACTCCCTCACAGAGACAAAAAAACAACCGGTAATATAACAGAAATTAAAAAATGTATTAAACAATAATAAATGAAATATAGGCAAACTACAACAATCCCACACCAGTTCCCTTCCAGTGATTATACAATAAAAACAAATTAAGCAAAAATTAAGCAACGACAGATTACTAACAAAAACCACACACGATGAAGTCCATGAAAATGGCAACTGATGAAGTGAAATGACAGAGGTAGATAGTCCAGAGATCAGCACGCTGTATATGAATGTAAAGGTCAGTCCTACCAGTATTTCCTGATGAGATGATGACGTGTGAATGGATCAGGAGCGCTCTTTTTTTTGCAGGCCAACAAAAAATTTTCAGACAGACAGTCCATACACCCAAAACAGAAGACAATCCACGACAAAACAAGAATCCACAGGTAGCAAAACGAGAAGGCAGGCAAACAGACACTCCAGACACGAAACACAAAACACTTTTCTCTCTCTGTAGAACTGGCTTCCTTTTAAACCTCACACCGCCTCCTTGTCCCCAGCAGCCCCTGCACCATAAGCAGTCAGCCAATCAGAGCCACTGCAGGGACTGCTGGGAGTTGAAGTTTAATTCCTCAGTAGCACCGCTACAACAGGTCATAACCTCCCAGCACGAGTCCTTAGCAATATGGAAGCATCCATTACACAAAATGGCGGCAGAAACAATGTAAAAATAATTTAACTAATATAAATAAATTTATAAACCAAACAAGATCAAAACTGAAATTCCAAAATGGTTGTACAGAAGATTATATAAAAAATAAAACGGTAAGGTCAAAAACTTTAAGCTTTCTTCATAACATTAACTAAGAGTGGCTGATTTCTGGTGATACATCGTTTAGAACAGGGACTAATTGGTCCAGGACTTGTGTCCAGTTAAATGTCATGTACATGTCACTCGTCCACCATGATATTAATGAGGAGGGCTCTGGGAGTAGAGTGCACTGTACACACACACACACACAGGAGAAGGACAGTGGAAACACGGACATGCTACTGGCTGATCAGTGCTCAGGTACATGGACTACCTGAGTGAGCCGCATGCCTTCCTCAGCTCTCTGACAACTCACTTTCTCTTTTGTCTTGGTCCTCTCCAGCACCATCTCCGTTACGTCTCACCTCATTGCTCCTCGCCACTCTGGAGATGACCAGTTCTGTCCTTTTACTGTTATCCCCTGATCCCTCCTGATTTCTGTTCACTACAGTTGATGACTCCATTCTTGCCTTATTGATGCCTCCACTATCATCTACATGGAGGAACTACATGGACATGTCCAAATCTCAGCAACCCCTAACATTCCTCATATTGTGAATGCCATGGAGGACAGATGGTCATCCTAGTTGGATGATAGCATGAACTCTTGCAAAGATGGAAGATGCCAGGGGATGGATAAGCAGAAGCCAGAGGCCTGAGCAGTTTCATCTTTCATATGTTAGGTGGTAGTAGTCTGGTGGAGATGTCCCAGCTTGGACACCTACAAGCGTTTATGGGAAATGGAGTCCAGAAGTGCAGCCATGTCAGGTCCTCTGGGTTTCCCAAGGGGCCACTGGTGAGAGAAGACTGCTCTTGTTCCCAAACAACCCAGAAGTGATCCCCACAGATCGTGTTGGGTCACCAGAAGCCTTCCTGGGTCCAGCATAAAAGGAGTGACACTCAAGTGAAGGCAGAAGGAGAGGTAACATTTTTCATTGTTTTTATATGACTGACTGTGTCTGTTATATAAGGTGCCTGGAGGATTAAAAAAAATCCATTATTTGAACCCGTGACTGTGTTGGGCATTATTTGTTGTAGGTTTTGGGGGGTCAGTGGTGCCCCCTACTGGTTACAGTGTACAGGGGCCACCTGTTTCCATAACCCTTCTGAAATACCCATTTACCCGTGGCTTTACCAGCCTCACACATCCTTGGCTGGCACCTCTGCCATGCTGACTGAGTGAGGTTGGAGGGACGGCCACGACTCCTCATCAGGTTAGGGACATTGTGACCCAATTCCAGACGCAGCACCGATTGTCTGTTTTACACAATGAGATGAGGGATTAGCAGGCAAGGCTGCTGAATGGCAGCTGAAAGCTTTAGCAGCCTAATCACTTAACAGGCTCTCCTGACACCCCTTCGTGTCGGACAGTTGTTCTGTCCACCAAAATGAGGCCAGTTGGTAACACTGGAGCAGAGACGGCCATGATGTAAGCAGTTTTGACTCTTATGAAGGGTCGGGCTGAAGGGGTACACTTTCACTATTTTAGCCATCAAACGGAGGCAGCATGGCACCCAAGTGGCTAAGGCGTTCAGTGACGTTGCAATCATTATGTCCTTGTGTGAACAAATCACCTAACCTACCTGTCTGATGAAAAGTGGAAAGACCTGGGGTCTTATTTTTTAAAACATTGCATGGATTTGAGCATGTACACAAAAAAAGGAAAATGCATACACCAAAAAAAAGAGTCTAATTCATAAAACCTGGCGTACACACATTTTCATGCAATTTACCTTTACAAATCACAATCGTCTTGTGTATGAGGAAGAGCCTCGAATCCAATCTGGTTGCCACCCTGAAACAACCATATATGCACTATGCTAGTCAACCTCAAGCTTATATGCAATCAGGGTGCTGTAGACCTTCATTGGCTGGTTGGGCAACCTCCCGCCTGACGCATCAAGACACCACCACCAGCATCTTGATTGTCTGTCAGGAGTATTAAGGTGTACTTCATGGCATTGAAGCACAAAGTCAGAGAAAGACGTAAGGCACAAACATCTGAGTGGGTACCAGTTATCACATGGCACATGTAATGACGTGATTGCTGTTACAGTGAATATTACAGGGCATATGGAAGACCGATAGTTCAGCCAGTTATGTCACCAACAAGCCGATCACTGCCTATAGCACCATCACATCTGTCAAAGCAACTTTATCTCAAAATAAATTTATTACAGGTTGACCAAGGCCATAGAGAAATGATGTTTGCCAACCACATCTTGGATGACTTGTGCATTAATGGAATGTCTCTGCTTACGGTTAACAAAAGCAACTTCATTCTCGCTAGGTGTCCTTATTGCTATGAGTGCTGCCAATTGCCCCGATTACATTAGGAAAACCCAATGGCTCTTGGGAACTTAAATCAAATCATAAGCCAGTAATCATCATGGGCAAAAAGAATCCTGCCCGTCCCTAAAGGCTTGTTCCTTTAACATATGGCCATTTGTGTAGTTTTCAAGGAGTGCCAAACAGACCATCAGGCTATGAACAGGGTGAATCCAGCAGGGGGCACTAGCCGCCTGGTTGGAATAAGTTGTTTTGTAATTGCGGCATGTTACATAAACCGAAACTATATAGATATAATATAAAAAGCAGATAACCCTCCCTTAGTGATACGACGGTAAGAAATCACATAGGAGAAATAACTTAGCTTTCGTTAATGACAGTTTACACGGCATAACAGATGAGGAAGCCATGACTAGACCATTACCGAAGTGGGAGCTCGATGTATAGAGTCTGCCATTTTCGTCGTTGTGCTGGAAGGATTTTCAGGATCGGATGACATTATCTCCCATCCATCCGTCGGCTTTAAAGGTGTGCCAGGCAATGTCCCAACGCTTTATACTCTTTCTCAGTGTGCAGGCCCCTACTTAGGTAAATCATGCCATTCCAAACAAGGAAAAGAAAATCCAATGTCATGCTGACTCTGACACACAGAAATAGTGCATGTTGCCCATTTCGCAGTTGTTCTTAACTTGTCTTGTCTTAAAAAGCTTACCTAGCAGTTCTTATATGGTGAACTCCTGTGTGCTAAATCTGGCCTTGTGTTAGCTGTACATGTGAATGGATTTATAAAATATTTTTTGTACAGAGAACGGTGACATATTAAACTTATATTCTGATTACATAAGGCATGAGATTTGTAGCTTTCTGTATACAAAGAGTGACTCACGTCTGTGTTTTTACTGCTCTTTGGTTTCTAATCTTAAAAAGTGACAACAGTAAACTGACAAAAGCCAAAAATGTTCTTCAGTGCAAATACGCAGCATTGGCCCTCTCACAAGCCAACTAAAATATAGTTCTGTTCATTATGAACATCACTTTTATCATTTTTGAAGTTTAATATGTTTGACACATCAGCGCACATTATAATAACGGCTCAGTGATATGAATTGTTACATACACGAGTTGTCATTTGGATGGTTTATGCATTTCCCTACTTGGACAAGGGTGTCATCATTTCCCACTTTCTCTGAAATGTTTCGTACAGATGGGTCAGAGTTGTCGTAAATATACACAAGTTCTCCCATCAGGTTTACTGTTATAAATCCCGACTTTTTTGTGGAAAGTTGTGCATGCGCATTTTGATCTTCTTTTATGGATGTGCACAAGTTTTATACGTCTGTCCCCTGAGATGAAACTGAAGGAGATCTTGGAAAAAATATAATATTTGATTTTTTTTTGGTATTTGATACACTGTATTAATCCCCAAGGGGAAATACTTAATAATATCATCCATCCCTCCATTATCCAACCCACTATATCCTAACTACAGGGTCACGGGGGTCTGCTGGAGCCAATCCCAGCCAACACAGGGCGCAAGGCAGGAAACAAACCCCGGGTAGGGCGCCAGCCCACTACAGTATTCAATAATACTCTAAATATAGTATACTTCTAAACACTGCTCCATTCAGAAACCTTTTTAAAGAAGCTCTCTATTTTCTTTTCCTTTTCTTTTTAATTTGATAAACTATTGTATTATTAATGTTAAGATCTGGCCTCTGGATTGTTAGTATAAGTTTCTCTGAATTGCTCCAGTTGGAAAACCAAATGAAATGGAACCCAATTGTATCATAAATGTTGTAAGTCGCCTTGGATAATGGCGTCAGCCAAATAAGTAAATGTAAGCCTCTGACATCATAGAAACAGGGAACTGCACAAAAAATGGCAAGCAAATCCACCAGCCGGCAGGAGAAGAAATAAAGGCCTTCTTTTGGTCATTCGTAGAAAAACAAAACTGTCATCATTTGAACTGTTTCAGGAACAAGGTTAACAAACGACAATAACATTGCATGACTTCATTTTCTAAAGCCCCTCCTTGTGATGTTACAGGTGAGTGGTTCAAACTGAATGGCGGCCCAAGAATGAGAACAATGACATTTATTTTTATAGCACATTCTCATACAAATGATGTCGCTCAAAGTGCTTTACATAATGAAGAAAGAGAAAAAAGACAAAATAAATAAGAAAATACAATTAGGGAACACTAATTAACATAGAATAAAAGTAAGGTCCGATGGCCAGGGAGGACAGAAAAAACAAAACAAAACTCCAGATGGCTGGAGAAAAAAATAAAATCTGCAGGGGTTCCAAGGCCACGAGACCGCCCAGCCCCCTCTAGGCATTCTACTTAACATAAATGACCTCACAATCAGTCCTCATGGTATTCAGGGTTCACATGGAAGAACTTGAAGGTGATGGTCATGTGGACCTCTGGCTTTTAATCTATCAGTGTAGGGACATCATGGTGCTTTGAGCAGGTGATGGTGGCGCAGATCAACCACACAAAACCAGAAAAAGAACAGAAGAGAAAGTAGGGGTTAGTACGGATTTCAGAGCCACCATGAATGATAATGATAATTAATTTAATATACAGAACATCAGGATTAAACTAAAATGAAGCTCTGAGAAAGCTATGTTAAACTAATGAATTTTTAGCAGTTTTTAAAGTGCTCCACCGTATTAGCCTGGTGAATTTCTATCAGTAAGCTATTCCAGATTTTCGGTGCATAACAGCAGATGGCCGCCTCACCACTTCTTTTAAGTTTAGCTCTTGGAATAATAAGCAGAAGTTCAATTTGGCTTCAAGAACAGCAGAAACCTGAGGAAATCGGATTGACGAGGGAGGGACACCTCTGAGGCCCCCAGTACTGGAGGCTATAAACCCCAGAGGCCACCTCTGATTCACCATGTTGTCCTCAGCGAGTTCACCATTTATAGAAATGTGAAATGGGGGTTGGTGCAGGAAGGTGGCTTTTTAACTAAGGTATTCTAATGAAATCGTCTGGGCCCAAGAAACACATTTGCCAACATTAAAGTTTTAAAGATGGGTTGTCTTGTTGAGTTTTGGAAGGAGTAAGCCACCAGTGGTAAGATCTCACTTTTTGTCAGACAATATTTACCAAAGTAAGGATAGCCCTAAAGAAACTCAAAAATGACCAGAAGGCCTATTATGTTATGTCAACTCATGAAGACCAGGGATTTAACTACGGACCCCTCCAACCCTCCCTCCCTCCCATTCAGACTAGTCGGATAAATTAGGGCCAAAGAGTCCAGGTTTAATCAGATTACCTGCTTGTGAGGATTAGCCTAGAAAAGAGATTAAACGCTCCACACCAAATGCACAGGTAGGCGAGTGATGGTGGGCTCACACTCGGCCTCTCCCTCACAGACTAATCCCAATTTGTGTTAATGTGCTCAGCCACACGACAGGACATAAGCAGACCATCAATAAGAAACAGAGCCATGTCCATCACTGTTTGGGGGTATCCTGTTATAGAGCACAGTGGGATGGGACAAACACGGAGTAAAAGAGCCATTCCAAAATAAAAAGGAGAACGCGGACAGCTCAGGGTGGAAAGCCAAAGCACAAACTGAGATGCTGGACTTAGAGCTTCTGTAGCACACTGATGCTTACGTTGTGCAGCGCCCAGGTGGGCAGAAACATACCCTATTTTTGCATGAGTCACAGATCTTTGCAGTGGTAAAAGATGCTACATAAAATGAAAATTGTTGATCACTTTTTCCAGTTCATTTTCACAAATTAAAAAAGCATGTCAAGCAGAAGACGCTTTGTTTGGGATGCTGCTGTCAAAGGCTTTAGCCTTCAGTCCATTGCTATACAGCCCAGCAATCATGCGCATGGTGGCTGGCCCCCCGTATGCAGACCATGGGCACTGTGGGCTTGGCAGAACCCAATTAAATACCACACTGGCTAAGGTGCTCCTTAGCAATGTTAGCAAAGTGGCAGTCCAAGTTCAGTAAGCCCCTCACTCACCCAGTGCTGTTTTGGTAACACTGGCCGATGTGGTCACTACCCCATTGTTTCCAACTTATTAATGTTGTCACAGAGTAAACAATGCAGTGAGTTTGTGTTTTTGGTGGGTTTTAGATCTTTGATATTGGAACGAGATGTTTAGGTTAGGTGGCAGAGTTTCTAGCTAGATTATATAACAAAATCTTGAAAAGTGAGAAGAAGCCTGAGGAGTGGAATAGAAGTACCGGTATATTAATACCAATTTTCAAGAATAAGGAGATGTGCAGAGCTGCAGTGATTAGAGGGGTATAAAGTTGCTCAGCCACACCATGAACTTATGGGCAAGAGTGATTAGCATTTTCAACAGAAATGAATGTACTTATTGGGCTGATGCCTTTATCCAAGTTTACTTACAACTATTATGAAAAAATTGGTTAAATTTTTTTAGGTCTTTCGATTGGAGCACAGGCAGGTGACGTGACTTGCTTATGGTCACACAATGTCAGCAGTGGGATTGGAACCAACAACCTCTGGGTTTGAAATCCAAAGTCTTAACTACTACACCACACTGCCTATGGATGGACGCTAGGCTGAGAGGAGAGGTGGCAATCTATGAGCAGCAATATGGTTTTATGCCAGCAAAGAGTACTACAGATTTGAGGTTTGCTTTAAGAGTGCTGATGGAGAAGTACAGAGAAGGTCATAAGGAACTGCATTGCATGTTTATAGACTTAGAGAAAGCATATGACCAGGTGCCAAGAGAGGAGTTATGGTACTAATCCACAACTCAATAGTCTTCTCTGTCTCTTTTCCTTCTCTTCCACTAATCTCGTCAAGCTTCGTCTTTCTCCTCCTCCCGACTCTGGCTCCCCCAGTAGTGGCTGCTGGCTTCTTTTATAACACACCCAGAAGTGCTCCAGGTCCTTGATTACTCATTTCCGGCAGCACTTCCGGGTGTGGAGGAAGAACTACCCATAAGGGCTCAGCAGCTCCTGCTTCAGCACCCCCTGGTGGTACCTGTGGATCCCAACAGGGCTGCACCAAACTCCAACTCCCATGAAGCCCTGTGGGAGGAGGGTTGCCATTTAGTGTCCCAGGAGAGATAACACTCTGGTCATGCTTGCTCCCCGGGTCCCTCCAGCGTCGAGGCGTCCTGGTCGGGCAAGGGCCCCAGCCACACGCTACTGCTGTTTCAGTTTTACCTTGAGAGTGGTGGCTTGAGCGTGTATATTTTGTATATTTTCCTCTTTTGCTCGACTGACAGCCAGGCAGAGTGCGGGCACAAACAGCCACACAACAGTGCCCTCCTTCTGAAGGCTTTAGGTAAGTTAACTGAAAGAGTACAAAGTGACTCATCTGGAAATAAATGGAAGAGGAAAGCAATCATATAAGCATATGTAAGCTATGATATTGTAATAAGGAGCACCTGCTATTTCAGAGCACAGCACTACTGAAAATGCCAAATTTGATGGCCAAGCTGTAAATAGAAATGGACCAATCAAAATAACTGGTCCAGTGAGAGGCGGACTCAGGATGAAAAGAGGGCAGCTGGAAGTCACACGGGGGCAGCACTCCTCAGCAGAGGATATAAAAATGAAGGCTGGAGCCATGTGGCAGGTGAACATGTGACTGTGGGATGCTGTTGAAGTACTTAGGGTAGGGCACGAGTGGAAAGTGCTGTCTGTGGCATTTGCTAATCATCAGATACTACTCTATTGGGTATACCGTATATACTCACATATAAGTCGGGTCTTGAAACCCGAAAAATTGATCACAAAATCAGACCGCGACTTATACGCCCGTTCAAAAATGCAACACAATTTTTTTTTTCCATCTTCTTGCCTCCTCCAATCTCATATCAGTTTCTCAGACACATCGAATTTTGTTGCAGCAGCACAGTTACCAATTTCTTTCACCACTTCAACGACATTTAATTTAAAACCAGCTTCATATTCTCTTCTGATCGAACGCTCCATCATAGATAAGTGATGCTCTTACGATAAAGGTGTATGAGGGTGTGATATACAGAAAACACAAACCAATGCAAACGTTGCTTTGAAATAGTTTGGGTATTACTGTGTGGTCACTTGGGCACAATACATAGAAAAAAAGGCAGTGTGCTCTGTGGTTACTCTCTCAGGTACGTTTTAGCATATCATAATCTCTTGGACCAATAGCGTGAGTTTTCCACATTCGACTTATAAAACCGGCATTATAAAATACCAGAAATTATACGGTAAAATCAAGCTCCAACTTCTCCATGGGAGAACTTATCCGCAAGTACATATAGTACTTTCAAAAATGTAATGTTTAAGAAAATTGAACAACATTTAGTCACAGACCCTGCACCACTAACACAGGTCAGTCGATGGCATTTTTAACAACACTTGAATTGCAGTCTGCTGTGTATGGAAGCTGTTGAGCTACCACAAGCCTTTTTGTTCCCCTTTTTTAACTTCCCCAGGACAAGGTACATTTGTGTTCAGAATTAAAAATCAATTTTTTTTTTTAATTGATCATCAAACACATACAGCAAGATTCTTATTTGTATTATTTGTGTTATGAAACTTGAGAGTTCCAAAGATCACAAGTCTTTAAAAGTCCTTAAAAATGCCCACTAGAAGGGTGAAAATGGCAAAACCTGGTTAATAACAAGAACAAACATAGGCATTTTATAAAATGAAAAGATTAATCTATCCAAAAATGACCAGAGATACAAAAAAAAGCTCTGAGGAGCACAAAAGAAAAATGAGATGCCAAAAAAAGGCAATCTATGGCAAACAGGTCTCCAAACAGTAATTCAAAAAGGCAAAGAAAAAAAATGCAGCAAAAAGAGGCACAGAAAAAAATCAGAAGTTCAACTCACAAACTCCCAAGCACATTCTAATGAACCGCAAGGGACTGTGACTTTCCTTAGTCTTTATGGGGCTGAAGGCAGTCCTTTGCAGTGATGAGCAGGTAGCCCTGTTTCTTGGTGAAGGACCCACAAAATACATGGAATATAACACAAGATACATAAAGACAAAGAATCTAATTACTCAACAATGTTAACAGAAACTAAAAAGAGATTAAACAGGGATTTGAACCTCAGCAAAAACTTAACCACCTCCTCACAAAGTGACCAATATAGTCCAACAGATGTATCATTCTCTGAAAGGAACAGCATAAAGAAGAGACTGGAGCCAGGCATGGCAGACTGGGTGATAAGGACACCTCATGGTAGTTCCATTGGTACAGACGAAACAGGCAAATCACTTCCTGGAGGGCTAAGTGAGGGAGACGTGAAGGGCAGATCACCTTCTGGTGGTCCTTACAGAGCAGACATGACAGGCAGATTGCAGTCTGGTGGTCCCAGCAGGACAGCAGGCAAGTGGGCACCTCCCGGCAGGGATGACTGGGCTCAAACACATAAGCTAAGAGGTGAGTTTTTATTTTCTATACTGTGTCTCTGAAGCCCTTGACTGTAACTTGAAACTCAATCAAATAATAATTTCCAGATTTCTTAAAATAATTTCCTAACCATATTTAGACATCTATTATACTGTATATTTCAAGATATGTTAAAATACCAAAGTTAATCCCATTGAAAAATGCAACCAGTTTGACTAGAAGTTATTTTGGAATGCCTTCAATTGCCTTTCAGATATCTCAGAACACCTACAGATTTATTTTGAGATAGTGTGTCCTCTTTCATTTCAGGGGATTTGTATTCATTGCGGTCACACCATGTAGAAATGACACTTTTTATTGTGTGGTCCCCCCATTTGAAGGCATCATAACGTTTGTGACACAGCAATGGCAGGTCTATTAAAGTTGTCATATTTACGACTTTGTCACTTATCCCTTGCATGCAATGACTGCTTGAAGTCTACGATTCATAGACATAACCAAGTGCTGAGGATTTTCTCTGATGATGCTCTGCCAAGTCATCGTCGGCTCCTGCTTGTTTTGGGGGCTTGTTCACTTAAATTTTCTCTTCAGTATATGGAAGGCCTACTTAATTGGATTTAAATCTGATGGCTGGTTTGGCCATTCAAGAATTGTTCATTTTTTAGCTTTGAAAAGCTCCTGTATTGCCATAGCAGTGTGTTTGGATCATCATCTTGTTCTATGATGAAGTGTCATCCAATGTGTTTGTTCCGTACTGACCCCTACTCTCTTTTTTGTTTCTTTTTCCGGTTTCTTTGTGGTGGTGGCCTGCGCCACCTCCACCTACTTAAAGCATCATGATGCTCCAACAATGATGGATGGATTAAAAGGCAGAATTCTACGTTACCATCATCATCATCAAGCCCTTCCGTGAGAACCCTAAATCCAAAGAGGACTGTTTCATTTATGTTAGGTAGAATGCCCAGAGGGGACTGGGCGGTCTCATGGTCTGGAATCCCTACAGATTTTATTTTTTCTCCAGCCGTCTGAAGTTTTTTTGTTTTTTCTGTCCCCCCTGGCCATTGGACCTTACTCTTATTCGATGTTAATTAATGTTGATTTATTTTGTTTTCTTATTGTGTCTTTTATTTTTCTATTCCTTATTATTTAAAGCACTTTGAGCTACTGTTTGTATGAAAATGTGCTATATAAATAAATGTTGTTGTTGTTGTTGTTTGGGGGCTTTGACTGGAACCTGAGCAGATCAGATGCTTCTACACACCACAGAATTCATTGTGTGACTGCTATCAGCAGTTCCATCATCAATGAAGATAAGAGTGCTGATACCTGTGGCAGCCATACATGCCCAAGCCATAACACCCCCACCACCATGTGTAACAGATGAGGTGGTGTGCTTTGCATCTTGGGCAGTTCCTGTTCATCTCCTCACTATGCTCTTGTCATCACTATGATGGTTCACCTTTGTCTCATCTGTACATATGACCTTTTTCCTAAAATTCTTTAGGCTCTTTTAACTCCTTTTTCACAAACTGTAATCTGGCCACCTTGTTTTTGTGGCTAACTATCGGGTTACATCTTGCAGTGTGTCCTCTGTATTTCTCTTCATGAAGTCTTCTGCAGATAGTCGTCTCTGACACATTGTCTTCTGCCTCCTGAAGACTGTTTCTGATCTGTTAGACAGGAATTTGGGGCTTTTTCTTTACCTTAGTGAGGATTCTTCGGTCATCAGCAGTGAAGGTCTTCCTTGGCCTAGCAGTCCCTATGTAACTACTGATCTCACCAGTGTGTTCTTTCTTCTTCGTGATTGTATTTTTGTGGTATTTCCCTCTACTTACCCTTTACTTAGGAGAAAGTGTAAACATCAGATTCGTTACCGAGTTTGTCTACTGTTTCACCTTAAGATTAATACACGCATACATAGCGATACGCATACACACAAAAACTCAACAATGCCCTATGAGTGGCGCACAAACAGCTGGTTAATCTCTAGCACTTTAAATCACACAAGTGCCTTATGAATAACACAACTTGTCAATCTCCTAGGACTTCATGAGACTTATATACACACAGACCCTAATCACAACAGTGCCCCATGAATGACACACACACGCTAATTAACCTCTAGCACTTTAAACCACACAAGTGCCTTAGGAATAACACAGCCTGTCACTATCTCAGCACTTCAAGAGACTTACTTATTATCGGCACGAACAACATACAATGTTTTAATGATATCTTACACCTAAATATTACTTTTGGTCTACAAGAATACATTTAAACATACAAAGGCTCAGCACTTTTGACTATAGGCCATTTATCAGCCAGGAATGCCTTGCTTATGTACTGTTCTCTACTATTGGGTGGAGCTCTCACCCTCAGACCTTAATAAACCTCGCAAACCTCCGGCTGCACCAGGTGCTCAAAGAAATCTACCTCATTACTTCAATCACTCTAGACATTAAGACAAAGCATAGAAAGTTAAAAGCAGCATGGTATTTATTACCAGAATAATAATAATACCACTGGAACAAATAATAATAGAAAATAGGACTGATAGAAAAGTCTGACAAGGATGATTGTCGTAGGCAGCTTGTGATCGAGCACTTGTAGCTGTTCATGATGCTTTTCTGACGATCAGATGGAAATGGCCGCATGTTGCCATCACTCTGTTCTCTTCTGATGTATTCGTCCCTTCTTCTTCCTCCCTCCTTTCTATGTCGCTCTTCAGATGAGGCATATTTATTCTAAAATTCTACCGGGGGGGCTTTCCAAGATGTGTTTGTTAGATATTCTGATTGGTTGGCTGTTAATACAATGAATGAATTCACTGCCCGTTTTCCCAAACAATAAAACTTTTTTGATGTTCTCTGAGGTACCGGCAGGTCTTCCTTTCCCAGGCTGTAAAATAATTAGATGCCCATCCTTTCTCAGGTTATAAAGTAATTGAGCTACCAGCATGTCTTCCTTTCTTTGTTGGAACAGCCGTTTTAAAAGTGAGGTATACCTGGGAAGAAGACATGCTTTGATTTGTCCTGAATGCAGTTCATCCATTGTTTTGTCTTGAACAAAATATAATAGAAATATAACCCAAAATGTACAGATTTTGTACCCTACAACAGTGATATTCCAGGCAGTTGATTTAGGTCATCCTAAGGTTTTATCAAAGTCTCATTTTTTCAGCCTCATAAGTGGCTTCTTTGACTTTCATTGGCACAACTCTTGTCCTCATGTTAGCAACTACTGACTCCAAAGGGCAAAAGCAAGCTGAGGTGTCTTATGAAGCAATTAAACACACCTGAGGAATCACAAACAAATGTTACTCAAAATGTCCCAAACATGCGGGCACCATGTATAAAAAGTGTTGTCATTTGTACATGCTGTGACTGAAATGCATGAAAATCACAATCAATGAAATTCTGTAATGTGCACTTTAATTTCAATGTCTGAATTGTTTGATTTGTAATTTTAAACTGTGTAGCAGAGGGGTAAATCATGGTTAAATGTGTCTTTGCCCAAACAATATTGAGAGCAGCTCTAAATGTATTTGAGATATATCAGATTGCACAGACACTTATCTCAAGGAATCTTGAAATGCATTTGAGATATTCTAAAATGAACAGAGAGTTATTTTCAGATGCAGTGGGTTACCTTTCTGCACTTTTTCTGATTTCATTGTGATTGGATGCATTTGCCATTTCTGCCTACTCAATCTACACTCAATAACTCATAATGACAAAATGAAATCCTGTTTCCAGAAAGGTTTACACATTTACTAAAAATCAAAAACTGAAATCTTTCATTCCCATATAGTATTCAGACCCTTACCTTACCTGTGATACTCCATATATTGGTCAGGTTCATCCTGTTTGCTTTAATCCTCTTTGAGATGCTTCCAGAACTTGTTTGAAGTCCACCTGGGCAAACTGAATTAACTGCCCATTGTTGAGAAAGGCACACATACACCTTTATATAAAAGGACCCACAATTCTTTTGCAAATCAGAACAAAAACCAAGCCATGATGTCCAAGGAACCCTCTGTGGACCTCTGTGATCAACTTGTGGAGAGTCAAGGGGATAAAACCGTTATTAAAGCTTTGAGTGCTTCCAGGAGCAACGTGACTTCAAGAATTGCAAAATGTAAGAAGTTTGCCACAACCAGGTGTGACAGATAGGGGGCGCTGTCGTCCCCTTGAACCCTCAGACTAGACGCCAGACACCAGGTAAAAGTCCAATAATTTTCTTTATTTGGACACAATAGCGCAGAAAGCACCCTCCACTCCACAATACTCATATAATAAACCAACACAATACTAATAAACAATAACTCCTCCACTCCCAGACGTGTTGCACTCCTTGCAATCCAGCTCAGCTCACTCGTCTGGGATCTCCCAGAGTCCTTTATAGTTCATGACCCGGAAGCGCTTCTGAACCCCTGTCCATGTGACTTCTTAGCACTTCTGGGTCAGATCAAAACTCCTCTTCTTCAACCCAGAAGCACGTCATTCCGTTTGTCCATATGACTAGGATGCACTTCCGGGTTGTAGGCAAAATAGTCATTGCTCCTCCCTGCAGCCCCCGTGGTATCCAGCAGGGTTGTGGATAGAATCTCCATTGTCCATAATTTCCTGCTGGCATTTGGGGCACCTCCATGCTGCAGGGAGGGCTCCACCTGACAACCTGGGGGTATTGGCCAGGGTGACTGGCTGGCCATATTCCACACAGGATTCTTCTTACATTTGGCCATCCAACCAAACTGAGTAACTGGGTAAGAAGGGTGTTGACTAGGAGGTGACCAAGAACCCAATGGTCACTCTAACAGAACTTCTGAGATCCTCTGATGATCTGGCAGATCCAATCTGAAAAGATGACCATCTCTGCCAATCTCCTGTTAGATGGAAGCCAAATTTGAATAGAAGGCATATGATGGCCTGCTTGAAGTTGGTCAAACAGCATTTAAAGGACTCTGAGAGCTTGAGGAAAAAGATCATCTGATCTAACGAGACAAAAATTGAACTCTTTGAGCAGAACTTCAAGCACCACATCTTTTGGAAGAATTTAGAGGATAGCACTGGTTAGCTTTGTTGGGCTCAATGGCCTGTTCTTGTCTAGATTGTTCTAATGGTGAAGACCACACACTTCTCGCCTCCTGCCTAATACCATGTGCTACCAGGTTGCTTATGCAAAAAATCCAAAGGGGACAAAACCCAACAAAAATGAGGCATCCTTTTTGGAATACATTGCTTTTATTTTTGAAAAGTTTCAAATACAAATATACAGTCGACGGATTAAAACAACTGATGTACGAAAGTAAAATTAAAAATCAATATGTGCAAATAGCCTATGGCAACTGTTATTATACAAAGAAGTCTGCATTAGTACAGGAACAGAAAAACACAAACATTAAAAGAAACGCACACCGGTCACAGAGGCATCTATCACAGGTTTTCACACACACAGCTTATGGAAATGGCTGGAAAATCCTCACAGAAAAAGGTCAGGTGAGCTTATGTGGATGAGGAAGCGTCGCTAATGTTGTCGTCTCTTTTTCTTTTCAGAGACTAACACTGTCTGCAGTAACTGTACATTTGTCCCTAACATTTTATTTTAGGTGACAGCTAGAAGTGAATTTGATGTTCAGAGGGTGTAAAATTTCATCGCTGCATTATTGATTTCTTAATTTCTCATTTATACGCCCACAACTGTGTTATCTTTTTAAGGTCTTAAAAGAAACTGGGATCACATTGTTTTAGTTTTGCTTTTTTTTAATAATAATGATATGCATTGTATTTTGGTCTCCTTTGACTCCAGTTTTTGATATTTTATCAGTTTCTAAAGGGATGGACTCCAGAAGCCTCTACATACCATGTGTGACTGCAACTGTTTCCCCGTTTTTATGTGGAGGACTAATGGAGGCTGACATCTTATTGCTGTGGGTCGTGTGGAGGTGTGTTCATTTACACGTGCTGCCATGCCCTTATCACATATTCTAAGACCGCGTTTTGGCAGCACAGGTTTTTCTTCTTGTTCCATTATGCAACTCGCTATATCCTAACTACAGGGTCACGGGGGTCTGCTGGAGCCAATCCCAGCCAACACAGGGTGCAAGGCAGGAAACAAACCCCGGGCAGGGCGCCAGCCCACCACAGTGCATCAATCAACAGTCAAGTCTAAATGTTGGTTTTAGTTTTTAAGTGGAATATATATGATCTAATGTGATACAATTAAATTCATTGCTATATTTTATTTATTTGTCCTAAGTTTATGCTTGATGGCTGTGTTTTTTTGTCAATTGTTTTTATTGTCACATCGCTATGCTGACAAACTAAATTTCTTTTGGTGACTAAACAAATTGAATTGAAAAGCCCCATTCAGGTAATCCTCTTCCTTTTCCTGATACATTTCTCTTTCACCAGTAGGTGGCACCTTGTGCATGTGTAATGAGACTGTAATGGGTGGCACTCATTCAACATTAGGCTGTCTTTGAACTGAAAGAGAGACGCCAGACGCCTTGTACATTCTGAATCAAATCATATTGACAATAAAAAAACAAAGCATGATTGTATGAACTACAGAGTATGTGGGCTCCGTTGATGTTTATATGTTTCAAAATGCTTTGCTTCCTATCTGTTTAAATAAATCTGTGTCTTCTTAGGGAGTAAAGGCCGGGGAAGCTGTTAAAAAGCAGGGCCTGTTAAATGCCACTGAGGCATTCCTTGTGTGATTGTGGGCTATACAAGAAAAAAAAACATGTTATTTTTGTTATGTGTATTCATTACAGGGTGGCACGGTGGCGCAGTGGTAGTGCTGCTGCCTCGCAGTTAGGTGACCTGGGTTCGCTTCCCGGGTCCTCCCTGTGTGGAGTTTGCATGTTCTCTCTGTGTCTGCGTGGGTTTCCTCCGGGTGCTCAGGTTTCCTCCCACAGTCCAAAGACATGCAGGTTAGGTGCTTGGTGTATGGGTGTGTGTGTGCCCTGTGGTGGGCTGGCACCCTGCCGGGCATTTGTTCCTGCCCTGTGTTGGCTGGGATTGGCTCCAGCAGAAACCCATGACCCTGTGTTAGAATCTAGCGGGTTAGATAATGGATTAATTATGTAATCAGGTTGGAAAATGACTGATATATATATAGATATATAGACATACACTCTGGGGTGCACAGCTCCCCATCACAACAGTCAGAAGTCTCTGTTCAAAAATGTTTATTTAGCAGTGGAGAAACACCTTCCCTCGCTCCCCACAGGAATGCACAGTACAACTAGTGCAAATGGCACAATGCAGCACAGCACTTTTCTTCTCCTTGTCTTTCTCTTTCAGTCACCTCCACAGGCAAGCTTCATCCTTCTTCCTCCCGACTCTGGCTCTGTCTGCAATGTAGTTGGCTCCCTTTTAAGGCGCATCTGGGAGTATTCCAGGTGGCTTATTAGGGAGGTCTGGAATTACTCCCAGGTGTGGCAGAAGCCCAAAGTAGAGCTCTGCAGGTCCCACAGCTCCCACTGGCAGCATCCATGGAACCCAACAGGGCTGTGCTGACATACTGTATAGTAATTCCTATTCTCCCCTGTGGGAATCGGAGGTGCTGTTGCAACCTATGGGGGCTGGCATGTAGTAGTTTGGGGGAGATAGCGCCCTTCCAAAACCATCTCCCCTTGTCCTTCCTTTAAGGATGCGTCCTGGCCAAGTAAAGACGGCGGTTGTCCCTCACAATATATA
>JANRMT010062796.1:87876364-87893024 GCA_026402145.1 Polypterus bichir lapradei | reverse complement strand
ATATGGACGGATGTACAAAGTTATTCGTGGCGTAAAGCACTTTGGGAAAGCAAGCATTACATTAAATGAATACACCAGAAACAAGTATGGAGGGTGTGTGAGAGTGTAAGCCTTTGTGATAAAGAACAATACGGCTAGGGTTTGGTAACACTAGTTTTGAGAGGCAGTGTGTACACTTAAAAAACAGTATCAATCAATGACTGCATTATAAACTGCTTTGTAAAATGTCAGAGAAAGGCATTCGATAGTCTAAAAACTGTAGAGTCCTACTTGTGCTAAAGCCTGCTTTTCAGTTAAGTTTGTTATTAAAGGCACTGTATAGAAGATCAACTGACTGACTGACTGACTGACTGACTACATAAGCTGCCTTATGATTATTTGCATTATGGAGGGTGCTATCTTACATGTAAAGCTCAATGTGTGTGTGTGTTTCTTCTCGATACAATTCCACATCCTTGGTCCAAGCTCAGCAGAATTTTGCACACATATGCCACTTTGTCATGAAGACAACCTAGACTACCTCAGAACCCACCATTTTGACCCTGGGGGTACCTTTGTTTTTTTCCCCTTTTTTTTTACAGTGAGTGTTAGGGACAGTGCCACCTGGTGGATCACCTGTGCCACTGAGGTTGACAGCAAGTGAAACACCAGAACAGACTGAAGCTACACTAGCAGACAAAAAAAAAAAAAAAAAAATCAGAGGTTAAATGACTTACCCAGGCAACACTGGGTGCTGTTGCTGCTAGGGCGGAGTTGTGGCTCTGAGGCTAGGGATCTGCACTGGCAATCAGAAAGGTTCCGGTTCGAATCCCGTAAATGCCAAAAGAGACTCTGCTCTGTTGGGCCCTTGAGCAAGGCCTTTTATCTGCAATTGCTGAGCGCTTTGAGTAGTGAGAAAAGCGCCATATAAATGCAAGGAATTATTATTATTAGTTTACAATAAAAACTGACTGAATTGTGATTGTTATTGCTTTTGATTACACTTTAATATTAATGAATATAACAGATATTTAAGGACTGTAACTTCTCTTGTATGCTAGGTGAAGAGTATAGTAAATATGCTCATTTTCAAAGGCACAATATATAATAGAATTGACTGATCGGTGCATTTGACTGAATCCTCAGTTACACTGGACAATGAAGATTTTGCTACTTGAACACTTTTGGGTGTATGTAAGCCTGTTGATCGCACAAATCCTTTTTCTATCAAATTCTTCTTTGCAAAAACTTCAATTATGGCATATTATCAGAACAACATGTCATTGTCAGCCATTTTCTAGCCCAGAACTATGAAAAGCGTGCCTGAAACAAGTGATGTAATTTTTCCTTCTCACAATAGTGGAAAATTTTGGGCCACATTCCACGCAAAATCAATTGCCACAGAGCAGTAAATATTTCTAAATATGTTTCCATCTGAATCCATCACTGCAAGCCGACTACAGTTAGATGTGGAAACAAGAAGGATCAGATGCTGAGTAGAAATGAAAATCAGCAGTAGACTATTTTTATTTCAATTGAACTACTGCAACGTGTCAGCATCATTAAGTGACTAAACACACTAAATTCAAAAAACTGAACTTCATGTTGCTCCAAATTCCTATGTGACACAGTTGATCTGAAATGATATTTGTGTTCAGCTTGAAACTATCTATCATAATCACCAAAATGTTTTCAGGAAGCAAAACATTTCAAAAATTTGTTCTCCAGTGTTATAAAATCCACTATTTAGGTAAAGGCTGATTCAGCGACTGTAATTTTCATATATCTCTTCTCTAGTAGCACTCCTTGTAAGTGCCATTTTATATAATAAAAATGCAATGAGCAGTGGTAATTTTTGATTGTATGGTGATAATACTAGTTATGAAAGGCACTATAACAATTACACTTGACAAGTTGCGCTCATGTGGCTCAGGCATCTGATCAGGATGCCTCCTGGACGCCTCCCTGGTGTGGTGTTCCAGGCACGTCCAACCGGGAGGAGGCCCCGGAGAAGACCCAGGACACGCTGGAGGGACAATGTCTCCCGGCTGGAATGGGAATGCCTCGGGATTCCGCTAGAAGAAGTGGCTGGGGAGAGGGAAGTCTGGGCATCTCTGCTCAAGCTGCTGCCCCAGTGACCTGGCCTCAGATAAGCGGAAGAGGATGGATGGATGGATGGATGGATGGATGGATGGAAGTTGCACTCATGACGAGATACACTGTACTTTACAAAAATGAGTGACCATTTTTTTATATTTCATTTTAATCCTAATGGTCATTAAAGGCACTAAATTAATAAATGCTGACGGATTGTATTATCCAGGTGTTGTTCCTGCCTTTAGACCGATAATTGCTGGGAACTGCTCCAGCTGCCCCACGACCCTGCCCTGGATAAGCGGGTTACAAAAATGGATAGATTAATGTATTTGTTCAAGATTATACAATCAAATGTCATTACTCAGCTGATTTTTTGATGGCACTTGCTGTGAAGGGCACGGATTATTAATTGGGGTTAATCCTGTAGAGAGCTTTTATTTGTGCTCGTTATAAGAGGCATTATATTTAACAAAGAAACTTAAAAATTTTCCTTATTGTTATATACAGCTTTATACAGCAAATGATATAAAGGATATAGAAGAAAGTAGCTATTGTATAATTCCTCTGAGTTGCTGTGTAATGTGTGTTTATAATAGGTGATGGTGAAAGTGGCATAAAATATGATCGATCAACTGATTAATAACGGCTATGTTGAAGAGAACTGGTCACAAAGATATTTTAAAAATAATTCTAATCAACAACTTGCAGTAGTGTCATGTAAGCGTAACTTATATCCCACACGGCCTAGTTGGCTGGATATTTGATGATCTGACAGGGAAGCACAAGCTGCTCTGAGTGAGGCACATAGTACAGAGTGAATGAAGAAGCAACTTTAAAATCTGCACACAGAAAATGTTCCTTCAATTAATTCATTACAAAATTGGAGCTGTGCGTCCCGCCCAACTTCAAGCCTTCGCCTCCACCAAAGTGACGAAGCCCTGAAGCAGAGCACTTGACTTTTGGGTTGCAGCCTCACCTCCATTACAGTACGAGAAAAAGAAAACACTAAATCACTAGCAGTAACTTGTGTGGTAAAACAGCGTTAAATTCAATTTTCAGTCAGAGGAAGTTCTATGATTATCAAGCAGATCTAAAAAAATTAATAATAAAATAAAAAATAAATATTTTTTTTCTCCTTGTTTTCTCTTTGCTTATGGTCTTTAAATAAAACTCCCTTCGTTAACCTTTTTTGTGGAAATGAACCAACCAATACAGTACTACTAGTTTTACAAACAAGTGAAAAAAGTTAATAATTAGATGCAAACTCTTTGGTGCTTAGTGTGAGTGGTGCCTGTAGCGCCCCCTGTCAGTGCTGGTCCTTCACTCCTGGGGCAGTGCCGGAATGCAATAGTTTGGCTGCAGGGACATGATGAAACCACGCAGGCACACACATTGGTAGGAGCCATCTGTGTTCACGCACTGTCCGTTCATGCACAGCGTGGCAGGGTCTTCTGCTTCATCACATTCATTAATATCTGCAAATGAATGAGGAACACTGCTTAGACATGGGAAAGGAACACGGAACAGCAGTTTTTTTTTTTATTTTGACCATTTCCACACACTGTATAATGAGTGCTTTAGTTAATCTTGGCCAGGGATGGTACTACAAATCGGATGCAGCAGACTGTAGTAGCCTGTTAGCCCCATTCTTAGCATTCTCAATAGTTCATTACTGAATAGCAAGAGTCCCTGATGAAGTAAAAGTGACAGATTTCAGACCATTTTCTCAAAATGCCAGAGCTAGACCATAAATACTTAATAATTATAGACCCATTTCAAATTTATCGTTTCTCTCTAAATATTTGAAAAAGTAGTGGCCGTGCTGCTTCAGTCTCACTTAACACATTACAATTTATTTGATAAATGCCTGTCTGGCTTCTGCACCAGTACATAGTACAGAAACGGCACTAACATGTGTTGTAAATGACATTTTGATATCCTCTGATGAGGGAAATTCAGCAGTAATTATGTTGCTAGGTTTAAGGGCAGCATTTCATACCATCGACCATTCTATTCTATTTTATTACACTGGCTGGAAAATTACACTGGGCTTACATGCACTGACCTCAACAACAACGTTTATTTCTATAGCACATTTTCATACAAATGATGTAGCTCAAAGTGCTTTACATAATGACGAAAGAGAAAAAAGACAAAATAAATAAGAAAATAGAATTAGAGAACACTAATTAACATACAGTAAAAATAAGGTCCGATGGCCAGGGAGAACAGAAAAAACAAACAAAAAAAAAAAAAACTCCAGATGGCTGGAGAAAAAAATAAAATCTGTAGAGGTTCCGAGGCCACAAGACCACCCAGCCCCGTCTAGGCATTCTACCTAACAAAAATGACCTCACAATCAGTCCTCATTTTATTCAGGGTTCACAAGGAAGATACCAGTAAGTATAGAAATGTGCTGAGAGAACTCTATCATTACACTCAGAAGTTAAATATGGTGTCCCGCAGGGCTCAGTACTGGGACCTTTACTGTTTTCACTAGGAAACATAACATTAATTTTCAGGCATAAGCAGACAACACCCAATTATACTTTTCTTTTGGATCAAACAATGTTTCTCTGAAGCTGACCCTTGTTAATTGTGTCAGTGAGTTAAAGTAGTCAATGGATGTGAACTACAGAAACTACATGACTATGGACCAAAGAGGAGGCAAAGGATGGGCACACCAAACGGTTAGTTCAATGATGTTTTCTTTTTCTGTTTACTGCATATTCTAGGATTTTTATTGATTAATAAAAATTATTCATACTATTATTTTTGAAAAATTCCCACTTTAACCACAATTCTTCACAATCAATTCTTCAAGATTTTTGCACAGTACTATATATAATTTTAAAGATAGACATATTCAATGTAGACTTCAGTGATAGCCCTGGTGCCTGTCAGTAAGGAGACCAGAGTTTGTGCCCCCGGTGCTCCCTGTGTGGAGTTTGCTTGTTCTCCCAATGTCTGCATGGGTTTCTTCCAAGTTCTCTGATTTCTTCCCATAGTCCAAAGACATGCAGGTTAGGTGGACCGGTGATACTATAGTGGCCCTAGTGTGTGGTTGGGGTGCATGTGTGTGTGTTCACTGTGCGATGGACTGGCACTCTGTCCAGGGTCTGTTTGCCCTGTGCTAGCTTGGATAGGCTCTGACACCCCCAAACCGAAACTCTATACAGGACTAAGCAGTTTAGAAAATGACTGACCTACTCAATGCTCACTAGTGGGTTACTTCTGATATCTCCTCCTGAACAATCACCTTTGCCTTCTATAAAATTCTCCCTGCGTCTGCCTGTGTAAATACTTTAGTCCAAATATAAAAGAATTCACCTCACTCTTTGTGGCCAAATGTCTTCCTAGTGTTAATCTTTCAGCATCTTTTAGGCCAGGGTACTACATTCTCAGAAACATACTAGCCAGAAACGTTTAGAATGGTAGAGGCCACTAAACAGTGAGATCACCTGGTGGTCCTAAACTCCACTGCACACACTACCCAGCCTGAGCTGTAGGCATCAGAGGTAACCTACAAATCTGGATTTCATGTTGGTTAACCAGCAGGAGACAAAGATTACAGATAAATGGTGAATGATCCATGTGGAGGGAGGTCATCAGTGGATTGTCACCTCTTCTGATTTGCATTAATGACAAGAGATACCGGTATAGTTGATAAACTTGTGAAATTTGAAGATGCCACTAAAATTGGAGAAGTGTAAGACAGTGAGGAGGCACCAACAATAATTTGAGGCAGGCTTCAGATCTGGGCAAGGCAAAGTGTCACATATGGGCAAAAGGAACATTAATTATAAAAATAAGATGGGAGACACTGTCCTACAGGAAGCAACCTCTGAAAAGGACTCAGGCGTTTATGTTGACACCACGTTTTCATTGTCAAAGCAATGTGCAGTAGCCATTAAAAAATGCAAATAAAATGTTTGGTTACAATATATTGCAAAGGCTGTTGAATACAAATTTCAAAACATTGTGCTCTGACTATCTAATCCACTAGCGAGACCACATCTGGAGTATTGTGGGCAGTTCTGGTCACCAGAGTACAAAAAACACATAACAGCACTTGAAGCTGAGCAGAGGAGAGCAACCAAGTGCATCATGGGTCTTAAGGACATGTCCTACTGTGACAGACTCAGAGAATTAAACCTGTTTAGTCTCAAGCAGGGGAGACTGTGAAGGGGATCTCATCCAGGTCTTCATAATCCTCAAAGGTATTGATAAAGCTGATCCAGCAACATTCTTTCAGCTTAAGGGTGAATCACATACTGGAGGTCAAGAGTGGAAATTAAGGAGAAGTACATTTAAAACTGAAGTCAGAAAGCACTTCTTTACGCAAAACGCTGTGGGAATCTGGAACAAACTACCGAGACATGGAGTTGAAGAAGAAACTGAAGCAACTTTTAACTCTTTTAGGGCAGAGGTCGACTTGTGTCGACAACAGGGTTGAGGTGATGTTGAGGTGATAATTAGCTGTAAACGTTGACAAAACTCACCGTTACTTTATAGGTAGGCCCTCTTTGCTAGGAGGAATGTTAGACTCATTGACTTGATATCAAATCCCAGCTTGTGTGCGAATAGCCTTGGAGAAAATCAACATCTAGAATGGCATTGACAACTGGTGAGAGAGCAAAGCGATTGCGCAAAGCAAAATATTCAGTGGACGACGTTTTGTGTATATTTTATTATTGTGAACTGGACTATGATTTGTCGGACTCCTATTTTGGTGCTAGTGATTCAGAGATTGAGATTTAAAATTAAACTGAGGTACTGGCATCAGCTGAATGGTCCCCAACTGATCTGCTGCCACCCCTGCCCTAGCCCCCACAACGGCTAACACACTGTGATGGGGCACGGCACGGGGCAACAGACATTTTATGTTGATTTATATGAGAAACTATGGCTTTGCTGAGGTGGGCTGGCGCCCTGGCCGGGGTTTGTTTCCTGCCTTGCGCCCTTTGTTGGCTGGGATGGATGGACTATGGCTTTGTGTGCTTTTCAGAAAACTGAGTTTTGTTGGAAAAATATTCAAACCTGGAGGCAAAGGGAAAAAAAGTGAGCCCTAAAAGAGTTAAGAAGAATCTGGAAGAATATTTGGACAGCTTAGTTATTAGCTAAACAAACAAATAACAAATGGACTGAATGGTCTCCTCTAGTTTGTCAAATTTCTTATGTTCTTATGAACATTTAACAAAGCCACTGTTCCATACTCCCTGTTCTATCCTGGCCCCTCATTATGTATTTTCAGGGGGCCTTCAGTACATAATACATAGTTTCTGATGGAGTTTCCTGCCTACTGTTGGACCATCTCTTGATACTCCCTTTATTTTGGCTGATCTAATGGATAATAGTCATTTTTTTTGTGATATACTTCTTTCTCCTCACTCATAGGCCACCTTTCTCTTGCCTCCTGTTCATTGGAGAGCCATGTCTCCTCAGGCGTCTTTCTACCAACATGATGTCTAAGCACATAAACAGATGCTATAACGTTACCAACAAGGCATCTGTGCAGATGATAGAGGGTAACAATAAAAAACAGTTGCTGTCTTCTAAATGAACGGTCATTGTGTGTGCACTGTGGCCTAATGGATACATGCTGACCTGTAATCCACAAGGTTGCCAATTAAAATCTCCAGATTTCACTCATTATGTGGTCCACTGCTGTGAGTCAGTGCTTCTAATAAAGAAACACTGATACAAATAGACACTAAATGTGGGACAACAGCATAAGCTAAGAAGAAAAAAAAATAGTCCTTAAAAATAGACAATTAAAAATTAGACATTATAATTTTTTACAGCAGTAGTACATAAAATCCCCCTCATGTTAGTTCCTATACGTACCAATGCAAGCCATGGTTGTCATCTCCAGCTGGTAGCCATCATAGCAATCACATGTGTAACCCTCTGGGACACGAATACATCGACCGTTTTCACACCCGTGCAAAATCCCACACTCCTCCGCACTTAGGCCTTCGTATCCCTCGTACCTTCCTGAGAAGACAATAAGAGATGACTGGTTGGTTGCAGTTTTACTGAGGTGGTTTCTGAATCAAACCCACTTAAGACTTCACTGAACATACTCTCAAAGGACTCTGTCCGGGTCCTTCTCAAAGGCTGACCAGGGTATTCCTGATATGGTACTCTTTCCCGTGGTCTGTATTGCAACCAAGGCTCTCCAGGTTGAGGTTCAATTGGAACTACTGGTGGGCCAGCAGACTGAGAGCTCCTTGAGCTGAATCCTGTTCTGGTTGACTGTCTGTCTCCTGGTTCGTAAACTGGATCGACTAATACGGGGCCAGTTTCAGGTGCCAGGGACTCGTACGATGGGTCTTCTTCAAATCCTTCAGTACCAAACCTCCGGGATGAGCTGTAATGACAAGATGACAGCAACACTGTCACCATCATAGATTCCAATGCATTGAACCAAGAGTGTATCATGATTTTGCTGATTTGAATGGTTTCTTTTCAATACTTCATTTATGTCACAGTGAAAAACAAAAACGTAATTGTGCTACAAAGCAGAATAAATTACTTATCACACTCATCGCCCAATAAACAGTTATTCACTGAAATATTTAAGACAATCCCATCCAATATAACACAATGAAATGAATACTGTTATAAACAAGTGGCATGAGGCTGGATGTCAGTCACACACAAGCACATATCAGGGAATCTGTCATGAGAATACAATTTAATCAGAAACATTGGAATTGTTTTAGTGCCGACAATGCAGTATGCCTGCATCGTTGATGACATACACTGTAGATGTCAAGATGGGCAAACTTTAGCTCTTATTTATCAAATAGATTTTAGTACGTACACAAATTAATACCTATCTATACCACAGAAAAAGAAGGATTCATACAGCTGATAATATGAGCTGTCCAGCCATAAAAGCAGTGCCAACAGTGCTGGTGAATGTTATAAAATAAATAACCTTACGCATCATGTAAACCAGTGGTGTTCAGCTCAGTACCTGGAGGGCAGCAGAGGCTGCAGGTTTTCATTCCAATGCTAATGCTAATGGCACATACAAAGGGTGCATTGATTTCAAATGACTTCTGTTTTAATTGTATAATTTTTGTCTTTAATGAGCATCCAAACAGTAATGAAATGCAAAGACTGCATATATTATATATGGTGGGAATGAAAATGGTGGCCTTCTGGGACTTTTGACACCCCTGAATACGGTGTCCATTTCAGGACATTGTCATTTTTACTTCTTTAGTCATAAAACATCATTGTCTATCATGTATCAGTAGTCACTTAAAACCTCGTCACTTCTCCAATCATCAGATATTAGTATTACTCAGTATGAGGTATCAGTAATTACTTGTCACTCATCACTGCTCAGTAGGCACTCATCATGCATCACTACATACTTTTTGTTTGTCACGTCTCTCACATCAGTACTCAGTTTTCACTCATCAGGCTTCAATCGTCGCTTTTCATTTTGTGTCTTTTTTTAAGAGAGCCATTCAGTGGAGTGAGTGACGAAAGGGGGAGTGTGAAATGTAGATTAATAACATATAACAGAGCCCACTGGTTTAAATCAAATACATCCTGTTTACTGCCATTACCCCAACCCTTTTATAATTAACCAACCCTGACCTGCACTTTGTTTTATTTTTTACTATAATTTTATCTTGAGATAACAACTGTTTCTTATAAGATAATACATCTTACGTATGACATGCAGTAATATATACATATGAGAAATTTTCTTGTGTGTAGACCATATTGTGTTAAACTTAGGAGATAGGAAGCCACTTTTCACCTCACGGCTGTTTCTGATTTTGCAAACTCACAGATAAATCCAAACTTTATACAATGTTTGCGCTTCCTATCATTAACGTTATGCGGGTATAGTGACAGCAACAAACAGGAAGTACAGAATTTGATATTTCAATAAACCAATGAGCTCAGTTATGTGTTAATAATCTACATTCCGTATGTCCCCTGACAAAAAAAAGACAAAAAATGAAAAGCGCCAACTGATGCCTGAGCGAAAACTCACTGCAGATGGGTGATGGTGTGAGGACCGATAAGTGAGAATTGCTGCATGATGAACGACTCCTAAGTAGTGATGAGAGACCACTGCTACATTATATGGAGTAATACTGATATTTGATGATTGAAGAAGTTAAAAATGATGATGTCCTAAAATGGACACCATACCTGAGTTAGCTTGTCATTTACTGGCTGACATTGCAGCTCTTCGTTGTTTGGCTGCTGGTTAAGGACAAAACCAATTAAGCATGTAAATAATGATAAAGGCATAAGTGTTAAATTAAATAAGCAGCTATAACTGGTTACTAATTAAGAAAATGGCTGAAATGAAAACCTGCAGCCAATGTGGCCATCCAGGACCTGAATCAGACACCCAAGATCTAGACTGTTACTGACAAGAAAAGCACATACAGTCATATGAAAACGTTTGGGAACCCCTCTCAGCCTGAATAATAATTTACTCTACTTTCAAAAGAAAAGATAACAGTGGAATGTCTTTCATTTCCTAGGAACATCTGAGTACTGCGGTGTTTTCCGAACAATGATTTTTAGTGAAGCAGTATTTAGTTGTATGAACTTAAATCAAATGTGAAAAACTGGCTGTGCAAAAATGTGGGTCCCCTTGTAATTTTGCTGATTTGAAATCATGTCACTGCTCAATACTGATTACTTGCAACACCAAATTGGTTGGATTAGCTTGTTAAGCCTTGAACTTCATAGATAGGTGTGTCCAATCATGAGAAAAGGTATAGGGTGGTCCAGATCTAATTATGCAATTTTCATTACGCTATAACTTATTACATTAAGTTTATTACATAGAAAATCACCCGAAAAATCCCTAACCATCGAGAAGTGTATGAACTGAAGACATGAAGAATCGTCTATGCAACAAACTGGAATCGTCCTCGCATAAATCAAACTCATCCAGACGATCTGGATCTGCACAATTAGATCTGGACCACCCTGTATTTAAGGTGGTCAATTGCAAGTTGTGCTTCCCTTTGACCCTCCTCTGAAGAGTGACAGCATGGGATTCTCAAAGCAGCTCTCAAAAAATCTGAAAACAAAGATTGTTCAGTATCGTGGTTTAGGGGAAGGCTACAAAAAGCTATCTCAGAAGTTTAAACTGTCAGTTTTAACTGTAAGGAATGAAATCAGGAAATGGAAGGCCACAGGCACAGTTGCTGTTAAACCCAGCAGGTCTGGCAGGCCAAGAAAAATAAAGGAGCGGCATATGTGCAGTATTGTGAGAATGGTTACAGACAACCCACAGATCACCTCCAAAGACCTGCAAGAACGTCTTGCTGCAGATGGTGTATCTGTACATTGTTCTACAATTCAGTGCAATTTGCACAAAGAAAATCTGTATGGCAGGGTGATGAGAAAGAAGCCCTTTCTGCACTCACGCCACAAACAGAGTCGCTTGTTGTATGCAAATGCTCATTTAGACAAGCCAGATTCATTTTGGAACAAAGTGCTTTGGACTGATGAGACAAAAATTGAGTTAATAGGTCATAACAAAAAGCGCTTTGCATGGCAGAAGAACACCGTATTCCAAGAAAAACACCTGCTACCTGCTGTCAAATTTGGTGGAGGTTCCATCATGCTGTGGGGCTGTGTGGCTAGTTCAGGGACTGGGGTCCTTGTTAAAGTTGGATGAATTCAATACAATATCAACAAATTCTTCAATTTAATGTTCAAGCAGCAGTCACAAAGTTGAAGTTACGCAGGGGTTGGATATTTCAACAAGACAATCACCCAAAACACAGTTTGAAATCTACAAAGGCATTCATGCAGAGGGAGAAGTACAATGTTCTGGAATGGCCATCACAGTCCCCTGACTTGAATATCATCAAAAATCTATGGGATGTTTTGAAGCAAGCTGTCCATGCTCGGCAGCCATCAACTATAACAGAACTGGAGTGATTTTGTATAAAAGAATGGTCAAAAATACCTCCATCCAGAATCCAGACACTCATCAAAGGCTAAAGGAGGCTTAACTAAGTATTGATGTCATATCTCTGTTGGGGTGCCCACATTTATGCACCTGTCTAATTTTGTTATGATGCATATTTTCTGTTAATCTAATAAACTTAATGTCACTGCTGAAATACTACTGTTTCCATAAGGCATGTCATATATTAAAAGGAAGTTGCTACTTTGAAAGCTCAGCCAATGATAAACAAAAATCCAAAGAATTAAGAGGGGTTCCCAAACTTTTTCATATGACTGTATATGCAAACACATCATTTGGAACCATTGCAAATTAAGTTAATCGTTAAGAATTGTTACCCATGTGTTTCTGGGGAGCAACTTCAGGGCTCGAGTACGATAGGCCACACCATTATGAAACACAAGGAGGTTCTGTCAGTGACTGCCATTTCTCTCTCACCAGCAGTTCTGAGAAGAACCCCAGGGAGGACATGCATCCCCACCTGTGAAGCCCAGAGGAGGTTCTGCTCATTCTAACTGAGATGATATAAAAATAGCTGGCCTAAAGATGATTCACTCATTTGGACCCTCAAATACCAAGCAGATGGAGGTCCCGAGTTACTGACACTACTATTCATAGTGCTTTTAGTGTAAGCTGGATTGGCCCAATATTTGTTTGTTGGCCATATGGGGTTGCTCAGCTGGCTCCCCAACTATTACTGTGGACTCCTTGCATCCTCCGGGCAATTACACGACATATTTACAGTATAATATACATAGGTACATGCATTATGATCAGTGATTTGTGCAGTAATGAATGAAGATCTTTGTCTTTCCATATATTAGCAGTCCGAGAGAGAGGGTGCCATGTTTTAGTGATTGGCAGACACAGAGGCCAGCACAGCAGGGAAGGAAGCCAAAAATGGTTGCAAATGCATGTTGTTTGAGCTGTTTCATCGGTTGGGGGTATTTGCTAATACTGTACTTTGTATTGTTTACTGACAAAGTATATCAGGTTTTTGTTCTAAGAATAGAAATATGTATATACAGTACATGTCCATATGGTGCTGTACCTGAATCTTTAAGGTATTTAGAGAACATAGTGAGATATATCAAATATTGGGTCCAGCTAATCGTAGTCTCAATTTAAGTCCCAATTACTCAGCCCTACTTACTGTATGCCTCTCATTCACATCAACAAAGACAGGAGTGCTTCCCTTGCTTTAAGCTCCGCCTTCATGAAGAGTTTAATTGGTTTAGACTTGTGACACTCAGGGAGCCTTCTAATTGTACCCCGCCCAGCTTTAAGCAAAATTCACACATGGCTGTCTACAGGCGTATAAATTACATGTCTAGCTGAACGAGATTAATCTCAGTCAGGCTTCAATTCCATCATGCCCGCTGTTCCGGAAGCCATAAACAACTATCAAGGCATTGCATTCAGTTTCTGTATGGTGTGGGTGGACAGACCAACACAAAAAGGCAATTTGTAGCAGTGTTTTGTTTTCCAACGTAATGGGGGCAATTCACTTTACTCATATTGCAATTAGAGCACCTAGCAAAAATAAATGCTGCTTTTGTTAACCAGGAACAGTGACATTCCATTAATGCATGGGTGAAAGAAAAAAATTAACTGCTTGCAAGCTACTAAGGGTAAATAGCTGACAAAAGACATTTTGCTATAACGACAGGTTATTCATACAGGTGTCTGTCATAAGACGGTGCAGTAAGCTGACCGAGGACAACTTCCAGTTTCTTTAGAAACGTGTCTATTTGACACAGGAAAGATGACCTTTCCTTCTTTAGGGGTCTATCTGACAAGTAAAAAAAAAAATAAGAACAGATGGCCCATTAGCATAATAAAATAAATTGCTTTAGTAAACAATATTATGTTTTTTGATTAAGTAAGGGGAAGGGGGAGAAAGAAGAAATTATAAAAAGCCAATCGAAAAATGGAAATTTGCTCTTCTGCCTTGCAATGTAGAATCCAGGTACTCATCGGTGACTGAGTACAAATCTGATTGATTTAACTTGTCCTGTCTTCCTCAGGGGGGTTTTCTTCACACGAGTCAAACATTGTGGCTCAGTGGTCTGGGTCAACCCATGATTCATTTATTTTGAGGCATAGTAGATAATTTTGATGGTGGGGTGGAACTCTTAGATAGCCTATAATGTTCATTGTAACAGTAATCAAGCAATTACATGTTCCAGATGATAGCAGCTACCTGTTCAGGTGCTGGGCACTGTAGGCCACTAGGGGGCGTACCGTCACCCTAACCCCCAACACAGACAGGCAAGACACAGGTTCAATTCAACACCCATGTTTATTTATAATTAAAAGTGCACAAACTACCAACAGCACACCAATATACATTCCATTCCCTTCCTTGCTGCCAGTTCATCTGCCTTCACTCCTCCTCATTCTTTGTCTCCTTCCTCCCAACTCTGGTCCCTCAATGGAGTGAGGTGGCTCCACTTATTCAGGTCCTGGGAGTTTTCCAGGTGGCTCATCACTATTACCTGGAATCACTCCCAGGTGTGCTGGTGGTCCTCTACAGGGCTCTGCAGCTCCCCCTGGCGGCCCCCACAGAACCCAACAGGGCTTCACCAAACTCCAATTCCCGACATGCCCTGCATGAATCCGTGGTGCCACAGCCACCCAGGAGAGCTGCCCTCTACTGTCCCAGGGGAGGTATTGCTTCATCAATGCCTTTTCCCCTGGTCTTTCCACCTTGCTGGCGTCCCGGCCAGGTAGTGGCTGTGTCCGTACATCACAGCACTTATCCTGTGGTCTGCATGTGGATCTCAATGCCCAGGAGCAGCAACAAGGACACTGCTGTAAAAATGCTGCCATCCTTCAGATGAGACATAAAACTGAGGTCCTGACATAAAAGATCCTTGGAAATCCTTCATAAAAAGCAGAATGTATCCCGATATCCAGGCTAAATTGCCCTGCATGGCCTAGTTATTCTTGCCAACTAATCATCCCCAGTCTCTGTTTGGCTAAGTACCTCACCACTTCATCACCTTACACCTAATGTGTGGTGAGTGTACTGGTGTAAAATATGTCTGTTGTCGCATCATCTAGGTGGGTGCTACACATTAGTGGTGGTTGAAGTGGCTTGCCACTCACTATGTCCAGCACTTTGTGTAATGGGAAAAACACTACATGAATGAAAATAATTATTATTATTACAATGCTGCCTACGTTCATTTGTGGAGCATACCATGCCGATGTCCGAAGGCGTTTGGTGGGAGTCTGCTCTACCAGATAATGAAGCTCTGCAACATTGTGACTGCAATGAGGTTGAGTAGCATGCTCTATATGTGGTTGTTTCAAGGTGGCAACTGGGCAGGGTTTGACGGCTGTTCCACCATCACTTCCGTTATCCACCCTCCTGGACCCGCCCCTTCCTGCCTGGAACCCATATAAGCTGCAGTTCAGCCATTTTGAGTCCAGTTCAATTATGAGCTCTTTTCAGAAAGGACATGATCTGCAGCTTGTTGCATGTTTTTCCTCATTTTCATATTTAAACTAGGGGGCTTTGCCCCCTGCTTGCTTTGCTCGCAAACCGCTATGTGCCAGGCACTTTGTGTTTCTGCCGCTTGCTTTGTGAAGAGGGAGGCTGAACGCACCCCAAGGAGATGCGGTTGCTTCTCCGAATCCCCTTCTTAAATAGTGATACAATGGGAAACAAATACATTTTTTTTTTTACCTCCTCTTTGGTTGATCAGCTGCTGGCTTGTTGCTGCTGCTGTGCTGTGTGATCTGCATTTCGCGCAGTTCACTTCTGTCATATCACCTATGTCCATATATTTGACCTCTTTTCGCTTTTACCTTTTCATCAATATCGCATTGAATTTTGATTCCGTATTTGGAATTACAACGTGACAACGCAACGTATAACTGCCCGTGAGTGAATATCGTTTCTTTCTCTCCACAAGAAATGTGTCTGACAATAGCATTCACACATTCGCGGGATTTCACTTTCACCAAACAACAAATCTTTTAATTCTTGCAGATATACCTCTTCAATGGGAAGAAACACTACTATTTTTTTCCATGATGGCAGCATGAATTATACGATCTACAAGTCTCCGAGTTAAACTTTGAATTCGAAACAATATATTCGATCTTTTTTCATTGTTCCATTATTTCATCGAGTAATAGTTTCCGTTCGTTTGCGCTAATGCGATCTTTACTTATCTTTTTTTGAGACATTCGAAATTTCGTACTTCCATTATCTCTAACCTGCTCTGCATTCATACCGCGCCAATGTTTTAAAATTCTTTACGATGTTCTACTTTGTCATCTACTCTTTGCCTTTAATTTCTGGCCCTGGGTGTGGTTAAATCTCTTGGCACAAAGACTTGTCTCATGGGACGTGAAAGTGTCTCTCTGAGAAAATCATGTCTCGTTTCCTTCCAACCTTCCAAGATTTATTTTTTTATAATAGAGAGATTATATGGGGCCACCTAGCTGGTGGTCCAGCACTTTGATGTTGCTTTGTCTCCTCTTTACAAGTGATAAAAGAATGCAATTACGTGAACTAATACTATACATGAAATACGTTTTTTAATACCATTATACAGTAATCCCTCCTCCATCGCGGGGGTTGCGTTCCAGACCCCC
>JANRMT010062796.1:87849020-87871364 GCA_026402145.1 Polypterus bichir lapradei | reverse complement strand
CCGGAAAACCCCAAACCTTTTTGTTGTCTCGCACTGAGTCTTTTACAATCCACACAAAGTTTTATATATAAAATAGACTCTTGAAGTGTGGATATCAAATGGTACAAGCTTTGCCTTTGAGGGTCATTTCTACAAACCAGAATTCTCAGATTATACAAGCAGCAGACCTGATTAAAAATTAGATCCAAGCACTGGCTGGTGGTAATCCTGCTAGGTCCCAGCTCCCTCCTTGTGAGGTTTAAAAACACAATAATGAAGAGTACTGTGGCAAGAGAAGATGCTAAATAAATGAAGATCTGCTAAGGTGACCATATTGTACCTGCCTCTGTTTGTAATAATCTTTGTAATGATGCTCAATATGGAGGCTGTTGTATGAAACAAAAAAAATAATAAAAGAAAACTGCCATACCCCCGCCTCTCATAGGGCCTTTCCGCCGGCGTGTACTGTTCTGCTGCACCTCTGTATCCTTCCACACGGCCTCGTAAAGACGAGTAGTCCCCATATCCAGGTCGCGCATACTCAGGAATGCCTCCTCTGCTTGATGGGTCATCGTAAGGGCCTGGTCCGTAAGGGCCAGGATAACTTCTTTCAAATTGTCTTATGTACGCCTCACTGTAAGGACTGGGATCCTCAACTGTGAATGGACCATCAAAGCCAGGCGGTCTTGGCATGTTGCACATTAATTCATAATCAACTAGAAAAACAAAACAGCTGATGAGGACAACCAATTCATTTGACATACGAGAAGGTACATGTTCAGAATTGTTTACTTGAGAAGTGTGCTTCATTTAGTGTACAATCATAAATCTTTCACATGGTGTCTTTCACACACAGCATCATCATAACATTATTCATGCATTTGTTTCAAATACCTGCTTTCCAAGGGCAGAGCTGTGAAGAACTACAACTTAACCCCACAACAAAGCCCTATGGGTAGGAGGTAGCCCTGCATGGGTGCCACTCCATCACAGGGTGTACATATGTACACAGCTACCATCCCATACAGAGCAAATTTAGAATATCAAATTAACCTAATATGTTGTTGTAGGATGTTGGGACGAGACCCACAGAATAAGAAAATAACATAAACGCAGCATAGGTAGAATTCCAAGTATGACATGAATCAGGATCAAGCTACTGCAAATGCGCAGCAGTGCCTGATGGACTGAAGGGTCAGCCTGTACGAAAAATCAATCAGGTCAACATTACACAGCAAATTACACAAACAACCCTTAGCAAATATTAACAAGGATCAAATTAATAGTGCAACATAGCTAATAAAATGCTAATGTCTGGATGTGTGTCCGGTTCCTAGAAACAATCTGGTCAGTTTGGCTTTTGTCTAATAGGTCAGTTTCTCTGTGGCTTCTTACTTGAACGTGATTAAGATAGGAAGTGGCAGGCAAGGGAGGTTGATGCGCTGAAAAATATCATGGAAAAGTGTAGGAGGAACTCTGATAGTCAGCTTCAAACAGAAGAGTGTGGAATGAAAGTTAAAATCTATTGCTAGCTTCTGTATGAAAATCTGCATGTTCTCTGTATGGCATTATTATTATAACAGATAAATAAGTGTGCTTACATAGAGTAGGGCTGCCAGAGTGGAATGCAGTTCTTGGCTACTTTATCGTCCAATTAAGATGCCAAACGTATGACAAGTTTTCTGATAAGCTTAATTAAAAATATAAGAAAAGACTAGAATTTCTGCTTTCCGTTGTAATCAACAAATTGTGTAAGAATGTTCTGTGACCTTTGGATGAAACTGAGCTGATTTTTTTTCTAACCACTTCTCTGAAGATCTCTGTTATAAATGCAACTCACCCCCCTGTGAGGGGGCTTTTTGCACTTAGAGCTCGGTAAGGCAAAAATCCTCTACTCATCAAGTGTAAGAATAAAAAGAATTCTGCTTGTTTGAATTGGTTTCTGCCTGCTGTTGTCTTGAACCTTCGTCCACAGGAGGTATATTCCAGCATTACAGATGGTGTTTTCACAGTGGGTAATGGGGGCCTGCTTACCATTGATGGTAGTCTAAAAGTGGACCGGAGGTGAACAACGCACATCAAAAAGACTGAGATACAGGCCTTACGGGAATGCGACCGAGGAAAGAAGCGCCAGCCAATACAGGTTGAGACATATGAGGATACCAAAGGAAGTCACAGGTTGAACACTGACGGTACACATAAGGCAAGAGATATATCAAATATTTTTAAATGTATTCTATTACCTGCCTTTGTAGTTAATAATAATTAATAACAATTAAGAAAATGTTGTACAGCATACAGGCTTAGGTAGATGTGTGGCACATGAAATTAAATGTCAGTAAATGCAAAATATTACAAATTTTCGGTTTGAATACACAATGGGAGGTGTGGGTGGCATGGTGGCGCAGTGGGTAGCGCTGCTGCCTCGCAGTTAGGAGACCCAGGTTCGCTTCCCGGGTCCTCCCAGCGTGGAGTTTACATGTTCTCCCCATGTCTGCGTGGGTTTCCTCCTACAGTCCAAAGACATGCAGGCTAGGCGCATTGGTGATTCTAAATTGTCCCTAGTGTGTACTTGGTGTGTGTGTGTGTGCATGCCCTGTGGTGAGCTGGCACCCTGCCCAGGGTTTGTTTCCTGCCTTGTGCCCTGTGTTGGCTGGGATTGGCTCCAGTAGACCCCCATGACCCTGTAGTTAGGATATACCAGGTTGGTTAATGGATGGATGGATGGATAAATGGGAGGTGTGAACATCTAAGGTGGTGGTGCCCAATGCGTCGATCGCGATCGACCTGTAGATCGCAAAGGTAGTGCAGGTAGATCGTTTGGCATTCCAAAAAAAATTTTTTTAAACGTTAGTCTATCATATATCCTCCCTATGGCATTGCCACTTGATTGACATACAGGGCGGCCAGTCTGAGATCTGTTCTCTTCTAACACACTGGTCATCCCGCACGCATGATCAAACACATGAGCTACTGCAAAGCTCCAGCTATCTAAGTGATCTACAGTAGTTAGCCTTCTAGTTTATATCGACTAAAGAAGGGATTTAACTCGATGTTTTTTTGGAAGAAATAAGAGGATAGGACTGGCGAGCTTTGTTGGGCTGAATGGCCTGTTCTCGTCTCGAGTGTTGTAATGTTCTAAAAGAAGAGTGGATGTGTGCAGTGATTGTGCTGCATGCAAAGGGAGTCTCAAAAATAAAAAAATGAGAGTGTTTTTGAAATTAAATAACCATTTTCTTAAAACGTTTGGCATGATAAAGTAACACGTGACATCAGATCACACTGTCGATTTAATTCTTGCATTTTTTGATTATATTCAAAGCCTTGGACTGTTACATTATCAGGAGAAAATACAGTTCTGTTACAAACAACAGAAAATTTAGTTTCTTTTGTTCTTTTGTTGAATGTGTATGTAATAAACTGATAGGTACAACAGGAATGACATACAATGTGACAACTATAAGAAAACTGCTGTTTATGTCTTGCAAAACAGGGTCCGGGTGGACCTTTTTGGTAAAACAAAATTAACAAAATGTGACACAAACAGGGCGGCACAATGGCACAGTGGTAGCGCTGCTGCCTCGCAGTTAGGAGACCCGGGCTCGCTTCCCGGGTCCTCCCTGCGTGGAGTTTGAATGTTCTCCCCGTTTCTGCATGGGTTTCCTCCGGGTGCTCTGGTTTCCTTCCACAGTCCAAAGACATGCAGGTTAGGTGGATTGGCGATTCTAAATTGTCCCTGGTGTGTGGGTGTGGGTCCTGCGATGGGTTGGCACCCTGCCCAGGATCGGTTCCTGCCATGTGCCCTGTGTTAGCTGGGATTGGCTCCAGCAGACCTCCTGTGTTCGGATTCAATGGGTTGGAAAATGAATGGATGGATGACACAAACAAAAGTTAATTGCTGAAGAATTAAACTTATAAAAAAACAAACTAAAAAAAATTACAATTGGAAAAATATCTTAAAACCTCTGTAGAAAATGCTGCTTTACAGACACAATTACGGTGCTAACCCCATCTACGACTTTACATGAACACAATTTGAAAGGTTACCATTATGGCTCACCTCTGAGAAACAGTACTCCCCAATCCCTTCAGTAATTTTAATTAATTAATAAATTTTTTTACATTCTGTTCTGTTTCTTGTGAGGAAAGTTTTTAGACGGACTGCATTACCTGAATTTCTGTCAGGACACAGCGCGCATTCTAAGCTCCATGCCTCTCCATACAGACAGCAGCACTCCGTGAAGGTGGTTTGCCTCTCCATCAGGATGCGTCTGCACTCGAGGTTTTCTCCCAGCTCCACCCAGCAGATGCTCAGATTTTCGTCCTGTCCTGTGGAGGAAACATCAATATTTGTGTTTGAGCAGCAGTACAACAAGAAAAATGTGTAACATTCAGGAGTCGCATACGTGCAATAATAAGGATTGGAATTTTGCAGTTGGGATGGAAATTTAGGTTAAAAAAATATTTTTATTATAACAGAATTCAAGAATAACCAAAAGGAGTACATTCTTCTTCTTCAGCATATGGAAGACCTCCTGGCAGAACATTATACCTCCATTTTTTTAAGTTTAGTGCTGCATACCAACAGACTGGCTGGTGTTGCTGACGCACACTCTACGTATTGGGTCATAAATCTGCGGTGGCTGGCATGTGCAGTAATAAGACCCCACAGTGTTGACGCAGTGGCTGCCAAGACAAGCTCCTTCCTCCAAGCATTCATTGTTATCTGAAAAAGAAAAGAACAAAACAGAAAACAGCTGCTTAATTTTTACAGATGCCAATTTAAGTGGAAGGAATGGACTAAAAATAATTAAATTCCTCAGTGCAAATCCAGAAAACCCAAAGTATCGGGCCTCATCGCCACTGCTAAACCTCCAAGTGCAGCACCCTGTGAACATACAGTAGTGCTGTGAAGTACTGAACAGCAAGTGTGACGAGAACAGGCCATTCAGCCCAACAAGCTCCTCCATCTCATTCACTGCGATTTTTCAAATTAACATCAAGTCAACATCAATTTGAAGGTCCCCTAAGGTCCTGCCCTACTTCACACTACTTGGTCATTTTTTTCCATTTACCCATAGTTTATGTGAAGGGACACTTTTTAGCAATTTTGTGAAATCTGCCTTGAACAACTCTTCAACTATGTCTCTGTTTTCTTGTTGAAAAATGTATTTTCAAGTGACAGTTGGGATCCACTGTGCTCATTTTAAACACTTCAACCATGTCATCTCTTAATCTCTGTTTGCTTAAACTGAAAAGACTCAACTCCTTCAGGCTCTCTTCATAACTACTAGCCTTCTGTGCTTCTCTGGACTTTTTCTAGAGCTGCTATATCCTTTTTGTAGCCTGGGGATTAAAACTGCAGTACTCTGGGTAAAGCATCAGCAGTGTGTTATATAATTTCAGCATAACCTCATTTGACTTGTACTATACACAACTGTGTCCCCGTGTTCTGGATGAACTCATTTTAAAGTCACAATCTTGATCCACTGTACTAATTCCCTTCATAATTTTAAACACTTCAATCATCTCACCTCTTAATCTCCTTTCTTTAAACTGTAAAGGCTCAGCTCTTTTAATCTTTTATCATAACTCAGCCCTGGAATCAGCCTAGTCGCTCTTCGCTGGACCTTTTCTAGTGCTGTTATGTCCTTTTTGTAACCTGGAGACCAAAACTGCACCCAGTATTCCAGATGAGGCCTCACCAGTGTGTTGAGCAGACCCTCCTTGGACTTGTACTCCGCACATCAGGGCGCTATATAACCTGACATTCTGCTAGCCTTCTTAATGGCTGCTAAACACTGTCTGGCAGTTGATAGTGTTAAGTCCACTACGACTCTTAAATCCTTCTTATAATATGGGCTTATCGATTTCCTGATGTCCCATTGTGTATTCAAACCTCACATTTTTAACTCCTACATGTATTACTTCACATTTACTGACTGTGGCTGCGTCTTCCAGTTTCCCAAAATCAAGCAGCTACTGAGTTGGCAAGGCAGGATCCAGCAAGTGTCAGACTCGTAACAAAAGAAATTTCTCAGTCCAATAAAGTTAATTTTAAAAAGGTTCAGTGAAATTTTAAAAAAGGAACAAATCATAAAATTTCAGAAGAATGTTATTACACACGCAGAATAAAAGGCAAAAAGAGAAAAAAGGTTTCTTCTACAGTCTTAGCTTTTTCTCGTTAAACTTAAGTTACTTTCTGTCCTTAAAAACTGCATTATTTGTCAATGGCTTCACTTAATACATTCAGTACGATCTGTAAGTATGCATGGTACGGTACATGGTACTTTTTGCCCTCTGTGCCTTACTAACTGCAAGGCAGAACATAAATTGAGATTAGTCTATAGTCAGATGGTCAAGAAATAATTAGAATATTCCATTTATAGTTTAGCTTGTGGGGGATATAATAGATCCTCCCATTGTCTATGCTCTAATATACAGTAGAGCCATCCCCCGCGGTTTCGCCTGCGTATTAGTGAAACAGGACAGTTAGGAGGGCCCTGCCCGACCCTCTACTCCTGACGTCACTCTTCCACCTCCTCCCGGCCCACAGCCTCTGTCTTGGATTAGCGTGAATATATCGCTTTTGCAAGCAAACTATGATTCTTAGCGCAATGAGAGAAGTCGCAAAATCAACCAGAATGTTCAGGCAAATTATAGGAAAAAAAAAAGATCTAAATCCATTAAGTAGTTCTCTTGTTCGCTAACTAAGCGGAGTTAAGGTTACGCCCCGTGGCAGACGCATGAGTGAGGAGGGCCCCGCCCCCTCCCCGCAGCCAGATGAGTCTCTTTCGAATTTGTGCTAATAAATCGGTACCGCAAGCGAACTATGACACTTAGCGTGATGAGAATCAATGGAATGTTCAAGCAAATTATAGAAAAAAACCCGATCTAAATCCATTAAGTAGTTCTCTCATGAAAAGCAGACAGACATAAAGTACAAAACAACTATAAGAAATTTCATGCTTGGACCACGAAATGTTTAAACCGTTTCTTAGCGAGCACCTATGTTACCAAGGGTAACCTACATTCCAAATTTCAAGATCCAAGTCCTTATGGTTCGGGAGATTTCATGATGAGTGAGTCAGTGGTATTTGGCTTTTATATATATAGATTTAGGCAAACATTTTAACATAACTAAGAAAATACTATCAATTAAAAATAACCCTAACTAACAAACACATGGCTCGCTTTACAACCTGCGAACAGAAGGAGATGCCGTGGGACTAAAAATTGTCAAGCTAGTTTACAGCTTGAGACAGGAGATTGTTAAAAAATCAAAAACTTGATTGCTTAGGAAAACGGACATACTCAAACAAGATTAAAGAGTCTGAGCAAATTCATCCATCATATTGACAGCCACCCTAACAGGTGTATCTAACAATCATGCATTGCAAAAACCACATGTAGAATTTTATAATAAATATGCCTCGTCTGAAGAGCCGCATATGAAGAGAAAATAGTGACGACAGGAGAACAACGTCAGGAGAGGGCATCAGAAATGTGTGGCCGTTTTCATCTGATTGTCAGCTAAAGTATTCCACGAATATCGATTGCTAAATTAATGCTGCCCTGAGACATTCACCTTTGACATCTTTAACTTTTCGTAAGTCTTTTTCTAAAGATTGTATATATCCAGACTTTGCTATCCTCATTTTCTTTTATGTTTTTCTCTACTGGTATCATTGCTCTTTAATGATTCCATGTTGCTTTTAACTTTCTATACTTTGTCTTCATATCTAGAGTCATTGAGGTAATAAGGTAATTTTTTAGAGCACCTGGAGCAGTAGGAAGTGCAATATGATCCGATCTGCGAGGTTTATTGAGCTGAGGATGAAGAGCTCTGTCCAATGATGAACAGTGCATTAAAATAAAACATTCACAGGTTGATAAATGGCCTGTAGCCAGGGATGTTGAGCCTTTATATGTTTGAATATATTCTTGGAGACCAAAGGTAATATTTACGTCTGAGATATATCTAAGACATCGCATGTTGTTAGTGCCGATAATAAGTAAATCTCTTGAAATACTAGCGAAAGCAGACTGTACATGTCTTATTCATATGGTACTTGTATGGGTTAAAGTGCTAGCGAATAATGTGCATGTGTATATGTCTTTCATACAGTACTTTTGTGGTTAGGGTCTGTGTGTATGCCTATATCTATGTACTAGCCATCCCCCGCGGCTTCACCCGCGTATTAGTGAAACAGGACAGTGAGGAGGGCCCCGTCCAGCTCTCTATTACTGACATCACTCTTCCCCCTCCCCTCAGCCCACAGTCTCTGTCTCAGATTAGCGCAAATTTATCGCTCCAGCAAGCAAACTATGATTCTTAGCGCAATGAGAGAAGTCGCAAAATCAACTGGAATGTTCAAGCAAATTATAGAAAAAGAAAAGATCTAAATCTTTTAAGTAGTTCTCTCGTTCGCTAACTAAGCGGAGTTAAGGATATGCCCCGAGGCAGATGCGTGAGTGAGGAGGACCCCATCCACCTCACTGTAGCCTGATGAGTCTCTCACAGATTCAGTAAATAAATCGGTACCGCAAGCGAACTATGATACTTAGCGCGATGAGAAAGTCGCAAAGTCAACGAAATGTTCAAGCAAATTATAGAAAAAGAAAAGATCTAAATCCGTTAAGTAGTTTTCTCGTTCGCTAACTAAGCAGAGTTAAGGTTACGCCCGAGGCAGATGCGTGAGTAAAAAGGGCCCCACCCCTCCCCCTCCCCGTAACCTGGTGAGTTTCTCTTGGATTTGCACTAATAAATCGGTACCGCAAGTGAACTATGATACTTAGTGCGATGAGAAAGTCGTAAAGTCAACGAAATGTTCAAGCAAATTATAGAAAAAAAAAGATCTAAATCCGTTAACTAGTTCTCTCATGAAAAGCGGACAGACATACAAACGGGTCTAAAAAACTATAAGAAATTTCATGCTTGGACCACGAAATTTTTAAAACCATTTCTTAGCGAGTACCTATGGGCCAAAGGTAACCTACATTCCAAATTTCAAGTCCCAAGTCCTTATGGTTCAGTAGATTTCATGATAAGTGAGTCACTGGTGTTTGGCTTTTATATATATAGATGTGTGTGTTAATGTTAAGGTGCGCCAGTAGACCAACCCAGTAACAAATTTGATGAATACACTTATCCCTGATGAAAATAAGTAAATGGTAAGAAGAGGGAAATATCATGATAACACACTTAGCATGTTTACTTCAGATCAGGGTTATGGAGAAGTGCAGCATATTGAGGAATAAGCAGACTCCACACACTGATAGATACCAGATTACACAAATTCAAAACTTGTGAACCTGAAAACTTTTTTTTAATTTAGCAAAAGAAAAAGAGAATCCTGAAGCAATGATTTGAATTGTCTGCTTGCAGAAGAAACAATAAATGCAGAAACTGAAGAATAACTTAAAAAATGGTTCTCTCATACCAACACACTCCAGCACGGTGGCATCATAGTAATAACCGCTGTTGCAGTAGCATGAGTAGCCGGGCTCATTGTTGATGCACAAGCCGTTTTTGCACACCCTTGATCCAAAGAGTGCACACTCGTTGACATCTGCGAAGAGAAAGAATAAGATTAACTGTCAGTGTATGTCAAATGCCAGTAAGGTATTCACAGTGGATATGACCGATTAAAATTCTGGAAGGTCTTCATTTGAATAAACCTTATTGATTCTCAATATAGAGTGTCTTCAAAAGCATTTAGATCTGTGCACTTTCTTCACATTTTGTTACATTACAGTCTTGTGCTCAATCCATTTCATTTTTATTCCACGTTAAGCAACACTCAATATTCCAGAAGGAAAGAGCGAAAACAGAATTGTAAGAATTTTTGCAAATTTATTTAAAATAAAAAACTTAAACATTCCATTGACACAAGTATTGAGACCCTTTGTAATGGCACAAGTGTATATTGACTATTGTGGAGATGTTTCTACACCTTGTGTGGAGTCCACCTGTGGTCAATTCAAATGACGGCACAGGATTAGGAAAGGCATATCCTTGTATCTAGAAGGTCCTACAGTTCAGCAAAATCCAAGTCATGAGGTCGAAGGAACTTCCTGCAGAGCCCAGAGTCCTAATTGTGTTGAGGCCTGGATAAAAGCAAATCTGCAGTACTGAAGGTTCCCAAGAGCACAGTGGCCACTCAAATTCATAAATGGAATAAGTTTGAAACAACCATGACTCTTTCTACAGCTAAGCAATTAGGAAAGAAGGGTCTTCATAAGAGAGGTGACCAAAAACCTGAAGGTCAGTCTGGCTGAGCTCCAGAGAACCTGCGTGGAGATGGAAGAAACTTTCAGAAGGATAACCATTGCTGCAACACTCTACTAATCTGGATTTTACATTAGAGTGAACAGATGACACAGGAAAGCCTGCTTGGAGTTTGAGAACAGGCATCTGAAGGATTCGTACACTGCGAGAAACCAGATTGTCTGGTATGATGAAACCTAAATTAGTCTTAATTCTAATCATCATGTCTGGAGGAGACCAGGCACTGCTCTTGACCTAAGCAATACCATTCCAATAGTGAAGCATGGCGGTAGAAGTATTATGCTGTGGAGCTGGGGACTGGGAGAATCTTCAGGGTAGAGGGACAGCTGAACAGAACAAAGTACACAGATATACTTAAAGAAAACCTGCTCCATAGCACTCTGGACCTCAGACTGGGCTGAAGGTTCACGTACCAACAGGACAAGTGCAAAGCAAAGACAGCACAGGAGTGTCTTAGGATCAACTCTGGGATTGTTCCTGCCAGAGCCTGGATTTGAATCAAACATCTCTGGAGAGACCTGAAAATAGCCATCCACTGATGGGTTCCATCCGGCCTGACAGAGCCTGAGAGAATCTATAGAGAAGAATGGCAGAAAATCATCAAATCCATGTGTGTGAAGCTTGTCGTGTCAAGCCCAAGAAGATTCAAAGAGGTTTTAATGAATTGCTGAGTGCGAGGGCTGGCTGGAAACATTATCCAACTGGGACACCCTAGGAGTAGAAGGACCTGGGGAGACAGTGTGCACAGGGCATTGTCTCCCCTGGATCACTAGATGGCAGCCCCCCCACAGGGCATCATGGGAACCAGAGTTCTTTGGCTCAGGCCTATTGGGTTCTATGGGTGTCACCATGGAAGAGCTCCCTGGCCGCGATTATGGGACAAGGGAAGTACTCCCAGGTTTCACATAAAAGAAGCTGCCTGCTCTGGAAGCCAGAATTGGGAGGAGGAGGACAAAGTTTCCTTGAGAGAGTGGGAGAAGATGACAGTTACAAAGTATTGCTGTGTATTATTACTGAGACTGTAACTGTGGGTCTGCTGTGGCAGACTCTTCTCTGTTAGAGTTTTGCACAAATAAAAAGCCGTGTGTTTGCAAACTTGCGTCCAAGCCGGTGTGTGTCAGGTATTTGCAGAGTTGCAGCTCCCTCTGGTGGCCTCATAATTAAAGGGTCTGAATATTTGTGTCAATGGGATATTTCAATTTTAAATTTTTAATAAGTTTGCAAAAATGTCTAAAATCTTGCTTTTCCTTTATATTTCGGGGTATTGAGTATTGTATAATTAAGGAGACTAATTTTAGCTTCAAACTTTGACATACAAACAAGTGAAAAACTGACGGGGTTTGAATACTTTCTGAAGGTATTGTATTTCATTTCAGAGAAAAAGCAACCAACACTGGAAAAGTGAAAAAAGCCAGCTATAAGTCAGCATCTTAGGTGGCACAATTAGTAAATAAATACCTTCTAATCTAATGAGAACCTCCTACTTAGCAAATGTGTCTTTAAGAAATAGACATTTTTTAACAAACAGCCCTATAAGCTTTGGAGGTGAATTTAATACACTCCCTCATTCACCCCCTGGACACTCGCACCCAATCACCACTCATTCACATCACACACACAAAAGTTAAATCGATTCAAACCTATCCAATTTATATCTATGCGATTTAATGAATCATCAAGCATACACTGCACTACATTCATCCTGGTTTTATTATGGCACAATCATTTAAATTTCTACTAGCTCTGCTGCCCCTCTAAGAAAGGTTGAAATCTAAATAATCAAGGTAGATGACATGTCTTTGATTTGATGCATGCCTTGTCCATTTGGTTTTGTATAATAGTATGCACCAGATCCCCCTCCCTCTTGCTGCATGTTTCCCCTTTAGAGAGAGCCATCTGTTCTCGTCTCATCATCTTGGCGTTGCTTGTTGAACTGCTCACTCTTATAGTTGAACTGATTTGCTAGGAAAATCCGGTGGTGGTCCCACTACCTTGACCTGCGACTCTAACCTTGTCATGTCTGGGCTTGGGCTTCCCAACGTGCATGTCAATTTATTGTTGTTTTTCATTCATTCATTGCCAATTTGAAGTTATCAGTCATTGGCATTACAGCTATAAACCTTGTTCATATCACCATAGTGGGTGTAAGAAAGTCGGTACCATACTGTTGTTGCCACCATATAATGTTGGATAACAGAATAGGCCAATAAGACTCATTTTCTTCTTTTTAGACCCTTATTTTGTATTGTGTTTATTCATTTTTTTTATTTTTTGCCCCTTCTTCCACATGTTTTGACACACATGCTACACTTGTCCTTTTGTTCCTGTCCATCCAGTAGTTGATCTCTGTTGGACTTATTCAGTGTTAATATTTGTAATGGACAATGTAATGGAAAGTATTTTTATAATGCATGTAGTAATAAAACACATTCCATTTTTCATTCCAACAGATGGAGCATCACAAACATTAGTACTGCTTTTACAAACCCAATACTAAATGGCATATAACAGAGACACAGCAACCTGATGGATGCACAGACATTTGTTCTTTTATTCAGGTGGAGTTTTTCTCATGAAATAAAATGCAGCTGTACCCAATCACATAACGTTTACTTCGCAGCCAGGAAGTAACACATTTCTGGAGTTGAAATTTTGGCTAAAATAGAGCTGTTGTCACTACCCAAGTGATGCTTCAGATTCACTTTCCATCCCAATCACGTAAACAATACATGGACTGGTCTGACAACACGAAACAAAGTGTACCAGAGCCCAAGGTACATCCTAAGAAGACTCAGGTCTTTTGATGGATACAGCAAGCTGCTGGAAATGTTCTATCACTCCACAGTAGCCAGTGTGGTGTTCTATGTTGCAGTCTCCTGGAGAAACAATGTGAGATCAAATGAAGCACAATGCCTGAACAAACCTATCAGGAAAGTCTACTCCATCACAGGCCACACCCCGGACACACTAGATGTGGAGGATGGAGGCAAAATCGGATGCCATCATGAAAAATCCCCTTGAATCCCTCTAGGGGGTGTTCTCTTGGAGCACTTTTAGCCACAGGCTCATTCCACCACCACCAACATGGGGTTCTGTTCTGCCCACTGTTATCAGCCAATTCAATGTTTCCTCCCGATGTACTCGTTAAATTCATTTTGAAATATCTGCACAATATACATGTATTTATTTATTTAGCTATCTATCGATTGGCTGTATTATCAGTCTTGTGAGTATGCATCCTTGTTTTACATATTTCTGCTGCTGTATGCATCTGCATTTCCTCATGGGATTAATAAAGTTTATCTACTGTAATCTAAAACGAATCTAATAAACAGTGCTGTAGGGTAAATGGAGGTTCTTTACTAAAATTTAGTACTATAAAATCAGTTAGATTGTTTCTTTAATAAATTGATATTTTTTCAGGTTAGGGTTAGGTTAGGGTTACACTATTATGTTATTACTTCTGCTCAACTAAAATGGAACAAGTATCTTTGCCTTCCCCCGACACTCACCACCCTTAGCAGATTCAATATGCTGGAACATGGGGAGGTACTGAGACCCAGACACAAACCACTTTGTGGCATGCTCAGTGAAGCACTTAAATCTTCTAAAGGACATGCTCCCTGTCACATATGTGCACCTTGGGGACAACTTTTAGGCTCAGGTGTTGGTAATTCCTTGCCAATCCACAAGGTGGCTTCCTCAACTCTACAGAATAGATGATGGACAACCTCACAACCTCTTATGTCCACCCACCTGGACCCTCCTCTTCCGTCCTGGCTCGCTTTTAACCAGAAGTGCCGCCATCTTGGACAGTCGAATCTAAGACTTGTGTCCTTAGAGAGATTTTTTGCTGAAAGCTTCAATTTATTTTTGTCTTTACAATATACAGGGTTGTGGTGCCGCCCCATTTTTGTCTTGTCCTATTTTACATCGCTTACAGAGAGACCCAAACTTGATATTCTGTTGCAGAAAAATCTATGTCAGAATATGCCAGCTCGGGTCTACGAAAAGGCTGATTTAGCTTTATGACTTCCCTCTTTGTAACCCTCTAAGGCTGTCTTTGAAACCATTTTGGACTTAACACAGAGTTCTGAGCTGAAAGAACTTTCCTAGGTTGCATTGCAAATGATTACAATTCCATTTCACTTTTTGCTTTTCACATCTGACACCTTTTTTGAAATTTTGATGTACTTTTCTGGTAACTAAGTAGCAGTTTCAGGAAGATTATTGTCTCGCGAGACATTTCCAGTTCAAAATTTGTTGCATTTCACTTTGAAATTAAATCACTTACCTATGTATCTGAAGGGCTCTGAAGGTGACGGTATATAACCTCTTCCATGTGGACAAAGCGCCAGGTATTCAGCTGGAACAGAAGGACATCTGACAATAAGTGGCAGTTCATAGTATGACAGATATCAGCAAATTACAACGCCATTAATTAATATACCAGTGGTTCTCAATCTGTGGGGCGGACCCCCCATTGGGGGGTGCGAAGTAACAAAAAAGGGGGGGCACGAAGACGTGAAAAAAAGAAAACAAGAATCGAAAATATGAAAAATACATCTATTGAAACCAAAACAAATTAACTTAAACTACATTCTGATACTAGAAAAATAAATATAGAGTTAGATAAATGTTGATAAAAATTAAGTAGGTATAATAAAATATGCATCTATGATATATTATTAATTAAAAAAGAACAAATTGGTATTAGTGGGCTCCTTTCAAAAAAACGTTAGGGGGGCGCGATTAAAACTGTTATGAAAACTCGGGTCGTAAATACTTAAAGGTTGAGAAACGCTGGAATATACTATTTCTTTAAAAAAATAAAATGAAAAACACAGACTCACCACCTGGAGCCACAAAGCCTCTTCTTTAGCTCAGCAGTATAGGCTGCTTATGTGCCAAGTGTGTGGAAAGAGTGAGTGTTAAAAGTTGATCCCATGTGGGAATGAGCCATAGCACAGTGGTGGGCCTCACCTCGCTTACGAGTTTTTCTGCTCTGCTCATTGTGCCATCATCATTTTTGCCAGTAAGTATTCTTAGTTTTGGCCACTAGTTTGCTAAATCCTCCCATGATTCTGAATTTGTTTAATTGTGAATAACTTTCTCAAACTTGTCATGTTACAGCGCCTATAAAGAGTATTAATTGGAAGTGTTCACATTTCATTTTTATACAACACGTGTGAGGTATAGTGACCCAAGTCAGTTTCTATGAGTGTGGGCATATGTGACAAGTAGACAGCATCTCCTATTCCCTTAATATTCATGAGCACCTGTCATGTTTCAGTCCCTACAAGAAGTCTTCACCCTCTTACAAGTTTTATTGTTATACAACATGAAATCACACGAAATTTAAATGTGATTTTTTGATACTGATCAACAGAAAGACAAAACAATGTGAAAGCAAAAACAGATCTCTGCAAAGTGGCCTGAATTAATAACAAATATAAAACACAATTGATTTCATAGGAATTTACCCCTTCAAGTCATTATTTAGATGATAGCCATGACAGCCTTCAGCCTGTGTGCACAATTTGAGAAAAGGTCTTTTGCGATACACCCAAGTCTTTGTCATTGCAAAGCTTCAGTTTGTCCATGGCCAAAAAACGTAACGTAGCTACACTTTTATTTTGGCTGACAGTACATGGCTTATCTCCGTAGATAGTGTGATCACGTGATGCATATGATTTGTTACGAATGTTATTCCATCTCTGTCAAATCAATATCTGTTTATGAGTTCATTGTTCAACATTTCCGAAACAATCCACCTTTTCCCGGGAGGTGTGTGCCGATCTCTGCCTGAATACCATCTTCCTAGTGAGGAAGAACAGCTCACAAGCTCTCCTAAATCCTGGTGAATTTAGGGGCAGTTTCCTAAATAAGGAAAATTGATAAAATTCTTTAACTCCTAATCCTAAGTGTAGGACCAAGTTTGCCTTGCCCTGAGATTTTTGAGCCAATTAGGACTGTTTTTCCTACTCTGAGATGGTTGATAAATACAGACAGTGATCTTCATCTAAGTCACAATACTGACAAACACAACATTCAAACACTAAAAACACAAACAACTACAATTTTTTATATTTGCTGATCACATCCATCAGACAGGGACGCTCTTAGGCATACGCGAACTACGCATCCGCGTTGGGCCCCGACTGCAGCCGTCTGTGCCAGTCCCTCACGTCGTGTGTCAGGATACCCTCCTCATCCAAAATTTTATCGTTCTTTTCCGTACGTTTTTTTAGAACACCTTCCTGAGCTCCCGGGGGGCTCAGACACCCCGGATCCCCCCCCCCCCCCTTCTGGGGCCTGCATATCCGAGGCCTGCACATTTCTGAACCGCGTAGGGCCCCCAAACTGCTAAGAACGGCTCTGCATCAGACATTCACAAAGTGCTATAGAATAGTAAGTGAACCCTTGGATTTAATAACTGGTTGAATGTCCTTTGGCAGCAACAGCCTTTAACAAGCAGTTCCAGTAGCTGTTGATCAGACCTGCACAACATTAAGGATGAAATCTTTGCTGCAGAACTGCTTTAGTTCAGCCATATCCTTGCAATATCCGGTGTGAATGACCCTCTCTCTCACGTTAAGTTCTGGTCTTTCACTGGGCCACTCCAAAAGGCAGATTTTCTTTTTTAGAAGCCATTATGTAGAAGATGTACTATGTAATTGTCCTGCTGCATTACTCAAGTCTTCTTGAATTTCAGCTGGTGGACATCCAACCTGTTATTATCCTGTAGGATACCTTGATAAAGTGATGCCAAGCTGTCCAGACCCGAGTCAGCAAAGCAGCTCCAACATGCTGCTACCTCCACTGTACTAGACCATCAGGATGATGTTTTTATGTTGGTATGCAGTTCACTTTTGACACCATATGCATTTTGGCATATTCTTTAGAAACAATTCCCTCTTAGTTTTATCAGTCTACAAACTATTTTCTCAATGGCATTGTCAAGTGTCATGATGGTCTTTGGGAAACTCCAAGTAGGTACAGTTGTGCTTGAAAGTTTGTGAACTCTTCTGAATTTTCTATATTTCTGCATAAATATGACCTAAAACATCATCAGATTTTCACTCAAGTCCTAAAGGTAGATAAAGAGAAACCAGTTAAACAAATGAGACAAAAATATTATACTTGGCCATTTATTTATTGAGGAAAATGATTGAATATTACATATTTGTGAGTGGCAAAAGTATGTGAACCTCACGGATTAGCAGTTAGTTTGAAGGTGAAATTCGAGTCCGGTGTTTTTAATCAATGGGATGACAATCAGGTGTGAGTGGGCACCCTGTGTTATTTAAAGAACAGGGATCTGTCAAAGTCTGCTCTTCACAACACATGTTTGTGGAAGTGTATCATGGCACGAACAAAGGAGGCATCAGGCTAGAAAAGGTTACAAAACCATCTCTAAAGAGTTTGGACTCCACCAATCCACATGAGACCAAAATAGAACTTTCTGGTTTAAATAAAAAGCGTTCTGTTTGGAGAAAGGAAAACACTGCATTCCAGCATAAGAACCTTATCCCATCTATGAAACATGGTGGTGGTAGTATCATGGTTTGGGCCTGTTTTGCTGCATCTGGGCCAGGACGGCTTACCTTCATTGATAGAACAATGAATTCTGAATTATATCAGAGAATTGTAAAGGAAATGTCAAGACATCTGTTCATGAACTGAATCTCAAGAGAAGGTGGGTCATGCAGCAAGACAACGACCCTAAGCACACAAGTCGTTCTACTAAAGAATGGTTAAAGAAGAATAAAGTTAACATTTTGGAATGGCCAAGTCAAAGTTGTGACCTTAATCCAATCGAAATGTTGTGGAAGGACCTGAAGCGAGCAGTTAATGTGAGGAAACCCACCAACATCCCAGAGTTGAAGCTGTTCTGTACGGAGGAATGGGCTAAAATTCCTCCAAACCGGTGTACAGGAATGATCAAAAGTTACCGGAAACGTTTAGTTGCAGTTATTGCTGCAAAGGGGGGTCACACAAGAAAGCAAAGGTTCACATACTTTTGCCACTCACAAATATGTAATATTCGATCATTTTCCTTAATAAATAAATGACCAAGTACAATATTTTTTATCTCATTTGTTTAACTGGTTTCTCTTTATCTACTTTTAGGACTTGAGTGAAAATCTGATGATGTGTTAGGTCATATTTATGCAGAAATATAGAAAATTCTAAAGGGTTCGCAAACTTTCAAGCACAACTGTAGCAAAGTTGTTTTTTTTGGAGAGCAGTGTCTTCCTCCTTGGTGTCCTGTCATGGACACCATACTTGTTCAATGTTAGGTGTATGATAGACTGTTCCAATGACTCCTTCACACCTTTACCTGTTACACTGGGATTCTTCTTTATCTCATTGACCATTCTGCATTGTGCCTAACAATTCATCTTGGCTGGGTACCCACTTCTAGTGAGAATACTAAATTGTCTCCATTTATATAGAGTTTGTCTAACTGTGGACTAAGGATGTCTAAACTGTTTGAAATGACTTTGTCACAAGTCATGACTGTTGTGACAGGCAGCCACAGCCATTACCCAAATGGGACACCAACAGAAAAGAAGAACCAGGGGAGTGAGCATTGGTGAAGCAGTACCTCCCCTGGTATGCTACAGGGCAGCCTTTCTGGACGGCTGTGGCACCACGGATTCCTGCAGGGCATGCTGGCACTTGGAGTTTGGTGAAGTCCTATTGAGTTCCGTGGAGGCCGTCACGGGGAGCTCCAGACCCCTATACTGGACTTCCACCATACGTGGGAGTGATATCCAGGTAACAGTGATGAGCCACCTGGAACATTCCCAGGAGAGGAATAAAAGGGGCCACCTCGTTCCATTTGAGGAGCCAGAGTTGGGAGGAAGTGGACAAAGCTTGCCAGGAGAGGAGTGGAAGTGGAACGAGGAACAGAGAAGGAAGAAAGGAAAGAAAGAGTGCTGTATTGTATTGTGCTCTGTGTACTATGCTATGGGGAGTGAGAAAAAGTGCTTCCCCATGGAAATAAAGTGTGCTGTGTGCTGAACTTGGCTTCTGTGTCTGGTGTGTCCGGGATTTGGGGAGCTGTACGCCTCTTGGTTGTCTACAAGTGGCATCCCAGATGGGATGTCGTGGCCGTCTGTTGGCAGGAAACCCATTAAAAAAATTCTTGTGACAAACTCGTTTCTCTGCCTGTCTGTGTCGAGGTTGTGGCAGCTGGAGCACCCCTGGTTTCCACACTGTACATCTTCTGAGATCTCTTTTTTTTTTGCAAAGCATGCTTCACATCAGTAAATGCTTCCTGTGAATAGTAAACTCCGACATGTTTGAGTCTATTTAATAGGCAGCATAGCTCTAAACCACACCTCCAGTCTCATTTCATTGGTTGGACTCCAGATAGCTTTTGTTGCTTAGGGGTTTACAAACTTTTTACAACCTACACTGTGATTGTTGTACTTTAAAATATGCAAGAACACTACATAAAAAACACTATAATAAATTGTGTGTTATTAATTAAAACAGATTGTGTTTGTTCCTTATTGTAAATTAGATAAAGATTAGGCTATATTTTAAGACACATTTACTGTATACTTAAATGCTCTTATTTCCAAAGAATTCACAAACTTTTTCTTGCTATTGTATCTTTTTCTGTAGCTCACATTTAATTCTTGCCTGAAAGTGGTCTTGTGTATCTCAGTAACACATCAGTAATCTGGCAGCAATTCCAGCTTTGACTCTTCTTGGGTAAGTCTCTACAAGTTTACACATTCAGATTTGGCCAGTTTATCCCTTTTTTTCTGGCAGAACCTCTTAAGCTCCGTTTAATTGGACTGGAAGCAGCTATAAACTGTCACCTTCAGGTCTCTCCACACACATCCTATGGGGTTTAAGTCTTTGCTTTGACTGGCCCATTCAAGGACACTCAGAGACTTGTCCCAATGCCATTCAAACATTTTTTTTTTTGCTGTATGCTTTGGGTTATTGTTGTGCTGAAAGGTGAGCCGTCACACCAGTTTGAGTTTGTAAGCACTCTGGCGCAGGTTTTCTTCAGGTACTTGTAGAAATGATTTTATCTGCTTGTCCTGAACTGTGCTTCACCACAATTTGATCATGGAGGCTCACAGAGAATTCCTTGAACTTCATGACCTGGCATTTGTTCTGACCTGCACTGTGAATTGTGCGTTACATCGGTGCCTTTCTGACCAATTAGTTAAATTTGGTAGACTCCAATCAAGTCCAAGACACATTTCAATGATAACTAACCTCCTTGGCATTAACCACGAGCATGACTCGGGCTTGAAATTCTATGTAAATGCAACTACTCAGTGACTTAAGGTGATGTGTAATGATCTGCTTTACAGTGTTATTGGATTGAAGACAGTACCTCAGATGTCCACATGACCATCATCATCTATTCTTTCACGTGAAGCCTGAAAACCATGAGGACTGATTGAGATCATTTGTGTTAGGTAGAATGCCCAGTGGAGGCTGAGCGGTCTCGTGGCCTTGGAACCCCTGCAGACTTTGGTTTGTTTTTTTCTCTCTGGAGTTTTTCTTTTAGTTTTTTTCTTTCCTCCCGGCCATCTGACCTTACTTTATTCTTCGTTATTTAGTTTTGCCTAATCTTATTTTTATTTTTTTATTTTTCATAAACTTTTCTTTCTTCATCTCATAAAACGGCATTTTGGCATATTTGTCGGTGGAGTGGAGTCTTCAACTAAAACACAATGGCATGTAAATGAGAAGCTGTAAAGCCAGTTTTAGAACAAACTGAAGCTGAACCATTAGTTGAATAACGTGACAGTGATGACAATGTTAATTGGTCATCAGACATTAAAAATAACAATAATAATACATTTTCCTTATATACTGTAGCACCTTTCCTTTGCTCTAAGTGCTTAGTGATCGTGGAATTGATAAATATGTCCCTTTAAGACCACACAGCCCAGTGATGTATTTTAGCCCGGGTTCCTTCCCTGGCTGGGGTTTGCCTTGTTTTATGTCCTATTTATTTATTTTTGAGTTATTTATTTAGGTTAATATTACTTTTGTTGACAATTTCTATTATTCTTTGTTTTTGATTTTGTCTGTTATCCTTTGTTACATGCTTTGTATCTTTTTGGTGGTTTCTGAAGAGTTGGGACCACCTGCCCATCACTGCCCAGAACCCTATAAAAGCAAAGGTTTCACACAGTTCCTGGCAGTTTAATCAAATGACGAGTTTCCTTTGTGTTTCCTGTGCTGTGTTGCCATTGTGATTTTCTAGGTTTTGATTTTCTTGTTGTTTTTTGACCGTTCACTTTGGATATTGTATTGGAATTTTCTTTTCCTTGGATTGCCTTGCGGACAACTCCTTTTTGTCTTTGTGCTCCACAGAGTCCTTTTTGTTACAGAACAATTTTAGATAATATTTTATTTATAAAGATCCAGTTTTGCCCTATTACTGGCTACTAGATCTTAATCCTCTTGTTAGTATTTTTGAGGCTAGCTGGGACTGTTTTTACTCTCTTAAAAGGGAAACACCAGTTTGGAGTTGCTGAAGCACAGTACCTAGTGAATTCCGCTACTTGAAGGTTCACCAGGGTGCAAGAAGGAGTGTGGCAAAATGATTGAGATCAAGCAGAAGGACAAGATAGATTTTAGCCCCCTAAGCACTGTTCACAATGCAGCCATGATCAATGTTTGTGTCAGGAGGAACGTGGAAGTCACAAAGCCTTGTGCTGTGATGGCCTACAATAAGACGAGGGATGCGTTGATTGTGCAGTTCTGGCACTGACGTTCTATCCTCTGATGTTCAAGCAATAGAAAAAAACAAGATAAGTGCTCAAAGAAAACCCCACTTCTACTGTTCCGATTGTGACGTCAGGCTGTACATTGATGACTGTCTCTAAACATCACATGAAGGACGTGTGCTAAATCTGCATCAGTACAGCAATGGACACCAAACATACCTTTCCTACTGTATTTACAGTGCCCACCATAATGTTTGGGACAAGCACAAATTAATAAAGTATCTATCTATCTATCTATCTATCTATCTATCTATCTATCTATCTATCTATCTATCTATCTATCTATCTATCTATCTA
>JANRMT010062796.1:87806589-87849010 GCA_026402145.1 Polypterus bichir lapradei | reverse complement strand
CTATCTATCTATCTATCTATCTATCTATCTATCTATCTATCTATCTAAATTGTTTCTTGATTTCCCCTTCTGCTTCACAGTTTAAAATGAACCTTTGTGTTCCTTCTGTCAATTTACAAATCTCAATACAGTGTCAGAAGGTGTGTCATAAAGCAACACCTCATACGCTATTGGTGTCCAACTCCAGTCCTGTTGGGCCGCAGTGGCTGCAGGTTTTCATTCTAACCATTTTCTTAATTAGTGAGCTGTTTTGGCTGATAATTGACTCATTTGCCTTAGGTTTAATTGACGTGACTCAGACCCCTTAGTTGTTTCTTTTATGTTAATGAGCAGCAAAACAATAATGAGACACAAAATAAGGCACCACATGACCAGCTAACCTGAAAATAAAGAAAGGTGAAGGTCTCAGTCATGTTGGTCTGCTCAGGTCACAAAAACATCTTAACGTTGGTCTTAGAAGAAACAGAAAATCAACACTCTGCTATGGCAGAATAAGAGCAGCAACAAGTCATGATATTCAAGAATGGCTTTAATTAACAGCAAGAATCTGCTTCTCATTAAGAAAGTGGTTGGCGTGAAATTGATTGGAGTTTGAAGCTGTGATTTGGCTGGTCATCTGTTGGCTTGTTTCACATCTCATTTCTGTTTGGCTGCCATTTAATGTAAGAAACGAATCAATTCAGAGGACTGAATCCTTAAGAACAGGGCTATTAAAATGAAGGGAAGAGGAGTTAATTAGCAGTGAAAACTGGAAATTGATTAGGAAAAGGGTTAGAATGAAAACCTAGAGGCACAGTGGCCGACCAGGACCAGAGTTGGACACCCCGTCATACACACTCACACAGTATTAACTGCGTTCCTGGATTAAGACTCTTAACAAAGTAAGGAGAAATCTGTTAAAATGAAAACACTTTTTGCAAAGGTCTTTTAGCCCAAATGTCAGTCTTTGAACTTAATGAAAAGGTGAACATGACCTACCTGTCCCAGAGGTGGGGCAGGGGGAGATCTGACAGTTTGTTCCCCAGCCTACTTCGATCGTGCAGCAGCACTCCTGCTTGGTGATGTTCTGTGCCAGCACGTTGCTGCACACCATCGGGTCGTTGATGTTATAGTAGCAGTCGGTGACATTCGCTCTTCTCGGTGTGGAGGGATCCTCCCAGTTTATAACGCTGGGACTGCTTAATCCTAAATCTGAAAACAGAGGTAGAAAGTCATTTGACACTTGTGCTCCACATGACACGTACAGACTTTAAATTTCTAGAGTATCACAGTAAAATGTTTTAGCCAGAACTCCATCCATCCATCCATCCTCTCCCGCTTATCTGGGGTCGGGTCGCAGGGGGCAGCAGCTTGAGCAGAGAGGCCCAGACTTCCCTCTCCCCGGCCACTTCTTCCAGTTCTTCCGGGAGAATTCCAAGGCGTTCCCAGGCTAGCTGGGAGACATAGTCCCTCCAGCGTGACCTGGGTCTTCCCCGGGGCTTCCTCCCGGTTGGACGTGCCCAGAACACCTCACCAGGGAGGCGTCCAGGAGGCATCCTGATCAGATGCCCGAGCCACCTCATCTGACTCCTCTCGATGCGGAGGAGCAGCAGCTCTACTCTGAGCCCCTCCCGGATGACTGAGCTTCTCACCCTATCTTTAAGGGAAAGCCCAGACACCCTGCGGAGGAAACTCATTTCAGCCGCTTGCATTCGCGATCTCGTTCTTTTGGTCACTACGCATAGCTCATGACCATAGGTGAGGGTAGGAACGTAGATCGACTGGTAAATTGAGAGCTTCACCTTACGGCTCAGCTCTTTTTTCACCATGACAGACCGATGCAGAGCCCGCATCACTGCAGATGCCGCACCGATCTGCCTGTCAATCTCACGGTCAATTCTTCACTCACTCGTGATCAAGACCCCGAGATACTTGAACTCCTCCACTTGGGGCAGGATCTCTCCCCCAACCCTGAGAGGGCACTCCACCCTTTTCCGGCTGAGGACCATGGTCTCAGATTTGGAGGTGCTGATTCTCATCCCAGTTGCTTCACACTCAGCTGTGAACCGTTCCAGAGAGAGCTGAAGATCACGGCCTGATGAAGCAAACAGGACAACATCATCTGCAAAAAGCAGTGACCCAATCCTGAGTCCACCAAACCGGACCCCCTCAACGCCCTGGCTGCGCCTAGAAATTCTGTCCATAAAAGTTATGAACAGAATCGGTGACAAAGGGCAGCCCTGGCAGAGTCCAGAACTATATAAGCTAAATGTTGTTTATGTTAACTTTATCTCAAGATTGTTTTGCTGAGTCTGTTTATTTCACTTTGGCAGCCTGGGGGGCATCAGGCACAAAGTAGGAATGACGGCTGAAATGGAATCCCATCCATCATGGCATACAGTGAAGTATGAGTATGAAGTAAGAGTAGCCAATAAACGTAACATGGACATCTTGTGCAACTGTGCTGCTGTACACGGGCTTTACTATAGTTCTGATTTAATGATATTTCTGTGTACCATAATCTATTGTAAATCAAGCAAAGGGCATGTCATAAAGGGTTGGAGCGCCCTATATAATTATGAACAGTTAAATAGAAAAACTAAAATAAGCAACAAATGCAATGTTGTCTTGTTCAGGCACTAGTCTTCTTCAGACTGCTCCAAGATGGCATCAGAGATGCTTTTCAAGGTGGAAGACCAGAAGGGACGAGTTCGGGAGGGTGGAAGCAGAAAGTGATATCAGAGGTGTAAGGACAGTCAATCATCCATTCTTCACAGAAAGGAAGAGAAAAGGCATTAGCTGACAGTGCCACCTTCTGGTTTAGAGTGTAATCATCAGTCAATATGCCAGACAGATCGATAGATAGATACTTTATTAATCCCAAGGGGAAATTCACATACTCCAGCAGCAGCTTTACTGATAAAAAACAATATTAAATTAAAGAGTGATAAAAATGCATGTATAACAGACAATAACTTTGTATAATATTAACGTTTACCCCCCCAGGTGGAACTGAAGAGTCGCATAGTGTGGCGGAGGAACGATCTCCTCAGTCTGTCAGTGGAGCAGGACGGTGACAGCAGTCTGTCGCTGAAGCTGCTCCTCTGTCTGGAGATGATCCTGTTCAGTGGATGCAGTGGATTCTCCATGATTGACAGGAGCCTGCTCAGCGCCCGTCGCCCTGCCACGGATGTCAAACTGTCCAGCTCCGCGCCTACAATAGAGCCTGCCTTCCTCACCAGTTTGTCCAGGCGGGAGGCATCCCTCTTCTTTATGCTGCCTCCCCAGCACACCACCGCGTAGAAGAGGGTGCTCACCACAACCGTTTGGTAGAACATCTGCAGTATCTTATTGCAGATGTTGAAGGACGCCAGCCTTCTAAGGAAGTATAGTCAGCTCTGTCCTCTCTTGCACAGAGCATCAGTATTGGCAGTCCAGTCCAATTTATCATCCAGTTGCACTCCCAGCTATTTATAGGTCTGCACCCTCCGCACACAGTCACCTCTGATGATCACGGGGTCCATGAGGGGCCTGGGCCTCCTAAAATCCACCACCAGCTCCTTGGTTTTGCTGGTGTTCAGGTGTTGGTGGTTTGAGTCCTGAGGTTGCGACACTATATAAATTAAAATGGCAGCCATTTGTTTTTCTGTTTATTTGTTCGTCAATCACACAAAAACGATTAATTCGATTCTACACAAAATTTTGCATGTCCTTCCATTGGTCCAATGTAAAATATAAGCTATGTGGAATATTGGGAACTGGGATTAAAATGGGATGGGGTAAACTCACAAAAACAGTGCTGACTTAGGGACTACAGGTCCCATCATGCAGCACAAGTGCACTGAGGCTGATGCGAGGATCTGATCATCAGCATGCACAAAGTTTTGCTGAGGTCAAAGCTTTCATCTAAGGCCACAGGTACAACGTTATCTTCTCGATCAATTTGGATAACAATTACATTGTCTATCAGGAATAAAGCTTTTCCTCTTATTATGGGTTGTGTTAGGCCATGTTGAATTTCTAAAAGACAGTTTTTTTTCCCACTGTTTATTTATACCCAGGCAAAGTCGGGTACTTCGGCAAGTTTCTAATAATTTATCTTATTATTGATAAGGCTGCAGCTATTAAACTTGAGGTAACAAAGAACCACGGAGAGAGAACTGCTTTGCAGGTGGTCGCAGGTCTGCATTTTATGAAATCTACAGTAATATGAAAGAACTCACAGTTCCCAAGATTCACAGCGAGCTTAGAGGAAAAAAAAAATTAAAGGCAATCAACAGTTGTGAAAGTTGGGGGTTACATGAAGCTGAAAATGCCCGTAAATACAACTTGCAATATATGCAAATTCAATTCAGTTTATTTTTGTATAGCACACGTCATCCGTGGAATCTTTAGTAGTGTCTGTAGTAGCTTTAGAAACTTTAGTAGGTCAGCATCTTGAGATCTTAATGTTCGCTGTGGTTTGTAAGTAATGATAAGCTGAATCCCAGACCAGAAGATTTTATCTTCTGAAAAGTCCAGCAAACATCTGATTTACAAAACTGTACAAAATTCCTGTCTTGCTGTTGGTCTTAAAGGCAGGCGCATTATGTGCAGAATGAACTCAACATATCTGGAAATGAGTTGTCAGTCAGCTATAGCGATTTCGCTGACATAGCTGCCGACAGACTGCACACCTATGGGATGTGAACTGTGGAAACTTAACTTCCGATGTGTCCCTGTATCTGCTCTCTCATTGATTCTTGAACAGTTCTCCATTGCCTGAATGAAACTGTTTTTACGAGTTAGGCCTTATTAATCCAAACTTTTGGATTTGACCATAATGGAGTCAGTGGGGGAGGATGGTGTGTCAGAGTGGTTAGAGCTTCTAATTATTTACAGCTACACAATTCTACAGTTTCATTTTGGGCTTGTCACTCCCTAGGTTGAGTTTGCATGTTCTTCCCACATTTTTTCAAAGCACTCCTGTTTGCCCCCCACACTCCAAAGACAGGCATGTTAGGTCAACTGACAGTTCTAGACTGGTGCCCCAAACTGATGTACATAAGTGGACCTTGAGGTGAAGTGGCATTTTTTAACATTCTTTAATTATTTAAAACACAGTTTCAATTTGATTACACTGGAGCACAAAGTCTTTGCTTCCCAAACACTTTTTGGTGTATGTTTTGGATCTTGATCACAAAAATCACCTTTAAATTTTTCAGTTACATACTGTCAGTCAGTCATTTTCTAAACCACTTCTTCCTGAACAGTGTTTTCGGTGCTGGGTGATGGAGCCAATCCCAGCTACCAGAGGGTGCAAGGCAGGATAAAATCCTGGACAGGGCGCCACAGTTACGTATGGTTTTATTGCAATTGTCTATTTTTTGTGATTTCCTCTGAAATTATAAGTATAAAGTACAACAACTACAACTGAAAACATTCATAGTGATCTAAAAGCTGTGGCACCCAATTCTTTAATCAGCCCAGAAGTACTTTGGGGCTTCCATCCTCATGACTTCCTAGTACTTCCGGGCTGCAAGGGAAACAGGAATCCCAAGGTCCTTTTACAGCTCCCCCAGCGGCACCCACGGTACCCAACAGGCCTGAGAAACTGGACTCCAAGTCCCAGGATGCCCTACAGGAATCTAGGGCACCGCTGTATTCCAGGGGAGCTGCCATCTAGCGTTTTGGCGGAGGCAGTGTCCTGGAAAAGAGGAACTCCCCCATCCTTGTATCTTAGGGCATCCTGGCCAGGATGAGCTGCCAGCCACCTGCCACACTATCTATCTATCTATCTGTTGTGGTCTATGGCTGGCTTGTCATCCCGGCCAATACCCCCAGGCTGCCAGATGGAGCTCTCCCTGCAGCATGGAGGTGCCCCAGATAGCCTACCAGCAGGGAATCATGGATTATGGAGTTTCCCCCTACAACCCTGCTGGATACCCCAGGGGCCAACAGAGGATGCTGCAGGGAGGCCCAGAGAGTCACATGTGCCCTATAACCCGGAAGTGCGTCATAGGCAAAGAGACAACAGAAGTGATGTACTTGCAGGGTGAAGAAAAAGGATTTTTATCTGACCCGGAAGTGTTCATAGTCACGTGGACAGAGAGGGCGAAACATTTCCGGGTCGAGGGCTATAAAGGACTGTGGGAAATCCCCAGACGTTGAGCTGAGCTGGGTGGAAGCGTGGCAACGCGTCTGGGAGTGGTGGAGAGTTTATTGTAGTGATTATTGGAGAATTTATGAGTATTGTGGATAGGAGGGTGCTTTGTGCACTGTTCTGTATTAATAAAGTCGATTATTGGACTTTACCATGTGTCTGGTGTCTTGGACAAGGGTTCAAGGGAGCGATAGCGCTCCCTATCTGTCACACTATCTATCTATCAAATAAAACATCATTATGAGTATACTGTAAAAGACAACAATAATCATCATTCCTGAATAGCCCACACACAATCATTTTAACTCAAACCCACTTAAATACATTCATCAGATTATCATTAAATACTCTTCATGTCAACATAATTTATATTGACAGGGGCTACCTTGGGGTCTGCATACTAGAATGATATATCATCTTACTTAGACCAGGTACACAAAAGGCAATACACAGTAACCGAAAAGATTAAAAGTCTCAAAGTGATAGAAAAAGGTTTTCTACTACAGCGACTGCACTGGTCATAGGTGTTTTAGGTTGTTTTAGTGTAGAAGGAGATACTTTCGTAAACAATGTGAATGTTTAAAAACGCCATTTTAAACTGAATATGTAGGAATATGGATGAAACCTTGGACTGCTGGAATTGAAGGTACCCAAGAACTTGACCACTATCTGTTCAACCTAGCCATTGATAAATACAAGTGATCTTTTGTTTGCATTAAAAGCCCACAACTGTATCGTCTATCTTGTTGACATTTCATTTGAGCTTATTAAGGGGGCGGCACGGTGGCGCAGTGGGTAGCGCTGCTGCCGCGCAGTTAGGAGACCCGGGTTCACTTCACTTCCCTTGTGTGGAGTTTGCACGTTCTCCCTGTGTCTGCGTGGGTTTCCTCCCACAGTCCAAAGACATGCAGGTTAGGTGCATTGGCGATCCTAAATTGTCCCTTGTGTGTGCTTGGTGTGTGGGTATGTGTGTGCCCTGCGGTGGGCTGGCGCCCTGCCCGGGGTTTGTTTCCTGCCTTGTGCTCTGTGTTGGCTGGAATTGGCTCCAGCAGACCCCCGTGACCCTGTAGTTAGGATGTAGTGGGTTGGATAATGGATGGATTATTAAGGTGTCTAAGTATGTTCTCTTATTTGAAGATCCATAGTTCAGCTCAAAGTGGCCATTATACTAGGAGTGTTGAGTAGGATGCTAGTCAGTACTAAGCAGGAATCTCTTTATGACAATCTCAGTGACTTTATTTAGAACTAGAGAATAGTAAAATGGGTGATCAGAGGCAGTACACGACATGATTATGGTTTGTGGAGATTGTCTGTATAAACATGAATTGACTGTGTGTATAAGTGCTACAGTATTGGACTGTACCTCTGACTGTGTGACTGTTTTTTACTCCTTCTGCACACTTGGTAATGTGTAAACTGCTTTGGATATAAACAACCCAAAAACAAAAATAATAAAATCCTTAGAGAGAAGCATACCTGGCACTGCTGGTAATTCCCTGCTGACGCACCGCTGAATGTGGGGGTCAAACTCCTCCTCTCTTTTGGCGCAAATACACAGGAAAGAGCCCTCCATGTTTTCACACAGAGCCGTACCGCAGACACCCTGCATGCTTTGACACTCGTTAATGTCTAAAATAGAGAGAAACGAGGAGAAGGTTTGAGTGATTTATGTTATTTGTGTGTTGCTGCAATTATAGTACCTTCCAAGTAGGCTGCAGATACAATTAGCCATTTTTATGCTTCTGTATTTTTTTCTTGGCTAAACTCCCTTCCTGTTATCCTAAACAATTTCAGAATTGTAAAAGAAAAGCATCTGCAGTGTCCCTCTGTGTTCTAATTCTGAACAAACCCATCCTGCCCTGAGATGCAACAGCTTTCCAATGATAAAACACAATAAAGAAAATGGACTCAAGTAATCAAAAGTGATAAAGGACCTAAGTTTTCATACTCCATGACAACACTTATGCTTGTAGCCAGTACTTCAAATCTGATGTGTACATAAAGTTTACATGCTAACTTAAGACCGATGCCATTCCAAGACTCAGATAGAACAACTTTGGTGTTGTACTGACAGGTGAATCGATTTTTGAAAGGGCAAACACAATGAAACATTAACTATGCAAAAACTCCTGCTCCTGGCTGTATATACAACTTGACATAACTGTAATGTGACTAATAATATTAACCCTAACTTTAAATGATGTAAATTTGCACATTTCATGGCAGGCACTTAATAACTAATATATAAATAACAGGAAAAAATGTCTGATAATTAATAGTCGCTAGGTATGTTAGATGATTACAGCTACTTTACCCTATCTATTCATTATTACAATATAGATAATATATTACATCGGTCGAAATATAGGGTGGTCCAGATCTAATTACACAATTTTCATTATGCTATAACTTATTAAGTTTATTACATAGAAAATCACCCGAAAAATCCCGGACCATCGAGAAGTGTGTGAACTGATGACATGAAGAATCGTCTTTGTGCCGAACAGGAATCGTCTCCGCATAAATCAAAGTCATCCAGACGATCTGGATCTGCATAATTAGATCTGGACCACCCTGTAGAGTAAGCTTATATCTCTCTAGTATAAAAAAAAACCCTGGAGAGAAACACAAGGGCGTCGAGATGTGATCTTCATGTTAAGATCACAGAAGACATTTAAAAGAAGCCGCGAGATGGCCACAGAGCATCTCGCCAGGGACCTTAGACATGAGACTTTGTGCTAGGAGATTGAACCAGGACCGTCTCGCGATGAGGTGGAACATGAGATTCTTGCAAGACATGCCCTACTTACAATCAATATCAAATAAGCCAAGAGGCAGCAAAACATTCAGTCGTCTAAAAGATTTGAGCACACACAGATCCAGGGATCTCAGCGCATATAAAGTGTATAAGGACAGTACGTTATAAATGAAATGTCAACATCGAAGCAAAGAAGAAAGCACCGCGGAGAAAAGAGACTCAATAGCGTTGAAGAGAAAAACGAGCAAAAAAGAATAATCGAGGTGCAAATTCAGAAAATAAGGAAAGTAATTATCAGCCCAGAACAAGTGGAATTGAAAAAAAAGCACGTCCAATCTGGCTCAGAATTAAAAGACAGAGAGTATAAGACAAAGTAGAACTTCATAAAGACGTTCACAAATGTTGGCACTAAACACATGTAGAGCAGGTTAGAGATTATGAAAGCAGTGGAATTTGAAAGGCTCAAAAAAAAAAAACAAAAAACGGCGCTATACACATGTGGAGAAAGTTAAAGGATATGAAAGTAGGAAAATTAGAAAATATAAAAAAAGAAAGTAAAGATTGCAGTAGCGCAAACAAACAAACTGCCTCATTTAACTATGCACCAGTCTAACTTTGGTTTTGCACAATAATCACTACACTATTGCACCTTAACACTTAACTCTACTTTATTCACATAATTTGACTTATTTATTATGTTCTACTATACTGTTATCTTTCAACCTATGACTTTTTCTTAATCTAACTGATATTCTTCTAACTTTGCACAGTTTTTGATAAGTGGATCAGGATGCAATTCACTGCGTGTTCTCCTGTATAACTATGCATGTGACAAATAAAGAATCTTGAGAATTTCAAAAACGGGGTTTACCTCACATGCATTTATTGGTTACTTTGTAAAAAAAATTATTAGCTGCTGATGATGAAGATCGTTTTGTCTGTGCTGAAATTCCAAACAGAGAAAGCTATCCTGAATTATGGTACAAAGTCATTAAACACACATCTCACTGACCTCGTTAAAAAGATTCAGCATATTGGGACTCGCAAGATTACAAATATTGTTTTTACAGAAGTTTTGAAATAAAAGTGAAACTAATGAAACAGCAACAATTCAAAGAAAAAAAAATCTTGAAAGTGTGTATCCGGAAAATCAAACACGGGGGTTGGCGAGTGAAGCGAGCAGGGGGCGAAGCCCCCTAGTTATATGTTAAAAAAAAAACAGGTTAGTGAAAACTGTCAGCATACTGACATAAGAAAATTAACCTTGGTAATTATAAAGGAGTTTATACCAACAAATTTAATAGCCTTGTCTAGTTTTGATGTTTTACGTTGCAAAAGTTGATCATTGGAAGTGAAAGTAAAGATGTGGAATAAACACGATTCATTCATTTGTTGGCTGGGGAAGTTTTGTTGATTTTTTTGATTCTGGGGGCTCAGGCTGCACAAGAGACCAACTGCATCACATTTTCTGGCATGAACACTGGAAATAATGAGGAATGATTTAAGCACATTTAAGTTAGGTAGAATGTCCAGTTGGAGAAAGGTGGTCTTTTAGCTTTGGAATCCCTGCAGATTTTATTTTTGTTCCTCTAACTTAACTGGAGATTTTTTCTGTCCTCCTGGCCATCTGACCTTATCACCAGACTAATCTTTAGAGACTTACAATATGATATTTTATAAAAGGACACTGCTCTTCTACTAATTGTATATGTTTTATAAGATTGCATGAACGTCTTTATTTTTATATTTTCTTTGTTACTTATTCATTATTAATCTTACCTTATCTTATGGCTATTGGCTATAGAAATAAATGTTTGTGTTGTTGTTTCCTGATTTTCTCAGATATTTTTTAACAAAACAGTTAACAAGGCAGGGACATTCCCTTGTTTTTATTCTAAGGAACTACTACCCATAAGGATGCATTTTCTAAATGTTTCAAGTGCCAAGCCCACTTCAAAAAAGTTTTTATGAGAACAGGCCATTGAGGCCAGCAAACCTTATCAGTCATACATCCACCTACAGTAATTCCATCAAAACAACATCAAGTTAAGTTTTGAAAGTCCATAAAGTCCTACTGTCTACCACATTACTCAGTCACTAATTCCATTTGTTTATGGTTCTCTGTGTAAAGAAAAACTTCCTAATGTTAGTGTGAAATTTACCCTTAACAAGTTTCCAAGTATGTCCCCGTGTTCTTGATGAACTCATTTTAAAGTCACAGTCTTGATCCACTGGACTAATTCCCTTCATACTTTGAAACACTTCTTCGTAATCTCCGTTTGCATAACCAGTACAAGTTCAATTCCTTCAGTGTCTCCTCATAGCTCATACCTCTTGGACCCGGAATTGGCCTGGCTGCTCTTCTGTGGACTTTCTCTAGTGCTGCTATGTCTTTTTTGTAATATGGTGACCTAAACTACACGCAGTATTCCAGGTGTGTTATAAAGATTGGGTGTAACCTTCATTGACTTATACTCAAGACATCAGGGTGCTATATAACAACATTCTGCTAACCTTTTGTATTAAACACTAGCAAAATACCTGCGCTTCACAGTGGTGAAGTACTGCCTTAAAATTTTTATTAAGAAGAAAATTAAATCTTTTTAAACTGAGGGAAAATATACCAATAATTATTTGTTAAGGATCTCTTTGTATACCACACTGTGAGTTCGGCCCTCCGATTGTAACATGACCAAGCTGTGCGCTGAGCTTACTCTTGAGCATGCAACGTACAGTTGGCCATGTGAACAGTAATCTTGTTTCATATCTCACAGCTTGGATTGCTGCTGTCATAATCGGTTTCAGTTTCATGGTTTGTTTCAATTACGACAGCATTTGCAGGACTTGTGTTGAAGTGACATTTGGCATCTGTCAAGCGTTGTAAGCATACAACCGGTTTCATCGATAACTTCGCATCCAGCTTTTGAGAGTTTAAACATTCATAAATATCAAAGTGTCCACTACTCAAATCATCACCTGTGAATCTAAGATGTTTAAGAGACATTAGCGGTTGTCGAAAGGTGTAAAATATTTGGCCATTTCGGTACACTTGAAAGCAATAACCGAACAATTCAGCGGCAGCCATCAACTCACATGCAGAACCATAGGTGAAGGGCTTAAGCATTTCACTCTTCTAGTGCTCCTGTGTAGTATAATTATCTCCTGTACCGTCATCAGTCCACACCTTGAACCTGTCCCAGTAATTCAATACATAAGACACAATGTTCCTCCAGATATCAAGAGTGAGCCTGATATGGCCGTGCAATATGTAACAAAGAGAATGGAAAAGGCAGGTGCCATCTCCGGGCATGGAAACCACTCGGTAAGTGACAGTTCTTTGATCGATGGTGATCACCTCGATAGACATGTTACTGGGGGTACGGTTGGAACGATAAAGGAAATGGGTACCTGAACAATGTAAAGTAAGTCTAAAATACCTACACAATAACTATAATTGTAATAAATGAACAATAAAACAGCAGAGAAGCCGTGGATTAAATAAAAAGGCTGCAGTTATCAGCAGGGAGACGTGAATCCCGTGGCAAAGCAAGGATGGGAATATAGAGACCGGAGCGACGGACGGCCTTATATAGGCAGGCAGCTAACAACGTGGGAGGCGTTGGGATGGGGGACCCAACGCCACCTCACACCGGGACCGAGCTGCAGGCTATGGACGTATATATGTACGTAAGTAGGATTCAGTTAGCGTTGGTAACCCGCGTACAAAATTTCTTGAAAATGGGCCCATAAGTAACAAAGACCATTGGAAAGTTCAATATGGCAACTGACAGTGGCGTCATACCACCAAAATAAGTACGTACATTGGTTTCGGTTAGCACAGGGAAGCCGCCTACCAAATTTCGTGAAGATGGGGCCATAAATAAGAAAGTTCAACATGGCGGACATTGCTGACCGTTATGACCGTTACTCGTAGAATTTCAAAATGAAACCTGCTTAACTTTTGTAAGTAAGCTGTAAGGAATGAGCCTGCCAAATTTCAGCCTTCTACTTACACGGGAAGTTGGAGAATTAGTGACGTTGGAAAGTTCAATATGGCGGCCGACAGTGGCGTAATACCACTGAAATAAGTATGTTCATCGGTTTCGGTTAGTGCAGGGAAGCCGCCTACCAAATTTCGTGAAGATGGGGCCATAAATAAGAAAGTTCAACATGGCGAACGTTGTTGACCGTTATGACCGTTACGCGTAGAATTTTCGAAATGAAACCTGCTTAACTTTTGTAAGTAAGCTGTAAGGAATAAGCCTGCCAAATTTCTGCCTTCTACCTACACGGGAAGTTGGAGAATTAGTGATGTGTCAGTCAGTCAGTGAGTGAGTCAGTCAGTCAGTTAGTCAGTGAGGGCTTTGCCTTTTATTAGTATAGATTACTTTGCATAGCAAGTGTTTTTTAGCAATTTACTCACTTTTGTCTGAATTATCAGTTTCCAAACTCTCCCACTCTCCTTTTGTTCCAGGCTGCTTATTCTTAAAATGCATTTGTTTCCCGGACTTAATTATGTTAGCACCCTTCTTCACTTACCACCGCCAACTACTATTGGTCCAATATTAAGTTCCTGCTTTCTGAAAAACTGGCACTTAGACATCCTAATGTAATTAGACATTAAGTAAAGAGAGGACTAGCTTTACCAGACATGGAACTCTGTCACTCAGCCTTGTATTGCATTGAAACTGTCTGCGGCTTCCTGTTAATCCTTCTTTCCATCTCCTAAATGAATCCAGCATTGCTGCTCCCAGACCTCTGTCTACTCTGCCGATCACCTTACTAAAATTAAAATCTCGAAATTCACACCTTAGCTCAATAATATCTTACACCAGTGGTTCTCAAACTGTGGGGTGGGGTGGGAAGATGTAAAAAAAAGAAAACAAGAATCAAAAATATGAAAAATGCATCTATTGAAACCAAAACAAATTAACTTAAACTACATTCTGATACTAGAAAAATAAATATAGAGTTAGATAAATGTTGATAAAAGTTAAGATAGGTATACCGGTAATAAAATATGCATCTATGATATATCATTAATTAAAAAAGAACAAATTTGTATTAGTGGGCTCCTTTCAAAAAAACGTTAGGGGGGCGTGATTAAAACTGTTATGAAAACTCGGGTCGCAAATACATAAAGGTTGAGAAACGCTGGCTTACACATTGACAATGTGCCAGAGGGTGGAAATGCAGCTGGATTCACGCCCATCAAGGCCTTTCCAAACTCCTATTTTTATTATTATCCAACTCTATGCATTGGAGGTAACCCATTAACCTTCCCACCGTGGTCCAGGTGAGGGAACTATACACTTTGAAACATTTTTGATGACTCATTTCTTTTCTTTTCTTTTTAATCTCCTGCTTAAGTCCTTTAAAATCTCGTTATGTTCTCTACTTCTCTCAAACCCCTTAATCAAAGCTGAACTAAGCTGTTCTCTCAACAGCTCAGTCCATGACGCCAGTAGCAGCCCTACAGTGGAATCAGAAAATATTCAGACCCTTCACTTTTTCTCATTTTGTTATGATGGAGACTTATGCTATGTAAGTGATCATTTATCATTACCATTTAAATAATTTTCCCTCATCAAGCAACACCCAATACCCTAGAATGGCAAAGCAAAAACAGAATTGTAGGAATTTTTGCAAATTGACACAAGTATTCAGACCCATTATGACACCTAAACTCTGGCTCAGGCACATCCCATTCTATTGATCATCACTGAGATGTTTCTACATCTTGTTTGGACTTCACCTGTGATCAATTCAGTTGACTGGACTGATTACAAAGGCCAACAAAAAAAAATTCTTGGTGTCTTGGTTTTTAGGCCTGTTTCTGGGGTTATTTGGGGCTCTGATTCAGAAAATTGCATTGAATAGTCCACATCAGCTCTAGTTTCTTAGATATGAATGATGAAAGAAGAGTATAAGGCCATCTCTTTAGTTTTGGAAAAGATAAATTACGAAAAAAACATCAATGGGTGATTTGTGTAGATTGGAAGATGGTTCATTTTCTTCTTGGTCAACAAAGTGGCTATACAAAGTATTCTTGCTTTTTATGCCTTTGGGATAGTAGAGCCAAACATGAACATTGGGTAAGAAAAGATTGGCCTCTGAAGGAATACGAGGTGAGTCACAAAAATAACCGGGTTGGTTAAAAAAAAATATATTTATTGATGAATTACAGCATTCTAAACATTGTCACCTCCTATATACACTCCCCCTCGTGATGTCTACAATGCTCCATACATATCTTCCATTGATTGAAACAGCGCCGGAAGTCTTCTTGCTTGAGGCTCTTCAACAGGTTTGCCGTTTTTGTCTTCACTTCATCCATTGAAGAAAAATGTGCTCCCTTCAGGTCACTTTTGATTTTCAGGAACAAGTAAAAACCACAGGGAGCTAAATTGGGCGAATAAGGAGGATGATAGAGGACAGGAATGTTTTTGTCAGTCAAAAACTGCTTTACGGAAAATGAGAAAATTCGCAAGAAATTTCATGTTGATTCGCTGTTCGATTTTTTCCCCCGACATTATCGCGGCAACTCGTGTAGAGATTGTTGTGCAAATACTGACTGGGCTATTCACAGGATATACCTAGCTGGTCGGTGGTTTGAGAGGGCGTGCAGGAGGGGATATAGTTCTATGATTCACGTGCAGCTGACCTCCAGACGGTTTTCCAGGAAAGCCCCAAGCCCAGTCTGGTTATTTTTGTGTCTCACCTCGTATATGGTGGTTGGAGGACAAAATGCAATCAACGAACCTTTGGTAGCGCAAGATCGAATCATACTGCCACCACTACATATAAAGCTAGGCCCGAGGAAGCAATTTGTAAAGGCTTTGAATAAAGACAGATTGTGCATTGAATACATAGCACATAAGTTACCTGGTCTTACCATGGAAAAATTGAAGGCTGGAATTTTCAATGGTCCACAGATCAGACAACTTATAAATGACCCACACTTCATAGCATCAGTGAATGAAATCGAATCATATGCCTGTTCTTCATTTCTTCTTGTTGTGAAAAACTTTCTTGGCAACAAGAAGGTAGACAACTACACACAATTAGTAGAGGATATGATCTTTCATTTCAACTGGCTTGGCTGTAACATGAGTGCTAAAGTCCATTATCCGCACAGTCACTTAGATCGCTTTCCAGAGAACCTTAGTGACTTAAGTGAAGAGCAAGGTGAGAGATTCGACCATGACATAAAAACAATGGAGGCCAGATACCAAGAAAGATGGGATGCACACATGATGGCAGGCTATTGTTGGAATGTTATCCAGGATTATCCTGGCATATCCCACTCTCGGAAGTCTTAGAGAAGGAACTTCTTGTGTGTCGAATGACTGGAAAGTTTATATCATAAATCTGTGCTTTTGGTACATTTCTTTTAATATGTTTCCTTCATGCTTAAACGATGATAATAATAATAATAATAATAATAATAATAATAATAATAATAATTCTTTGAATTATTTTAATTTAAATACTACATTAAAATATCCTGATTTTTTATGGGCGAGCCGAGTGAAGAGTGGTATATGGCATATGTTTTGTATCTCAAAAACTAGAGGGATAGGGGAAAACTGGGGCCATTTTTGAAATCAGCAGGTCAAATATACTCAGAAACAGGTTTAACATTTGAGGCACTGAAATGTGTGTTGGCCTGTGTTATTAAATGCACACACCTGTCTACATGTATAGAAAGTCTCACAACCAATCCATGAGATTGAAAGAATTGCCAGTGGAGCTTAGAGACAGGATTGTGTTGAGGCACAGGCTGGGGAAGGCTATGAAAAAAAAGGTTCTGCAGTACTGAAGGTTCCCAAGAGCACAGTGGCCTCCATAATTCTTACATGGAAGACACAGTGGAACAACTTTGACTCTTCCTAGAGCTGGGAGAAGGGCTACAATAAGAGCAATGTCCAAGAACCCCATGGTTACTCTGACGAAGCACCAAAGAACTTGTTTGTAGATGGGAGAAACATCCAAAAGAACAACCATCACTGCAACACTCCACTGATCTGGGCTTTCTGATAGAGTGTCCAGACAGAAGTCTCTCCTCAGTTAAAAAAACACTTAAGAGTTTGCAAGAAGTCACAGAAAGAAATCTCAGACTGTGAGTGTTTCCTGAAGAGGCATTAGCTCTCTTGGAAATGTGTTCTTTTAAAATTGTGGCATATTAAATAATTAAACAATATCATAATATACCAGAAACGTCGATATCCCTCCCATCGTGATTACGGCGGTACAAGAATCACATGAGAAACAATATCTTTTAGCTTACATTTACTGACGATTAACGTGGTTTTAGACGGAGAGGCGCAGGTACAAACTAAAATCCAGGTGGGAATCTGGATTAACATAGTCAGCCATTTTCTCGTCCCCACGCTGGGAGGTTTTTCTTCGAGCTTTGTCGATTCCGCCTCTAAAGGTCTGGCTGTTGTCCAAGCTTTTATAATGTCTTGCTTCATTTGCTGGTCTTCTCTGTCTCCAAACAAGGGCTGAATTCCTCCTCCACAAAATACAGAAATATCATAGTGCTTACATGCCAGTTCTCATTCTCCCAATAAGGAAAGAAGATTTGTGCTGATAGAGGACAGAAATACCCTAACCTGTGTTTAAGCTGACTATACAAGCCTCCAGTTGTCTTTGGCTATCTAATCCAATGCTTGGCTAGCAATTCTAACTGCTGAGCCCCTGTGTGCCACAGTTAACATGCACATGTGAATAAAACTCATAACAGTATTGTCCAGATATAGTGACATAAATAAAAATGTAGTATTACAGTGAGAAACAAGATTCTCTGCTTTGATGAAACCAGGATTAGCATCATGTCTGGAGGAAACCAGCAGCTGGTCACCACCTGTGCAATACCACTGCAATGTGGCGGTGGTAGCATCATGCTGTGGGGCTGCAGACTGAGAGAGTAGATGCGGTTGAGGGAAAGCTGAACACAGCAAAGTATAGAGATATCCTTAATGATAACCTGCTCCTGAGGATGACTCTGGACCTCAGGGTGGGCTGAGGGTCACCTTCCAACAGGACAATGACCCTAAGCACAAAGCAGAAACAAAACTGGGAGTAGCTTAGAGATTGCCCTAGAGACACCCAGACTTGAATCCAACTGAACACCTCTGGACAGACCTGAATATGGTTGACACTCAATGACAGAGATCGAGAGGATTTGTAGAGAAGAATGACAGACAATCTTCAAATCCAGGTGGGAAAACTTGTTGTGTCAGAATTGAGAAGACACTAGGCTGACACTCAGTAAAGGGTCTGAGTACTGGTGTCAATACAAGATTGCAGTTTTTTATTTTGCATAAAAATCTAAAATGCTGTTGTCAATTTGTCATACTGAGGCATTGAGTGTTTTTAATATGAGAAAAAAAATTAATTTCCGAACACTTTCTGAAGGCGCACTTGCAAAATATTTCTCACCACACTTTGCCTGCACAATCTATTTAACAAGGTGATCTGCGTATCTATGACCACTACTCTCCAATGGTTGATTATAATAAAAAAAAAAAAAAAACCTTATGCGTACCGCTAAATTATTCAATTAAAGTTTGTACACAGCGTTGAAAAGGCAATATAGTTTTTATGTGTTGTTTCCCTTTAATTAAGTTGTTGTCCACCTTGAATTGATTAGTCAGTGTGATTGGCCTGTGCTGCCTTGGAACTTGGCCAATCAGAGTGCTTCACTTTGAACCTTATACATTAGTTTGGTGGCGTCTTAACAGCAGAGTAAGAGCTTCGTTTGCTAAATGTGAACGTTTCTGTAATTATATATAAAGTAAGTGGAATTTAATTGTTTGTCCTTAAAGTATATTGTTCATGTGTTAAAGTTTGTAATTTGGATATAGATAATATTTCAGTACAGTTTCTAAAATATAGACATTTTGAGGAAGCTAAAGCATAGTTGAACAGATGCTATTTGGAGTTTCACACACATTGTTTGTTATAGATTTACAGTATTACAGTTCTTTCATGTATAATATATATATACTGTATATTAAGAATAATTTACTTAATTAAGTTGAGCAAATACTTAATAGTTTTAATGTTCTCGCAATTTCCTGATATTGATGTTATCTTGAGTGTAGTACGTCATTTAGTGGATAATAAAGTACCCTGTTAATAACTAATGTTAACACTGACACATTTAAGAGAAAGAAACTGTGACAGCTAATTTACGCTTAATAATTCATTTAGACCATACCGTTACATTTGTATAACTTTGGAAGAAATTGATAAATAGATTTTGGACATCTTCACCCATCTCTCACAAGATGTGCGTAGTGGTTGTAATTTAACCCTGAACCAACATAATTCTTCACTACACACAGATGATTTCCCACACAATGTAAATGATTTATTATGGGATTTACCTCAGACCTTTATGCTATGTTGTCATTCTGAGACATTAGGCTCATTCTTCATACGATTTGAGAATGCCCCATCATAGCTAATTGTTGGTCCAGGATTGCCTCTTTTCTGTCCTCTGCTATCAGTATTCATCTCTTGCCTTATTATTTTCTTCTGCTTGATATTTCTTCCCTCTCACTGAATCTTTTCCAACTTAAGTCATTCCTCCATGCCACCTGCACTCCAGAACAGGTCATCCACCTGAAGCTAAGCATGTTCAGGTGTGGCCATTACCTGGATGGAAGACCATCTAGGAGAAGCTTGGGTTGCTGCCGGACGAGGCGTTGATGAGGCCAGAAGGGGGCACTTACCTGTGGTCTGAATGGGGATCCCAATGCCCCAACACAGTGACGAGGACACTGTACTGTAAATATGATACTGCCCTTCAGATAAGACATAAAAACTGAGGCCCTGACTCTCTGTGGTCATTAAAGGTCCCAGGACATCTTTTATAAAGAGTAGGGTGTTTCCTGATGTCTTGACTAAAGTGCCCATCACAGACTGGTCATTCTGGTCACCTAATAACCCCCCATTTCTAACTGACCAATTCTATCTCTCTCTAACCTTTTCATCATCGCCTAATCACTAATATGTGGTGACAAAATGGCTGCCGTCGCATTATTTAGGTGGACGCTGCAAATTGGTGCCCCAACCCATGTAAAGTACTTGGAATGTCTTGAAAAATGCTATATAAAGGTAATGTCTTCTTTACTTCTCCTACATTCTCATGCTGATAAATCCATTTCAATAATCTGTTGGAAATCCACAGACTCCTCATCAGCATTAACATCCTCTCTTAATACTGGAACAATCAACAGCAAGGATTAATATGTGACTAGCATTAGGAAGTAGCAACATCGATTCAAAGTCATTCAGAATGAGGCTTCGGGTGGTACCTAATGCAGATCAGGAAAGTCCCACCAGGGCACAGGGGCCCAGTCAGCTTGGCTGCCCATTTCATTTGTTATTTCAGGCTTCTCTAGTAATTTATTAATGTGAAGTACTTTGGAGGGGGCACATGGTGGTGGTGCACGCTGTTTGTTCTTAAATTTGGTTGTCTTACATTTTAATAAACAACTGATCACAAAAAAAAAACCTTTACAAACAGCAAAGAAAATGAGCAGGGATCACTGAAGACATACCTGTGCAGCTTTTGCCATCAGGGGCCGATTCATAGCCTTGATCACATAAACACTGATAGGTGCCGATCACGTTGCGGCAGAAAGCATGGTCACCACAGATTGTAGCATTGGCACACTCATTGATATCTGCCAAAAGAAAAATGCTGAAGATTTTGATTACATTTTACTTGGACAAAAAAAAATTATATACACACACACAAATATCCCAAATCAGAAGGTGCCATAACTTGATGGGATTAAGTTACAGAAAGTAACTTAACTCTACATGAACATGATGAGGACTTCATTAAATAGGACAGTGAAGTTCCTCCTAAAGGAGGCTGTGTAGCTATGATACATGGCAAAGACAAGATAGTACCAGATGCTGAGGTGGTTCATCGTATGGTGGGTTCAGCAACGTGCTATATCAGTACAGGCTCCCTACCATCATGATTGTAGAGACTATAGTGCTGCTGCTTCGCAGCTTTGGAGCCCCAGGTTCCATTCCTTGTCTGGCGATGACCTTCACTGATCATCTGCCCACTTATTTTCTTACCTTAATGAATGAAGCTTTGGACCACTTTTCTTCATTTTTGCCTGAGGCCCACATTTTTGTAATGAGGTATACCTGATACAACACTTACCTATGCAGGCACCACTGGCTGTCAGACGGTGGCCTGGCTCACAACTGGCAATGCAGTGATATGATCCAATTGTATTTTCACAGCGTTGGGAGGCACACACTGCTCCCCTGGACTCTGCGCATTCATCCAAATCTGAGGGAATCAAAAATACAGCATCACTAGTGACTTTAAATTGCTCTGATGTGAGTGATGGGGGTTAATGCTGCTGCCTCATGGACCCAGTTTTCTGTGTTTCAATGTAATTTACTGATCTTTTTCTATGAGGAAAAAAGCATGTTCTTCACACTTTTTTGTGTGTTTTGTCTAGGGTATTTTGGGTTTCATCCTGCAGAAATTAAAGGACTTAAACATTTTCAGTTCCTAGACTTTTACCCAGAGTGTTAGAAGTCAGAATTTTATGTAATTACGTAGTTAAGCCCAAGTCAGATTTGAGGTGACATGTAATAATCCACTTCACAGTTTTAAGCCCAAATAATGCTCAGGACAATGTTCTACTGCCATCTAGTGGATGAAATAACATCATGCTGAAAAAATCATGAATATTTTAATGCGTTTTGCCACTATAAGGTAACTTATCAATACTCATGAGTGGGTCAGAACCTCCAACTAAAACCACAATGACAAACAAAAAGCCGTAAAGTCAGTTTCAGAACAAACTGAAACTGAACCGTTGCTTGAATGAAGTGATAGTGATGATGATGAGCATTGATTATCAGATGACATGGAAAGTGAAGCTTCAGAATGGTGTGACAGTAGCTGGCTGACCAAAAGGTAACATAATTGTGACTCAAGTGTGGTGCTGAGGTGTCACCCATTGCACTGCTGTACTCAGGTCCCAATCCGGGTGGTACGTCGTGTGGTGGTTGCGGCAATGCATTGTGTAATCTTCACCTTTTCCCAACCTCTCTCTCTGAGTGCAAGAACAAGCAAGATGTTAGCCACCTAATCACCGTTCACAATGCTGCAACTGTCAATTTTCACGTCAGGGGAAACATGGAAGTCACTAAACCTTGCACTTTGGCAGCCTGCAATAATACAAGGAGTGCATTGATCGTGCAGGTCAGGCACTGAGATTCTGCCCTCTCATGAACAAGCAACAGAAAAATATTATAAGAGGAGTGTGCAAAGAAACTCACTTCTACTTTTATGATTATAACATCAGGAGGTGTGTTCTTGACTGTCTCAAAATATATCACATAAAGGTTGTGTACTAAATCTATATCTATTCAGCAGTGGACACTAGACATTCTGTTCCTACTGTATTTATGTTGACATTTTGGTATTGTCACATACGTGCGATTGCGAGGCAGTTTAAGGGCCTGAATAATAGTAATTCCACAGCAGACCAGGGGGCAACGAGATGCACAGATTTTCTTTCTCAATCCCTTGCAGACCATCCACGGGAAATCCTGCACCGTCCTGGAGCCTGTGATAATAATGTCACTTCCAGACCTGGTGCCTCTGTTGACGTCACTTCTGGTTCTGGTGCCTCTGATGACATCACTTCCTGTCATCATCATCTTTGACAACATGCCCCAGTTCTGTTTTGGACTCAGACCTGTAAACAACTCCTAAGTATTACCCATTTACAGCCAAGGAATAATATATGGGTGGCTGCCCCAAACCTTTCTTGATGTTCTTGTGATAGTATTTACATATTTATGTTACACATTTTATCTTGTTGAAACAAAAATTCTACATTTTTGGCTAATTTTTCCAGGGGTGAACAAAACCCTAAAGAGGCTATTCAAAAGGCAATTAAGAGGTGATGTGGTTGAAGTTTTTAAATTACAGAAGGAATTAGTACAATGGATTCCAGCTTTTACTTTAAAATGAGTTCAACCAGAACACAGGAGTAGGGTTGTAAAGTTGTAAAGTGTAAATTCGCACAAGTGTTTTTCTTCAGGCAGAGAACCACAGACATATGGTGTAAATTACCCAAGTAGTGTGGAAAAGAGAGTCGACTTTAGGGAGCTCAACTTGATGTTATTTTGGAGAAATTACGTAGATGAGACTGGTGAGCTTTGTCGGGCAGAGTAATGGTCTGTTCTCGTCACAGTTTTCCTAACGTTCTAATCTCTTCAAAAGTATGAGTGTCAGGTTAACTGGTGATTCTAAATCGGCCCAATACGAGTGTGAGTGTATGCACAAGTGAGCGCTACAAGTAACTGCTACCATGTCTGGAGTTGGTTGCTTGACTGTAGTCAAAACTTCAGAGGTACACCCTAACCTCCCACAACCGTAAATTGGCTGTAAACTGAATTTGAATCTGTGAAGTGCTTGTTTAATAACAGATGGCAGCACAGATAAGGGAATTCAGAGGACCAGCAGGCAATAGCCCAGAAGGTGTAGGCAGGTGAGGACCTTTGTTGGGTGTCTGAATTGTTAAGAGAAGGCCACATAATAAATGTGCCTAGGAATCACCAATTCCAAGTGCATCACAGCAAGCTAGACACTTCTAACTGGATCCTTGACATCGATTAAGACTCTCAAGAGAGTGTAACTGGGTGTAGTTGAGCTTTGAGTTGGATTTTGACTGAGGTAAATTGGAAGACAAGGAAACCCAGTTTTCAAGCCTTAATTTCTAATTACTACATTGGGGGGGGCCTGTGTTTTAGCCAATCGGCCACATTCATCAACATCGTGTTATTAAAAATGACCAGATGAGAGTTACATACCAAGGCAAGTATTCCTCTCGGGATTGGCAGCAAATCCAGTCTTGCAGGAACACTCAAAGGAACCTTCTGTGTTGATGCAACGGCCGTCCTGGCAGAGATCAGATCGAGCACACTCATCTATATCTATAAACGAGAAGGTGACCAGAGAACCCTGAGTTAACAGGAAAGCTCCACAATTTGTTGCCATGGGTGAGCAGAGAAATGAGAAGCTTCAGAATCTTTGAATGTACACAGAAAACGCTGTTAAAGAAGTTCACCCTTCTTTAAAAACCACATTTACTTTCTTGCAAAGGGAATTTACATTAATAAAGACCGTATGGCTTCAGCTGACCCGTGAAACAGAGATATCCCAAATCAAAACCAGATAAGCAATGCCTGATCGGTTAGCCTGAGCATGTTAGACAACAAGAACTTCAGCAAAAATCAAACCTTTAACTAATGGGTTATTACACCACACACAAAACAAAGAGAGAATGTAAAGTTACTTGTCTCTTAGAGACTTTCAATACAGTATTATTTATAAGGACAATACTTTTCTACTAGTTATATATCAGTGTTCAGTAAGCATGTGTTAATTTAATAACTCATATTTAATAACTCATACTGATACCACTGTACATCATTCACACATTCACATATGTAGGTTCAACAAGAAGTCAAGAAAAATGACATCTTTTACTGGCTAACTGAACAGATTGCAATATGTAAGCTTTCGAGGCAACTCAGGCCCCTTCTTCAGGCAGGTTGTAATTAGCCAATAAAAGGTCTCATTTTGCTTGACTTGTCATTGCATCCATAATGGCTCACACAGTACAACACCCTAGTACTACATGTGTAGGTTTGAAAAGTATGTGAACATCAAGAAAAACTCATTGGAGTGTCAGGAGCTGACAAAGCTGGAGTCATCCAATCAATATAACAAAATTGGAGGTGTGTAGAGACACTTGGACCAATAGAAAAAGAGTCAGACATTTTGAATTTGCTATTCACAAGAAGCATCTACTGCTGCAAAACATTCCTCACATAAAAGAGATGTCTGAAGATCTACGATCAAGAACTATCAGTTTGCATGAAGCTGGTAAGGGTTACAAAGTCATTTGAAAGAGTTTAGTTTTTCATTGGTCCCCAGTTAGACAAACTGTGTATGAATGGATGCGAGTTAGTAGTGTGGCTACTCTCACTAGAAGTGGGCGCCCAGTCAAGATGACTCAAAAGGCACAACACACCATGTTTTTGAGAGCCGTTGTTGGCGTCATTTCACACATTGCTAGAGGTGTGGTTTCTTGGGTCGTGACTGCAGGTAATCGGTGCGACAAGATAAAAAGACAGCTTGGGATTCCTTTTGTTATCCAATAACAAAATTTTGTTATCCAATTTTTAGGGTACAGAGCTAAAGAATAAAATCCGGGTGGCTTCTCCATCAGCTGAAGCTGAGTTGAAGTTGGGTGATACAGCAAGTGGATCATCCTAAACATCAATGTAAATCTGTTACATAATGGCTTCCAAAAAAAGAAAATCCGCCATTTGGAGTGGCCCTGTCAGAGCTCAGACCTTAACACAAAGGGGATGCTTTAGAACAGCGTTTCTCAACCTTTAAGTATTTACGACCCGAGTTTTCATAACAGTTTTAATCGCGCCCCCCCTAAGGTTTTTTTGAAAGGAGCCCACTAATACCAATTTGTTCTTTTTTAATTAATGATATATCATAGATGCATATTTTATTATACCTACTTAACTTTTATCGACATTTATCTAACTCTGTATTTATTTTTCTAGTATCAGAATATAGTTCCATCCATTATCCAACCCGCTATATCCTAAGGTCTGCTGGAGCCAATCCCAGCCAACACAGGGCGCAAGGCCGGAAACAAACCGTGGGCAGGGTGCCAGCCCACCGCAGATCAGAATATAGTTTAAGTTAATTTGTTTTGGTTTCAATAGATGTATTTTTCATATTTTTGATTCTTGTTTTCTTTTTTTCACATCTTCGCACCCCCCTTTTTGTTACTTCACGCCCCCCTAGGGGGGCCCGTCCCACAGTCTGAGAAACACTGCTTTAGAATGACCTCAAGGGAGCCGTTCATACCAGACATCCCAAGAAAATGGATGAGCTGAAGCAGCCCTTTAATGAAGCTTGATCCACAGCTTCCAGAAGTGTTTGTTTGAAATTACTGCTTCCAAAGGAGATTTGACCAATTATTAAATCCAAGGGTTCACTTATGTATTCCATGGTACACTGTGAATGTTAGAGGAGTGTGTTCAGTAGAGATATGGATGATGATAATTGTTTGTGTTGTGGCAGATAGCTGGGGCCCTTGCCTGGATGGGATGCCTCCAAAATGGAAGGACCAGGGGAGAGAGCATGCTCAGGGCATTGTCTCCCCCAGAATGCTAGAGGGCAGTCCCCCTGGGTTGCCGTAGCACCACAGACTCCCACAGGGCTTCATGGGAGTTGGAGCATAGTACAGCCCAGTTGGGTCCTGTGTGTGCCACCATGGGGTTCTGCAGGGGATGTACAGCCCTACTACATTGGGTTTCCAAATCACCAGTCCATGCTAATGGGCCACCGGAAGTGATCCTGGGTACGGTATAAAAGGAGCCCACTGCCACCAGGAGCCAGAGTTGGGAGGAAGGAGATGAAGTTTTCCAGAGGAGAAGTGGAGGTGGAAGAAGAGAAGGCAAAGACAAAGTGCTTGGTGCTTTATTACTGTGCTTATTTGTATTTTGGACTGTGTACCGTTCTGGGCAGGTGGGAAACGGGTGAAAATCGTTTCCCATAAGAAAATAAAAAACCTTGCATGGCGGAACTTGCGTCCTGTGTCTGTCTGCGTCAGGATTGGGTAGCCAGAGTGCCCCCTACAGGCCATAGCATGTTATTAACGTAAGCGTATTGTGTTTGTTACACTTGCAACCTAGGCCTTGTTCACACGGGCGTTAAGTTTTTGGATAAACGAACTTGCTCTGAATGTCCTAGACGTTTATGTTGCATTTTGTGGTGGCGATCGATTGACTTCTACACCGGCGTTCGTTTGTCTCTGTCTAACGCCAGCCTGCAGCCCAAATTGTAGTTTGTGTGTTAACCTGTGGAGGCAGTGTCGGGAACTGGATATGAAAGCCCTTGTCGTTTTATTTGAGGTGCTTCCTTTCAATATGGACCATTTTGCTATGTTAGATATTAATCTTCTTGTTTTAAAAATACTCGTAATACGGCGACGTAGGGAGAGAAAAAATCGCCGCCGCTACTGGGTTCATCCTCTGACTGCACAACGTCGGGTTAAAGGAAGTTTTTTTGTGCTTTATGAAGAAATGCGAAAATTTCCGCGCAAGTTTTTTAATTACTGTCGGATGTCGGTTTCCACTTTTGATTGTCTGCTGCAGCTGGTGCAATGCCACATTGCGCGCCGATCAACCAATATGCGACTTGGTGTTAGCCCCGAAGAGAGACTACTTGTCACTTTGAGGTAAGGAAACAGTAGTCGAGTGTGCGCTTACACCGGTGTTATGCACTGAAATGCCCCCCCCCGCCATGGATTGCCCCCCCTACATAATCGTTATCAAATATTATATTAGAACATAAATTAATAGGTTCATGGTTTACAAATTACATGAGACAATAAAATAAAATAAGCAATATGAAAATATATATGTTGTATATGAAAACATAAAATTTTTTCCCGCATTTCCCTATGTATAGCATGCAGGATCATGGGATATATCCGGTCCTCCGAAGCGTAAAATAAACGTGCAGAAAACGAACTAGAAGCGGTTTCCTTGCGTTCGTTGGGTTTTGAACGCCAAGAAAAAGCTGCATGCAACGTTTTTTTGATGCCGTATAAATGCGCAGCTGGACAAACGCACGTCACCAAAGCCCGTGTGAACACTCTCATTGACTCCTACGTGTAGAAAACACTCGGCGCTTGATCCGCGCTCACCGGACGCTACGAACGCAAAAAAAAGGCTCGATTTTAACGCCCGTGTGAACAAGGCTTTAGACGGCCAATTCATGCAGGTCATTCCAAAGGGTTCACATACTTTTCTTGTTACTGTATTATTCAATATGTGACGCAAGTAATTTAAATCATATTAGAAATATGACAGTTATCATGGGTCCATGGTAATATTGTATTGCTGATGCTAAATGGAAAGAAGCACGCAAAACAATAAGAAGTGTACTAAGGGACATTTTTTTCTCTGTTTTATCAATGAGTCTTCTGGTCTGAGATCCCCGTAAAGGACTGAAGGTTGAACAAGAAAGCAGCACAAGCAACCAAGGCCTTGTAACTGAGTGTTGCGCAGTTTATAACCATCAACAGAGAGAACTGCTAGTTTAGGCTGCAGAAAAATAAAAACCTGTTTAAGAGTACATATGCTATCTACGTTATCACACACACTCATTATAATCTAAAAAGGGACAAATTAAATCCAAAATGAAGGAAAAACTCTTACCAACGCACAAGCTTCCATTTGGACTCAGTTTGTAGCCAGGAGAACACAGGCAGCTATAGGAGCCCTCCATGTTTAAGCACTCTCCATTTGGAAAACAAAAATCTCCTTCAAAACATTCGTTGATATCTGTGAAAAGAGACAAAGAACAGAAGGAGGTTGTTTTTTTTCTAATTGAATTTATTAAAAGCAAGTAACATTTTTAACAATCAAGTCAAACTTAACAAAACTAAATCAAATCAAGCCCCACCAATGAGAAAGAGAGGAAGGCCAACAGCCCAATTAAAACATTTGAGAGTAGTAAAGAGATAAAGAAGTCTTTTCCCCCAATATAAATGATTATTGTAAAATGTTATTGATTAGATCCTGCTAGGTTTTAAAAAAGTTTTGAACAGATGCTCTAAGGGAAAATTAGATTTTTCCCAATTTCAGATAATATATAACACCAGTAACGGTGCACTGTGCGATAATGTGCAGTGAAGACACGTGACTTGAGCATTCCTAGTTTTCCTCCTCTTTCTCTGTACGTTTAGCATTTGTTTCCTCAGAGGCTGATGCACTTGCTGCTTCCTGAGCAGCTCTTCTTGTCTCCACTCTGGTGGTCCGCTTCTTCTCTTTTTTCGTCGGCATCTTTTCGCGTTAAAACTGATTAAGTCTGTGTTTGTGTTGCAATTACTTAGTACGTTCTCTGATTTTTCACTTAAGCTGGCACTTAAGTCTTCAATCTGCCTCAAGAATATTTAAGATATGAAGTGGTATGGGAAGTGAAGGCGAAGGTGGTAGGGATGAGAACGGCACCCATAAGTATACGCCGCACAGCCGCCCTGCTGACCGCTGCCGAGAGTTGATTCTACAATAAAATAAAAATAATAATAAAATGAGGAATAACCTTGGAGGTCAATCATCACCCCGAAAGTGGATAGTAGACCTCACGTAGTATATGTGTATCAAATTTCAGGTCAATAGTTCAAACGGTTTGCAAGCTACAGGTGATTTAAAATCCTGGACAGACAAACGAACAGCCACGGTAGCGTATTATATGAGAAGATCAGTTACCCACTGACTTAGAATAGGAGATTTAGGATTCTTCCAGTTGTCTACATGCCAATAGTGTAGTAAAGGCATTTACAGTTTGTTTGTCCTTCTCCACTTTAAGCCCATCTGGGAGCCCACCAAACACAGCTGTTAGTGGATTAGGAGAGATTGTGACACCAAGGATGTCTGATAGGCATTTATAGATTTTCATCCAGAATGATGTTAATTTGGTGCTGTGACCCGACATTTGCGCGATAGACATATGAGCGCAGACAAATTGGCGCAGATTAAAACGCGGTGTCAAAATCGCGCAGACAAAATTGCGCCAACAAAATCGCGAAAGTTTCATTAAATATGAATTACTAGTTTAAAGCATATATAATAATGTTTATTTTAGAAGTCAATATGATGAGACGCGGCATGCCATCAGCACGGCACGCAGATAGTCCTTAAGATCACGCCCTGCATATGTAGGAAGAATTGCAGCAAGACATCTTGATAGTTGAGCATATTTAGACTTGCTGGCTGCCTGACTGCTGGTAATTCCGCTTTGTATACGACGCGTTATGCCAACCCTCGACTGAGTTATTTGTTCGTGGCATGCCATCAGCAGTTATAACAGTTATAACCTAGCACATAATGTGTACATAATGCGCACGTACGTGTCCCACTCTCTTGGCCTCTCTCGCGATTTTGTCGGCGTGCATTTGTCGAAAACCAGTTAGCGGGTTTGTCGGTGCTCATTTGTCCGTCGCGGTTTTGTGGGCGCTCATATGTCTATCGCGCTTTTGTCGATGAACCATTTGGTTCAGGCCCAGAACATGTGGCCTAGTGAGGCTGGAACTTGATTGCAATGTTCACAGGTTGGATCTCACCCTGGAAACATTTTGAACAATTTTAAATGAGACAGATGTGCTCGATAAAATATTTAAAGTTGAACAATTGTAAGCTTTGCGCATATGGAGCTCAAGTGAATTCTGTGCATTGCTGCCTTCCACTCCTTTTCTGAGATGTTAAGTGAGAGATCCGTTCCCTACTATACTCTGGGATCTTTGAAAGAGAGGGACTTTAACATGTTTTTATATGTTAGAGAAATGCTGCCTGAGTCCTCAAGACTGATCAATATTCCTTCTGGAATAGAAATAGGTGGGAGGTGAGGAAAATTGGGCAGGTTTTGCTTAGTTGCAAATTTAGAGATAGTGGAAAAATTGTGTTAAAGGGAGGCTAGTTGTTTGTAGGATACAAAGACATTATCTATATACAGTCAGTCAGTCAGTCAGTCATTACCCAACCCACTAAATCCTAACACAGGGTCACAGGGGCCCGCTGGAGCCAATCCCAGGCCGCATAAGGCACAAGGCAGGAACAAGTCCCGGGCAGGGCACCAGCCCACCGCAGTATCTATATACAAATCTATGATTTAATCCAGTATGATTTCCAAACATTAAAAACTACATATGTTTCAGAGGGTGGGAAAAGGTGGTTCTCGTGCAGAGGTGCCACAGATAAAAGCTTCTCTATCCTGAAGTGTTTCCTACATTGGTTCCATATTCTGAGTGAATGAATGACAATCGGGATGTTAGTATATTGACAATACCTTGTATTTACTGGGGTACAAAGCAAGGAATATGAAGAAGTACTGCAGGATTTTATTTCTATTATGGACCATACTTGTGTGTGTTCATCTATTTGGGTCAATGTCCATGTTTTTATAGCTTGTATGTTTGCCACCCAGTAATAAAATTGAAAGTTAGGTAGTGCGATGTCACCAAAGTCCAGAAGAGGGTTAAGGATAGTTTTCTGTAGCATCCAAAATGCTTTCAGACACATACAGGTGTGGAGAATGCTATGATCTCCCACCACTTGGACAAACCTGGTACCACAGTCAGGATCATGTTCTTTGACTTTTCCAGTGCCTTTAACACCATTCTGCTTCATCGACTGGGGGGAAAAGCTCAAAGCTTTGAATCTTGATGCCCCCACAATCTCGTGGATCATGGACTACCTGATCAGCAGATCGTGCTTTGTGAGGCTGAGGGACTGAGTGTCAGAAATGGTGGTGTGTGACACTGGGGGCACCTCAGGGAACTGTCCTGTCTTCCTTTCCTGTTTATTCTCCACACAACAGACTTCCAGTACAATACCAGTGCTTACCAGCGACAGAAATCTTCAGATGACTCGTCCATCATAGGCTGAATTAATAATGGAGATGAGTCACAGTACAGAAAGGTTATGTTGGTTTTGTCTTGTGGTGCAGGGGGAGCAACCTGCAACTCAACATCAGCAAAACAAAAGAGCTGATGGTGGACTTCTGATGTGCCAAGAAGCCTCTGAGACCAGTCACCATTCAGGCGGAGGATGTTTAAGTGGTGCAGAGCTACCTGGATGTTCACATGAGGAACAAGCTGGACTGGTCTGACAACACAGTGGCACTGGACAAGAAAGGCCATAGTGGACTGGACATTCTAAAGAGACCCAGGTCTTTTGATGTGTGCAGCAAGCTGCTGGAAATGTTCTACCAGTCCATAGTATCCAGTGAGGTGTTCTATGCTGCAGTCTGCTGGGGAAACAACCTGAGCACAAAAGAAGCACACTGGATGAACAAAAGTCCTGCTCCATCACAGCGTGAACCCGGGACACGCTAGAAGTTATTGTGGAAAAGAGGATGGCAGCATGAGGAAGATCAGGGCTTGCAGGTGCCATGCCCCAAGAAGCTTTGTGTTTTATTTCTTTCTGTGATGTATATTTAATATTGCAATTGTCAAGACTGTCATCATAATTGGCAAACTCCTCTTACCAGTGTACGCAATATAAGTGTCACAAGTAGGGTGTTCATGAATTAATTTGGAATTTTTTAACATCTTGAATGCTATTTTTTAGGTCCTTGTTCACCACCTTTTTGAGAGCCATCATTGGTGCCGCTTCCCATGGGTGTGACATCTAGGGTCCTGACCACAGGTAATTAGCACAAAAGGGTAAAAGGTTGGCTTTTTTTGTTACCCAATCTCAATTAGAAATATCCTAAAATACTTAAAAAGTTTCGTTAGGTGTGACCTCCTGTTATGAGACATAGAAGTCCAAAAAAGTTGCACAAGCACTTCTAAAGATGCCCACTAGAGGGGGATATACTGCCAAATACTGGCTAGATAAATGGGCAAACACACAAACTGCATAAACATAAAAAGGTTTATTTTTCACAGAAATCCTCAGCATGTTTCACACAGAGGAGCTCTGCAGAGCACAATGGCAAAATGCAGTTGCCTACAAACACAAGGCAATCCAAGGGAAGCACAATCCCAAAACAGAATCCCAAAGCTAGGGGCAGAGGGCCATTCCTGGTGGTGATTGGCAGGTGGCCCCCGCTACTTGGGGGACCACCCTCAAAACACATGGAGCATAGCTGAAGCATCACACGTTAAAAACAAGAAATGGGAAATAAACACCAATAAACTTAATGCACATACAAGAACCTAAAATGAAGAGAGAGAACATAAAACAAGAATTTGAAGCCCAGCCAAACTGTCATGATGATTCATGTCTCTTTTTATGAATGGTAGTTAGGTTAATTTTTATTTATTTTGGTTTAATTTTTTACAGACTTATCTCAGTTTTAGCTCAGTAAATAATCACCTGTCCGATTCTCGACTCTCAGCAGGACAACAAGCTAAAGAAAATGTCTACACGTTATAAGAAAATGAAATTTTTTCCACTAAAGATCTTTATTTAAATACAGAATGACAGGCAATTGAATTAATAAATGGAAATGGTTCCAGAAAGGAATTAAACTCTTTTCTTTATGTGTTGGTGGAAAGTAAAATGCGATTTGTTTTACACATTTCTTTGGAAAGAGAAACACTGAATTGGGCTGCAAATTTAATTTTGCATGAACTGCTTTTCTAATCACTAGTAGTGGCTCAATACTCTGGTCCATTACTGGAAGCAGAGTTCTTTATAACCATTAAAGTCATACATTTAATGGCAGAAATCTTTTTAGATAACATGAAAAACATCAAAAAACAAACATAATCAAAACAAAAATGGGGGGTGGTCTCCCCTAGAATTTCTCATATACTCAGATATGGGTATATTTGAGGAGTAAACCACAAGACAATGATTATATTTTTATATATTATGTACATTAAAGAACTACTAACAACAAATCAAATTAATAATATATTGAACAATTATTATAAAAGTAAAGTTGAATAAATCGAATTCTGCAGCTGCATGAATAAAAGGTGAAGTACCAATTCCAGTTTACAGAAATGGCCCAAATGTTGATAGAAATCAACGTTTTGAACTTAATACTGGTTGGTTGACTGAAAAAGTGCACTCAAGTTATCATGTTTACATACCTACACACAGACATAATTCCAAAAATGGTATTTTTGGACTCAGGGAGTTCTAAAATGTCAAGATTCATCAAAATCTCAAAATGGAATTTTTGGAGGATTCTAATACTTTCCTTATACTTTGTATACGAGAAAGTAAAAACTCAGTTTCAGCTCTTCAATACATTCAGTGCTTTCACTTCAGCAGTGGACAATTAATAGAATACAATCCAGTCTTCATCTGAGGAAGATTTCTCTATCTTCAACAACTGCCTTCCAGCACAGAGTTTACAGTATGAGCCAAGTAAGGACAGGAGAAGCAACAATGCAGCCGCATTATTGTGAGCGTCTGAAGATAATACAAGATGTCAGCTCCCTCCCTGGCTTAGTCTCCATAATCTTTACTTATTTACTGCTCCTTTTTGTGATTCACTTGGAAGAGTTGTTAACAGAAGTACTTTTGTTATATTCTTTTCTTTACAATTTATTTTGGTTGACTGTGCTTCAATTATTCTGTTATTTTCTGGAGTCTTCTATTTACGTCATTATTCTTTTCCTATTTTTCATTTCATTTGTATATTGAACCATAGGGGGTGAGGCCCCTGTGACTGCAGTGGTGGAATCACCATTGGTCCTCTATAAAGCCTGCGCAATTCCACAACTTAGCTTTCATAATTGTGTTGCTCAGATTTCTCTTTGTTTTTCTGGATTTTAATAAGGTCCCTATATGTTTTTTTGGGTTTTGGACTTTTGCTCCTGTCTTTGGATTGCATTGTAAATAGGCCTTGTTGAGGAATCCTTATGCTTTACTCTTTGTTCTTTGATCTTCTTGCTTTGAAAATCCTTCTTGAATAAACCTTATTATGTTGTACAGTATATAAACGTCTACGTGTGGATGTATGTGTGTTTGTCTGGCCCAGAATTGAGAGGTGGAATTGGGGTAAGGGCTCCACCTTCGAGGATACACAAGCGAGGTGTCACACATGTGCGATTAGGAGGCAGTCAAAAAGCCTATAGGTGAGTGAAATATCGAGAGATGAAGGATTGTCACGTTGTACTTACCTGAACCTCTTCTCTCAACAGGATAACAGAGGAAAAATAATCACCTCTATTTCCGGATTCCAAAATGGTCGCCATGACGTCACTTCCGGTGACCAGATATGACATCACTTCCGGCCATCACGATTGACGTCACTTCCTGTTCCTCCAAAAATGACGCTGTTTCCGACTCCTGCATTCAGCATCACTTCCTGCCAACCATTTCCTGTTCCCATAATTCATTTCTGCATAAAAATGCCATTTTGTTCCATAGACTTTGTCAATTGTTACAATACAGTACTTTTGATCATTCATTCGCTATTTTTGATTATTTTGTCCATAGGACAATATACGGGGATGGTCCCCAAAACTTTATTTTTGTGGAGTTTCTTCTTTTCTGGATATTTTTCCACAGAGGTCAGCATGTCAGCAAAACAAAACCTCCAAAGAAAGAGTCACTCGCTTAGCGGCTAATACAGAAGCGAGACTAGCACATCGGCAGAACAAAACCTCCGAAGAAAGACAGTCGCTTAGCCGCTAATAAAAAAGTGAGGTGAGCACACAGGCAAAACGAAACCTCCAAAGAAAAATAGTCGCTTAGCCACTAATGCACAAATGATGCAAGCACGTCGGCAAAATGAAACCTCCTAGGAGAGAGATGCCCAGAGTAGCTCCTTTCAATTACCTGACATCTCTACATTTCAATTTTTTTCTGATGATTTCAAGTTACTAGGACCCCGGGCTTTTTACAGCATGGGGCCACACAGCTAATTAATATTATTATAATAAATGGGTTTCACAGTTCCCTCTCCCTTTTCAAAAACATGAGCAGCAAAGCCTGTTTCTTGAGTTTAGGATCAAGGCTTACTTTGTGGTTTTTGAGTACTACTATATGTATCCAGTCCTCTTTGGGGCCTTAAGTCTTTGGGGACTTCCTTTTTAAGAAGGCGGCTTTTTTGGAAGCTGTGCTGTGATCTCTCACTGTACAAACCAAGCAAACAGTTTGCCCCCTTGGTCGCAACACAAATATGAAAAGTTTCAATTCAAACGTAAACAAATAACCATCCCAACCATTCAAGCTACCCCAGAAAATATGGTGGGGAACTTTTGTGCACTGTGACCTGTTGCATGAAAAAATGGCATTTTGTGTCAACTGCTGTTGTGTACCTATGCAGCGTTGTCCTCCTCCGTCCATCCTGTATCCTGGCTTGCACTCACATCTATAAGAGCCTTCTGAATTTAAGCAGCGGCCATGGCTTCCACAGGGTGCAGAGATCTGGCACTCATTAATATCTGGAGAATAAGGGCATACAGAATACAAATCTCAGGTTACTTACTGCGGTGATACTGTAAAAGTACAGTTCTGTATTACAAAAAAAAATAGCACTGGATGTTCTGGAAAATATATGGACAGATGAGTGAATAAAATTAAAAATAAGAACTACATGACAAAATATTCAAGCATGTAAGCAATCTCTAGGTTTTCATACCCACTCAATCCATGAGTCGACGTTAGATCACTATAAGTCAAGAGTTATGTCGTTTCAGAAACGCTGTGTATAGTGTTACTTAGCAGTGCATTTTTTTACTGACAAGCAACATTACTGGTTTCACAAGTGAACACCTTGCAGTGACAGGCTTGCTTCCCACAAAGCCTACTTGGGGACAGGCAGGATTTTATTTATGAGCCTCAGATAAGTCCCCATTACAAGTATAAGGTAAGATGATGAGCTGATCAGAGAAACTATGAGAAAGGGAGAAGAGAGAGAAGTCAATCTAAGAATAAACTGAGTCGCTGCCAAACCTTGATGCAGCAGGATCACCATGTCGAATGTGCTGCTGATGTTCATTTGTTTCACAGAGCTGCAATATGCAAGGTGTGGATTAACACAACATATCTGCTTCGATTATGGCACTAGTTACTCAAAAAAATAAGAATAAAATGTATTACGTCTGCTCCAATGTTTCTATTTTCTTTATTCTACTGTAAGGGGCAGTTTTTTTCACAACCATATTAATCAAGAGTGAAGAAGAACACTTCCAACAAATGGCAATGCAGTGGTGGTAACTGTTATGAGTGCGCAGGCTGAAGGAGAGCAACAGACATGCTCAGACTACAGAATCCTTCAACTGCTCAACCTCAGTCATGTGTCATTTCCCAAGATGCAGCTTTCTTGCAGATTTTCCTGAATTAATTTTTCCCTCTCAAACCTTGCAGGGCCTGGCATGGCATTCCTACAGCATGATGCTGATGTTGCCATGTTTCACAATGTGAATGGTATGTTTTAGATAATGCCCACTGTTCAGTGGTGTGTAATCTGATGGCTACAATGGATGTAAGGCAAGAAGCATACATACTGGGCTCAAGTGCAAGCAGAAAAGAGCCCAGTAACAGAAACCCATAAATAAAGTATCAATTTGACTAAACATATTTATAAAATACAAGAAAATGATCACAGGCATCAAACTTATTCCCATATTCACAGTAATAATAATAATAATAATAATAATAATAATAATAATAATAATAATACATTTTATTTATATAGTTTCCCATGCTCAAGGCACTTACAGAATATAAGAACGAACGACAGGGTATACAGTATATAGCACTGTACAAACCAAATAAATAAATAAAGAAGATTAAGACAGTAAATTCAGAGAAAAGCCTAACAGACAACATAATTGATGGTCCAGCACACACACAATACAGGTTACATGAGCATCTTGACAGAGAGGTAAACTGAGAGAAGGGGAATAAAGTCAAGTAGAGCTAACAGCCTTCCTGAACAGATGAGTTTTGAGTTGTTTTTTTTAAAAGAATTCATGGAGTCAGCTGACCTGATTAATTTCGGTAGATCATTCCAGAGTCTTGGCGCTATACAGCTGAAGGCCCTGTCACCCATGGAGTGTAGATTAGTGTGGGGCACAACAAGATTGCCAGAATCAGAGGACCTTAGTGGGTGGGCAGGCACATAGTGATGGAGAAGGTCACTGATGTAGTTTGGCGCGAGGTCGTTTAAGGCTTTGTAGGTTATTAGTAGGATTTTATATTCAATTCTGTCAGACACAGGGAGCCAGTGAAGACGGAGCAGGATGGATGTGATGTGCTCGCTGCTGCTGGTTCGAGTGAGGACTCTTGCAGCCGAGTTTTGAATAAGCTGGAGCTGTGATATAAGATTAGAAGGGCCACCTGCCAGCAGTAAGTTACAATAATCGATGTGGGATGTGATAAAAGCAGGGACAAGTTTCTCAGCATTAGAAAAGGAGAGGAAGGGGCGAACACGGGATATGTTACAGAGGTGGAAGGAAGAAAGTTTCTTAATGTGATTTATGTGGGTGGAATAAGAGAGGGAGGAATCAAAAATGACACCGAGATTCTTTGCAGTAGAGGCAGGTCTGATGAGATCACCGCCAAGATGGACTGGGAAGGAGCTCATTTTATTAAGTTGCATTTTAGTCCCAATTTGCAGGAGTTCAGTTTTGTTGCAGTTTAATTTTAAAGAGTTCTGCTCGATCCAGTAGCTGATGAAGAGGTTTATTTTTTTTTTGTGCAGTTTAATGACCTTGGCGTGTTTTGCCAAAGGAGTACTCCAGAAGACTACTTGCACATATAAATGTGGATTATTAACAAACCAACTTTAATCACGTAGTATATTTTGCCATTAAAGCAGAACATCATAAACTTCATCTTAAAATCTTTTAATTGACTAGTTTCTCAAATCCCATCGTAACTAAAGTAGTACGTTAAATGCTTCATATTCTATGTGTTCTTTTATGTGCTCGATGTGTGTGAATCACTACGTGCTTTTTAAACAGGCTTTCTCTTACACTGACAGGTAACAGAATCCATTACATTCATGCTATTACAGCTCTCTGACCAATTTAAATACTAAGATGTATACTTGATATCATTTTCATGATGACAGGAATTAAAGCATGTTATTAAACATGGGGGCACAGTGGTGCAGTGATAGCGCCGAGCTGGCGCCCCATTCAGAGATTGTCACTGCCTACTGCAAGATGCTTACTGTGCCTTGCGCAAACCTCGATGAAATAATTTATTGCATCAGTACTGTCTCTTTCAAACATACTAACCCCCAATTCCTGTCCTTCCTTTTCTTTCTCCAAGTAATCAATCGGCACACAATCAGCTCTGTAATAGATGTCAGACCTTCTCTAAGCTTAGAATGCCAATTCTTCAAAACGTTTAAGGAACATTGAAATATCTTTGTAGTACAATAATTATTCCATCCATCTATCCATCCAGGGTCATGCCAGTCCCAGCAAAAATACAGTGTGAGGCAGGAACAATCCCTGAATGGGGTGCCAGTTCATTGCTACTTGCACACGTTTAATTATTAACAGTATACATTATTTAAATGAAGTTAAAAATGTATCTGTATAATGTAATATACTCGTACATACTTTACTGCATTTCTTATTAAAAATAATATCAAGAGTTCCAAGAAGATTGCGCCTGGAAATCTAAATCTACTTAGAAGCCAGTCGTCATCATCTGTAAATACGCCTAAATGAGCATAAGTGGCACAGGTTGTGCAGTATTACAACTGTAGTATTATAGTGAGGTAATTACACTTATAAGTACAAACAGTTCTACCAGGAGCTCTTGATGGACTGACTGAGTGCGTTTAGAGTTCTTGGGATGAAACTGTTTGTGAACCACGAGGTCCGTACAGGAAAGGCTCTGAAGCGTTTGATGAATGGGAAAAGTTCAAATAGACTGTGTGCATGGCTGAGGGAGTGTGTGCTAGATGCTGTATCCCGATAATTCTCTCCGCTCTTAGACACAATCTGCCGTAGAGCTTTTTGATCAGCTGCTGTAGAGCTGTGATTCCACACTCAGATACAATGGTTAAAATATTCTGAGTGGTGCAGTGAGAGTAACAACGCTAAAGCAGCTATGGTATTTGGAATAGTTTGGCCATTCCGTGCACCATTATACGGTTACAGGTTGATTACAATCAGATGCCTTCAACTAAAAAATGATATGCGCTTTATGTCAGTGTATTTGATAAAGGGATGTCCATCCATCCATTATCCAACCTGCTATATCCTAACTACAGGGTCACGGGAGTCTGCTGGAGCCAATTCCAGCCAACACAGTGTGCAAGGCAGGAAACAAACTCTGGGCAGGGTGCCAGCCCACTGCAGGATAAAGGGATGTGAATCTAAAAAATAAAAGGGAAACCACACAGGAACAGTAGCACTGCTTTGACGCTGGGTGCCGCCAGTTTGCAAAATCGAGTTGAAAACTTGCATGTGCTATGGTTTGAGCTGGCGTGAAAATTTCTGTGACTTTAAGCCAAGTTTAGTTTTCATACAGTGAGTGGAAAAGTGCATATTGCACCGTTTATACATGAGGCCCCAGATGTGGAGAAATCTACTTCTGTTAACCAGGTTTCTCAGAAGCCCAAAGAACCAAATTCCTCTAATAGAGTTTACATGGAGTTTTAGAAATCAATCTGTGAATAATTGGGTTATTGGAGCGAAGACAGGAGGTGGAAATAGTCAGGGCCAAGAATGCTCTGAATTACAGATGACAATTGAAGCAACGCAAGAAATGGGCTGACTCGAAAAGACTAAACATCTAGCAGTACCAGGTGGTACGTGAATAAACATGTAACTTTTTCTTGCCTGTTATGGAGTTCTAAGGTTACAGGAAGAGAGGAAATGCTACAGTAACCTGACAGTAAGGTAAGCATATGGGATTTGAGGTGTTCTGTTAAGGTCTACGTAATAAAGAGAATAAAGGAGAAAATAGGGTCATCCTATGGACCATGAGACGACAAAAAGTTGGTCAGTGGCATTGACAAAGTTTAGTTTCCATGTGTTGGTGTCAGCTTTTGGCACTGAAATTACATCCGGGATCATCTGTGTGTTGGTAAAGCTACTGAGTTCCTTTGAGGAGTACTGTGGAGCGATAGGCTGTGCAGGTATTACTTATAATTAGCATTTAAATCAGTAAGGGTCTGATTATCTTTTAAAGTTAGGGTGTGTAAGTAGGCCAAATAAAAAAAAAACTCAATGAGTTCCACTATGTGACATGAATGTTTATATGTGTTTCTTTTTCTTCTGTAGAAGTCTTTTGTTTTAAGGATTGTTTCCAAAACTTTATTATATATATACAGGAACTCACTGGCCTTATACAAAAAGGGTCAAAGTAGGCTGTATTTCCTACGCAAGCTCAGCTCTTTTAGTGTCAGCAACAATATGCTGTGGATGTTCTATAACAGCATGGTTGCCAGTGCCATTTTCTTCGCTGTGGCAAGCTGGGGGAGCAGCATGAAAGTGGCAGACATCAGGAGACTAAACAAACTAATTCAGAAGGCTGCCTCTGTGGTAGGAGAGAAACTGGACAGCTGGGAAACTGTGGCAGATCAGAGAATGCTGTCTAGGCTTCGATCTATTATTGAAAATGCTAATCACACACTTCATAGTGTTTTGGTTGGACAGAGGAGCGTTTTCAGCAGTAGACTGACTAGCATCAAGTGCTCCAATGAACGTCACAGGAAATCCTTCGTCCCCACAGCCATCAGACTCCTCCTTTTCCGGTCACTCACCCACACTTTAAGTTATTACCCTTTTTCTTTATTGGATATCCAGGTGCATTTTTTCAAGTACTTGAAATGTGCAACATACTATCTGTTCTTGTGCAATAAATTGTCTGCTCTTCACATGAGAATAACATTATTTTGTTCTCAAAATGTGCAATATTAACTTAAGGTGCAACACTCTGTACTTTACTTTGATACTTACAGTTATTATACTTTATTTACATTTACATGATTACTTTATACTTGCTCTTAGTGTAACATGTCCCTTGTCTGTTGTTAAGTTGTAACAGAAGTAATTTCCTTCGGGATTAATAAAGTTTTTCTGATTCTGATTTATTTTTGTACATGTTTTTATTTATTCCAGTGTTGTTTTTCATTGTTTACATGATGCCTTTTCGATGTGTCACGTGATCATGATCATAGCATTTCTGATGGCTGTGACAATGTAAATATGGTGGCATCTTCAGTAAGTGCAATCCCTCAGTGAATAAATTCTCTTTGTAAATACCTTTAGTGTACTTTGTTTGAAATACAAGTAGGCCGCATTAGGTTTAGTTTTGACTTTCGCGTCTCGTGTCCTTTTGCTCTTGGTTGTCAGCTTTTATTGATGTCCTGGTTTTAAGCTTTTGCCTGTCCTGACTTTGACCTTACTTGTTTTGCACCCCGAGTTTCTTTGACTACTCACAATAATCCTTGGCACGGTCTGCGTTAACACACTAACTCCATAGTCATACAAAGTGGAACATCTCTCACAGCATTGAAGCCGTCCCATTCATGGAGCTAATACTCTTTGCAGGTCACAAAAAAATCACATGGAGATTGTGAGATGTACAAACTCCAGAAACACAGAGACCAGACCTAGAACTGACACAAAGTCCACGCAGCCAAAAAGTCTCACCATAAACCTCTGCTGCCCTTATTTTAGGTAAAATTTCACTTCACATTTTGATAGAGATTGTAATACAAATATGTTTTTTAGGGTTAGGCTTAGGGTTAGTGCAATAAAGGTAAAACATTGAATATGTAAAATAATTTTACTCATGAGACAGTTTGTTAATCAGGTAGATTTCTTTCTATAAACTAGCAGAATACCCGCGCTTCGCAGCGGAGAAGTAGTGTGTTAAAGAAGTTATGAAAAAGAAAAGGAAATATTTTAAAAATAACGTAACATGATTGTTAATGTAATTGTTTTGTCATTGATATGAGTGTTGTTGTCATCTCTCTCTCTCTCTCTCTCTCT
>JANRMT010062796.1:87763581-87806489 GCA_026402145.1 Polypterus bichir lapradei | reverse complement strand
TCTCTCTCTCTCTCTCTCTCTCTCTCTCTCTATATATATATATATATATATATATATATACACATAGCAAAATACCCGCTTTTGGCAGCAGAGAAGTAAAAAGAAAAGGAAACATTTTAATAATAACGTAACATGATTGACAATATAATTGTTTTGTCATTGTCATGAGTGTTGCTGGCATATATATATATATATATATATACACTCACACACACACACACATATATAAACATATATATACACATCATATATATATATATATATATATATATATATACATATAAATATATATACATATATACACACATATATATACACACAAACACATATATACATATATACACATATACATATCTACATATATACTGTATATACACATATATATATATATATACAAATCTACATATATATCTAAATATATATATTAGGGGTGGGACTCGATTAAAAAAATTAATCCAATTAATTAGAGGCTGTGTAATAATTAATCTTGATTAATCGTATGTAATTGCACAAGTAAATTTGCCCCAAATCGCAAATGTGTTTTTTTTAATTTAAAAGGGTTTTAGTGGGCGACAGAATCAAATAATAGACATGGACATGAATATTGTAAACTCAAGCTCTTTTAATTTCTGAAAAAAAAAAATGCTTTTAAACTGCATTTGAATTCAAAACAGAAACAAAAATATCATCCCTGGTTAAAATTGGGCAGACTTAAAAATAAAGTGGTAGTTTAAGTACTTTAAGTACATTTTCAGAATGGTATTGTCTTTAAATAATAATAACCAAAATTTCAACATAAAGTGCAGTTTTTCTTCTTAAAAAAATAAGTCAGAAACATAAAAGGTAATTTGACCAACTTAATCTTTAAACTCTGAGTAACCTTAGCAAAAATTATTTTGTACATTAGGCTAAAACAGTGTGATCATTGAACATTTTGTAATTAGATGTAATTAGAATTACTAATGGTCACAGAAGTCCAATGATCCCCAGTAAGAGCCACAAAGTCCGCTTTCTGTAATGCATCTAATTTTGCTTGCTTTTCACTGTGCACAAAACAATGCTTTTATCAAGGCTTCGCTCGGGTAGTTTTTTGAAATTAAATTTTCCTCCGATCAGGAACGCGCTTCATTCCGAGTGTAACATTTTTGTAGCTGTGATGTGTGCATCAGTGTAATCGATGTACCAGGAAATCATGCATTGACAAAAGTCCCCGTTTGCTTGGAATTGAAAATGTGATTAAATGCGTTATTTTTTGTTATGGAGTACATGCATCGAAGCTTCTCAGCTGTGCTTGTGCTAAGAATAGGAAAGATTTTAAAAATAACGTAACATGATTCTGCGTTAACTGCATATTTTTTCATACGTCTCAAACCAAGGAAATGCGAGGTTAAAATGAACCGAGAAGCACGCGTACATACTCAGTACATCCACTCTCGGGAATCGAACCTCGGATGTAGGCGATAGAGGCGAAGCCTCTACAATTACGCCACGGTGTGTGGCTTATTTATTTGAGAGTATGTAGATCGGGGTGTATATATATATATATATATATTCGCAGCGGAGACGTAGTGTGTTAAAGAAGCTATGAAAAAGAAAAGGGAACATTTTAAAAATAACGTAACATGATTGTCAATATACAGTAATTGCTTTGTGAGTGTTGCTGTGATCAACGATTCGATTATCATTGTTTGTTTCAATCAGGGTCGTATTTGTACGATGTGTTGTGTTCAAGTTACATTCTGTGTTTGTCAGTCGTTGTAAAGATTAAATTCTGTAATTACACCCACATTAGCTCCACAAATGAGACACACGGGTTTACCGGCAATGTCAGTAAACATATACTCAGCCTCCCATCGGTTTTTAAAGGCTCTATGTTCAGAATCAACTTTTCTCTTCAGCATCGTGTGGGCTAGCTTCGCAATAACTTGCAGCGTCATAAGCTAGACTTGATTAACGCGGTAAGTGTTCGGCAAGGCAGCTGAAGCGCTGCATTATGGGATCTGTAGTTTATTGTGTTACCAGCGCTTCATATACCCGGGCCATTAATAACAATAATACAGTATATAAAATGATCTCGCGGGCCGGATATAATTACACGCCGGGCCGGATGTGGCCCGTGGGCCTTGAGTTTGACTCATATGGACTAAATAGAACTTGAAAAGAAATATTTTTTGGAATGTGATCGCGCAAGTCAGTACATCGAGCCCGCGTGCTATTGTGGTTTTGCTTGTGTGCTTCAGTAAGTTACCGTCCCCTCGCTCTTACTTTTTTACCGTTCATCTAATGAATACACTGAGTATGGCTTTACCAAAACAATCATTGATCGCGAATAAAGTATTCATTATTCATGAAGCTTCAATAGGTGAATAGGTGATCTGTCTTTCTGCGTTAACCGCATGCGTTTTCATACGTCTCAAACTAAGGGGATGCGAGGTTAAAATAAATCGAGAAGCGCGCGTACATACTTAGTGCATCCCCTCTCGGGAATCGAACCTCGGACGTGGGCGCTACAGGCGAATGCTTTACTATCGCGCCACGGTGTGTGGTTTATCTATTTGAGCGTAGCAGTGTAATTCGGTTTTTGTTCAGCACTCTTTGGAACTGTTACTTTTTGTCTGTGCACTGCTTCAGTTCACGTGAGCCGCTGAATATGGTTTTATATGTCACTCGCTCGCTTCTAATTGTTTCGCTGCCTTCTTAATTATATAATGCATGTTTTCTAAAGCGCGTTTTGTAGCTCTTCCTGGCTTTCTACGTAATGCGTGATTACGTGAGAGGCGTGATGATGTCATACGAAACTCCGCCCCTCCAGCTGAACTCCATTACAGTAAATGGAGAAAAACAACTTCCAGTTATGACCATTACGCGTAGAATTTCGAAATGAAACCTGCCCAACTTTTGTAAGGAAGCTGTAAGGAATGAGCCTGCCAAATTTCAGCCTTCTACTTACACGGGAAGTTGGAGAATTAGTGATGAGTCAGTCAGTCAGTCAGTGAGTGAGTGAGTGAGTGAGTGAGTCAGTGAGGGCTTTCCCGTTTATTAGTATAGATAAAAAAAGGTAAGGTCTGTCCATCTGTCACTTTGATCTTGGTCTTGGTCTTAATTGAAAGCTTATGACTTGATACGTTCTCCACATAAAAAAATAAGTAAATAACAGCAACCTCAGCAAATTGACCTGTGGTCATGGATTTATTAGGGGAATGTACTTGCAAAACAAAGTGACATGGCAGAAAGAAACAGAAGAACAGCAATGTCTGCTGAGTGTCAAGCAAATTGCAGCTCCCAATGATGTGACAAAGAGCATCATAATAGGAAGAAGAAGAAAAGCAGCGACATCTGCTGTGCATCAAGTGTGAGATGCATAATTCAAGAACAACAAAGAGAGAGAAATGCATGCAGCCATCTAAAAGATCATCATTAGCTTCTGGAAAATGCTTATTAAAAACAACATTCTATTTTTACTTCATGTTATTTATTGGTCATCAAAGATTAACCTTTATTAAATGTGCATAAAGAATGGTAAAATAGCATATGTCTGTGTGTCCTCTTTAAAGTGATTGTAAACACCAAAATGGTAGGGAAAAGAAGAAGAGCAATGACATCTACTGAGTGTCAAGCAAATTGCACAAGGCACTTAAGTGACAAAGAAACGAGAAACAATAAGAAGACAACACACTGAAGCACACAGACAATCAAGGAGTCGTCCTGAATGGAGAGAGCAATTGAGCAGCAAGCAAACACGATGGCCCATTGGCATGCAGGACAAAGTCCAGGATAGGAAATACAAGAACGAGAACATGAGAGAAATGAATGCTGACAAGTAAGGAGAACATTGAATACTTGCAAACCTCCAACCACGTATGCAAGCATTTCTTTTAAATAATTAGATTGAATGATTAGTTGGAGAGCACTACTTAGAAAAGTTCACTGAGCAGCTGTTATTTTTTACCGGTGTTGTCTGACTTTGGGTTGCGCAGTGTCGTGATTCACGATGGTATTCAATGGGAAAGAGTCACATATGGTTTGTGGGATGTCTTGCGATGGGTCACCACAAGCAGTTTAAGTAAACGCCATTGCTCCTCTATGACCTGCAGCAGCTATTCTCCCTGAGATTCCTGTCGATAACAAGGGGGACATTCCAGGGTTGACATTCAGCAGTGATTGTGGGTCTCGAAGACATAAAAAAGGCAAAATTGGGTCAGTGCTCTATATGAACTACCTTTATTTTAGGATCATCGGTCAGCATGTTTCAATGGCTTCAAATTAAACCATAATAGCAGGGAAAATGTACTGTCAGTGGCGATTCCCCAAGAGCAACAACCCAGGAATGACTGTCAGTAGCGAGTCTCCAAGGGGTTCACCCAGGGATGACTTTCAGCAGCGATTATGGGTCTCAAAGACATAATAGGGTCACGAGAAAAAAAAAAAAGTTCAAGAACCACTGCTCTATATGACCACCCTTATTTTAGGACTGTAGATCAGCATGTTTTCTATTACTTCAAATAAAACCATAATAACTGGGAAAATGTAGTCTGTGGTGATTCCCCAAGGGCAACAACCCAGGAATGATTGTCGGCGGCAATTTACCTAGGGATGACTTTTCAGAAGGGATTATGGGGCTCGAAGGCATAATAAAGGCAAATATGGGTCAAGAGAAAAAAAATAAAAAGTTCAAGAACCACTGCTTTATATGACTATCTTTATTTGTTAGATCCAAAAGGTTCACTGGTTTCAAATAATAATAATAACTGGGGAAATGGATTTTCAGTAGTGATTCTCCAAGAGAGAGGACTACCCAGGGATGATGGGTCTCAAAGACGCAAAAATGACAAAACTGGATCTTTAGAAGACAAAGTTTAAGAAGCAGTGCCTTATGTGAAACACCTTTATTTTAGGACCGTAGGTCCCACATGTTTCAAATAAAACCATAATAGCTGAGAAAATGAAACATGAACAGAGTGAGAACTTCACACAGTGCCTGGGTCAAAGTATAAATCCAGTCTGTGGATTCTGTGCAGCAGTGCCACTGTTCCACCCTCGTAAGATGATTTTTGCAATGACTGCACAAATTACAAAAACTAATACCTGAGCGAAATTCCAGATTACATTAACAAAGCAGATTTTATGTAAGTAAGTAATAAATCATTGTCTAGAAAGAGAATTTGGAACCAGGTTGTGGGGTATGCAGAGATATGATTCACTCCGTAAGTTGATGCCATATAATCAAAATATGGCACAAACATCTGAAATTAGTAATCAGTATAGGTGAAGGATCCAGAGGTTACGGGCACAAAACCTCTCTGTCACCGGCAGGCATTAAAGATGGATAGACGAGTCAGAGAGGTTTAATTTGCCTGAGCTCTGCTGGCTTGCACTCTTGATTTCCATGCCAATACAGGGCCAATAAATCCTTGGCCATCCATCCCCATAGCAGGCACTGGAACTGCCAACTATCAGAAAATTTACTGAGTGCAGGAGTGCTCACGGTGGTAATAGCTGCTTATTAGAACATTATCCAATGCTGTTTTTCTGCCAACAGTGTCAAAGTGTCCGTCTTGCTTGTTCAGGCGTGTCTGCAATCGTGAAGCACTTCCACTTCTGGCAGAAGTCCACCCTGTCAACATTTTATCTGTTTACCTAAAGCGGCAATGATCTGTCTTGACTGGCACAAGGACAAGCATGAGCCTAGAAAATGTCTCCTTCCTGGTGGGACTTGGCTCTGGCATCCTGACTCGGGTCAGACTCTGAGTGCTTGTGAGCTCGATAAACACGTCTCTCTTAGGGCTGGATTATACAGGAGGCAGAGTGGGCATGTGCCCAGGGTCATAAACTTAGGGGGACTACCATAATAGTGTTTGGCTTTAATGTGCATTTCGTGAAAGGAAATTGAGAAAAATATTAATCAATTAGAAGTAATGCAGTCAATTAGTGCTGCTTGGCTCAGTCACCATCTAAGCACGGTTTGCACATATTTCTTTTTACGTTGTCTTCAGCCACTCCAGCGTCTTTCTTCAATTTAAAAGATAAAATAGTTTGGTATGAATGAGTGTTAGGTCTCATCCAGGATTTCCCCCCACTGCCTTTACAGTATTGTATCACTTTTGTTCCATTATTATTTTGTTTGTGTTGATATTTCTGTTTAATATTCTTAATTTTTGATTATGTCTAAGTATCTAAGTTCTAAGTATCTAACTCTATTCTAAGTTTTTGTCTATGCCTGTGTGACATTTCATGTGTTTGTGGGTGGTACCACAAGAGGCGGAGCCACCTGCCCATCACAGCAAGGTACAGCCCTCAGCCCTTTTAAAGGCACAGGATATCCCACAGTACCTTGCGGTTCATTGTTAATGTGCTCCGGAGTTGGTGAGTTGTTGCGTCTTTTTGCGGTGCTTTGTGCTTTTGTGATTTTTTCCGGATTTTTGACTTTCTGCTCATTTTTTTGACTTTCCCATTGGATTGCTGTATTTGGACGTTGTTTATTATCGGATTTCCTTTTGTTACAGACAACTCCTTTTGCCTTGTGTGCTGTATGGTGCTTTCTTTTGTTACTGAGCAGTTTGAAAAAATAAATATTTTACAAGGGTAAATCAAAAAAATAAAGACAGATAGTTAGCCAATCAGATACAGGGAACACCCTACTCTTTATGATCTTTTATGACCACAGACAGTCAGGACCTCGGTTGTACATCTTATCAGAAGGCACCATTTTTGCAGCACAGTGTCGTCATCGCTGCACTGTGACACAAAAAAAAAAAACACAGGATAAGAACCCCCTGATGGCCTCACCCAAGGCAACTCATGCTTTTCCTGGATGTGTGCTGCCCATTCAGATGTTTTAGGCAACCCTAACCCCTACACCATTTTACAGATGCAGCTGCTCTAGCTGAAGCAGAAGAGTTCCAAGCTTAGTTAAACCTTCACTAAGAGGTGTGGTATAGCGGGTCTGCAGCTTCAAAAGAATGGCCAGTTTTAAAATAATCCTAATAGCCATGTCAGTCTGTGTGGGCACAATCGCACAACCGCAGGGAGTTAATGAGGTTATTGGGGCAAGTCGCACATGCACATGAGGGTGCGATCGTTCTCAATTTCTTCATCGGCTTCCTGCGGTACGTGATTAAGACGCTGCACCCACGGAGCCGTATAAGCACGGGCCGGCACAGAGAAAAAGGAGAAAAGATCGAAAAAGAGAGCGAAGGTTAGAAGAGGTGGAAGAAGAAGCAGGAAGCTGGAGGCTGAGAGCTGGTATGGGAGCGAGTGAGGGCAGGCAGCTAGGAGAAGAGCCCCTGAGCTGGAGTGTGTTGTCAACACTCGTTAGAGGGGCAGTTGGAAGTGGTCGCTCCAGTTGAGCAGTCCCAAGGAGCTGGAGTGACCGGTACTGAGGACGACTCATCACAGAGGGTAAAAGAAGTCAGGGAGGCTTGGCAGGCTGATCCCTAGCGTGAGCGCCCTGGCCATTGGGGGAACACAAGTCTCGGTCCGGTGGGAGCTACACACAGCCAGTAGATGGAAGGTCAGCTGCACCTGCGATGATAGAGCAACTCCCCTGCAGCAAGGCCCGTATGGGATGAGCAGAGTAGCTGCCAGTTAGAAGGAGAAGGCACAAGATTTTTTGTGAAAGGACAGCTTCCCGACTTTGTATTAACCTCATTTTAAAGGATTTTTAAAAATTTTAACCTCCTCCTTTTACACCTGATTTATGGATTATTTATTGAATGTTTGCGGGAACACTGCGCTATTTATTTGAACACTGTTTGTTTTGGTTTTGTTTTGTAATAAAAGCACTTTTGCACTTTTCACCGTCCCCTTGCTTCGTTGGATGTCCTCATTGTCCAGCTCATCCGGTTACATTTTCGATGGTATCGAGTTCGAGAGGTTCTCTGAAGAGAAGTGGGAGCCATGGAGCAGGACCCGCATCGTCACAAGAGGAGGATTTGCTTGCAGGTAATTGTGCAAGTCAAACACTTTGCCTGATTGGAGTTTTAATCATCTTTTAGCCCTGAATGCAGAAAAAAATTGCAATGGTGCATTTGCTCCAACAACAGAACAACATGGACTAAGATAAGGAAGGCAGATTCTCCCAGCACTATGGACACATTATCTTTGATGTGAGAATAAAATAAACTTGCAACAAAATGAAAAATATTATTACATTTCTAGTTTATGGTAGAAAATGACACTTCACGATGGCAAGAAAAATGAAACCTACAATATCAGAAATGCCCAACAAAGCAGGATGAGATGCACAGCAACTGGCTTCTACTGTGCACAGCATTTACAGAAGCTACTGTGGCCCTTCAGGACTGAGACCAGAGACCCCCAGCCTGACGTCTCCTATTTTTTTCATCCATGTGATTTCTCTGATAAGCCTGCTTTAGACAGTTATATGTGAAGAAGTCAGGAGTGCTCATACCTACACACTTGGTCCCATCGGCCTCCAGTCTGAATCCACTGCTGCAGGCACATCTGTAGCTGCCCAGTGTGTTTTCACAATGGCCATTTACACAGATGCCAGGACTCTGCTGGCATTCATTTATATCTATAAAACAAAAAAAAAGAACCAAAGATAAATAATCATTTAGGATAACTCGCTCTGTTTGATGCAACCAACTTATAGTATTGTCATTCATCAGTCAAATGGCTGAAGAGAAACTGCACATATTCATATTCACAGAGCTAGGATTACCAGATGCCTGGAAAAAGAAGGACGTGTCTAGAAGGCATTGCATAAAAAGGCGAAAATGTCCGGCTTTCATTAATCACTGACTTGCCGTGTTATTAACTGAAATCACACACTATCATCTCTATGATTTACATAAATCATCATTTTATCGAAAGCAAAACACAGTTACGCACCTGTGCCCACTTTGCCATATTGTGTAGTTCGTACTTGTAACACAAATATGCAGTAGACTTTTATCTAAAAATGCCATCCAGCAGTAACACTAATAAGAGGAAATGCAAATTTTCAGACCACATGAAAATGAAGTATCCGTTCTTTGGTGTAGGACGCACCAAAAACAAAGGAAAGTGTTTGGTTTGTGTTTCTTACGTGTCCGTATCAAACAAGGGTACCACTGATTTAGAACGACATATTACCAGCAAAAAACACAGAACGATTTAAGAACGTTTCTTGTCTGGAGTTCCACGCTTATGTTGCAGGCAACGATGAACTGCTGTGAAAAGTCGCCTCAGCTGAAAAATATGAAACTGCATAGTTATAATATAACTTTTAATTTTGATGACTCGTATTGTGACCTGTCAAATTATTTGTTTTGAAAGTTTTCATTGTAACACACAGTTCATGTTGTGTTTCATGAATGGAACAGGACGCGTTCTCCTTTCTCCTCCTTTATCATGGCTTTGTCCTCCTTTATGACCTTCAGTATCTTCCTTTGGGTTCGCAGGTATCTGGTAACCCTACTCAGAGCCAGATATATAAAGCATACATCTGCAGGCAACCAGGGGTGAATCTGTCTGAGAAGCAGGCTGTATGGGAGCGCCAGTGAAGAGACATTCAGACACACACACAGATACACAGGAAAGGTGCCAGAGGTGAGGTACAGATAGGGCAAGAGGTAGCAAATATTTTAAAATTATTCTGTTATCAGTGTTCAACAGGTAAAGTGGGTAGTAATATAAAATTTGCAATGTGCAATGCGCATCACAAGTTTTGTCTCTCTGTGTGAAGAATTAACGCTTGACGGCCCGGTCCAGTCTGTATGACCTTCTTTTTACATTGTTTAAATGTGTTATCTTTTATTTCTATACCCACATTTTAATTTTTCATTTCACGATAAAATGTAACCTCCTTTCTTTTGGCCACTCTGGCAGATTCTCACCTATGCACCTAGCGTCTTGAGGCTCAGCCTTAAAACCGGTGGCACAGACACATCTATAGCTGCCCACTGTGTTTTCACAGCGTCCATTGGCACAGATGCTGGGGTTCAGCTGGCATTCATCCACATCTATGAGAAAAAGCAAATTCAGAGTTAATGAAAATAACTTTTGTTAATGTCATTATGAAAGAAAGAGAGGTTGGGAGCATGCAGTGATTACAGTACATTGCCACACCCACCACACGGCAAAGCTCCCGGATTGAGATCCAAGTGCAGCCGTGCAACGGGTGACACCTCAGCACCACACTGAACAGTGTGAGGTGTTTTTACAGTGACTGGAGTGCCAATCCTACCACTAAACCCTGGGTTTTCCCTGCCAGTTGAAGGACTTGCTTGCTGGGCTGGATGCAGATTAATGTCATACCCAGGATGGAGCAATTGCAGGTTAAGGGCCTTGTTTGGGTGTTTACGGGATTTGAACCGACAACCTTCCGATTGCTGGTAAAGATCCTTAGCCTCAGAGCCACCACTCCACCCGATGTCATTATGACCCAAATTTATTTATTTAAACAAAAAAAAAAAAAATTAATTTATTCAATTAAATATTAACAACTAACTCATGTCTTTAAAATATAAAATGTTAAGTTATGACAGTAGGGCACACAGGGAAAAGCTGCAAAAGCAACATAGACAATGACCAGATGTGGGATTGGAACCCATGAGCTTAAATGTGTTACAGAAGGTGGCAGTGCGGTTACATCGTATATTTTACACAAATGCTAAGATAATATGTTTAAAGTAATAAAATATATAAAATATATTCATGAATATATTCATCTGACAAGATCAGTTGAAGTGGAAACAACAGGGGAGGGTCCTGGAGAAATTTAAGATGCGAGCACATTACAATTAAAGTTGACACGTGTGAAGCAGACTTTCAAATGCTGACTCAGTTTGTCCACGTTACTGACTTGAAGGGGTTTCCATCATCCTGATGATATTTATTTTTAAACTCAGCAACTGAAATGATTCACTACGATATGGAGACCCTAATGGTGAGCCAATCTGAACAAACTTGTAATGGCAGGTTCCTCTTGTGGACACAACAGGTTGGACCTGCTGTATTCAAATGTTAAAATAAAAGTACAAAACTACAGAAAACTACAAGAAAGGGTTGGACATAGAACATCTCCAAATCATCTTCAACATCTGGAAGAAGGGTGCAGGTCAGGATGTCAGGGTCAGTTCAAAGTCTTCCTGAACAAATGAGTTGTGTCAGCTGGTCTCATCATTTTAGGGAGATTGTCCCAAAAACTTTGTGCTGAAGGATTTGTCACCAGTAGAGCACAGATTAGCTTGGAGCACAATGAGAATTCTCTCTCCCTTTCTTTCCATTGTTATTTTACATATCGGTCTAAGACATGTGTTGAAATGGGACACAAAACAATGCAACCTCGAACGTTTAAAGTGTACGGACTGGAGGAAACTGGGGGTAGGTTTTTAGATGAAATCTTTTTTAATGAGTTCTCCCAAGATGCGTATTCTAATTCAAAAATCACGCCTGGCTCCACCAGACTGAGAACAGCTTTATTGTAGCACAATATCCTAAGGAAATCCAATAACCCACCATTCATAATTTTGTAGAAGGTCCATTTTTTAACACGACAATGCACAATTTCTCATAACTACAGTCCTTCAGAGATGCCCACATAATGTCAGCACACTTGTGCATCTCCAGTAGACCTTTCATGGGACAATCTGGGAAACCAACAACAATTCCCCGAAGAAGCAACTACAATATTCACTTGGATGTGCCATTCAGCAGCCAAGATGCAATACAAATCAGCATGCATGGAGATCCATTAGCACCAGACTTGAGAAACACTAAACAAAGTAAGCATCTGACAAAACTCTCACCTGCACACTTAGCTCCTTGAAGGCTTGGCTTGAAACCTACGTTGCATGTGCACCTGTAGCTTCCCACCGAGTTCTCACAACGTCCGTTTGAGCAAATGTTAGGTGTTTGTTGACACTCATCCACATCTGAAGAAGAAATACACCATCTGAATATTGAGTAATTATCCATGGACCTCTGGGCATTCAACTTGTAAGCATAACTTGCCATATAGAATTGATGTAGAATGTATTCAGACCCCTTCACTTTTTTTTTTACATTTTGTTATGCTAAATTTATTATATTTATTTTTCCCTTTTGCTAAATGGAATCTGCCCAATTTTCCTCACCTCCAACCTATTTATATTCCAGAAGAAATCAGTCTTGAATTAGAAAAAATCTGAACATCTCTGGAAAGCCCTGAAAAGAGCTGCTCACTGATGATCTCAACCTGACAGAGTTGGAGACCTTGACAGAAGATCCCCAAACCCAGGTGTGCGAAGCTTGTCACGTCAAATCCAAGAAGACTCCAGGCTGGAATCACTGCCAAAGGAACTACAAAAGGGACTCAATACTTGTGTCAATAGGATATTTCAGTTTTGCTTTTTTATAATTTTTAATAAATTTGCAAAAAATTTTAGACTCCTGTTTTCACTTGGTCATTCTGTGGTTGTGACTTTTGTTTGAAAAGGGGGAAAAATGAAAGGCTGCAAGGTAGCAAAATGTGACAACTATGAAGGGGTCTGAATATATTCTGAATGCACTGTAAATAATAGACTTAGTATAAGTGGTGGGTATACAGAGAAGCATCAAAAAAACAGAAAGGACCGCATATGGTGTTTATTGATCTGGTGAAGGCTTATGATAGAGTGCTACGTCAAGAGGTTTCGAGATGCATGAGAGTGAGATAGGAGGACCAGAGAAGTATGTGAGGATTTTCCAGGATACGTATGAGGGAGTGAGGACTTGAGTTAAAAGCAGTGTTGGGGTAACAGACAAGACACCACTAAGAGCCAGTCTGTGCCAGGGATCTTCTTGAAGTCCTTATCTCTTTGATCTTGTTATGAAGAGTCATGGGATAAAAGACCAATCCCCCTGGTGCATGCCGTTTGCTGATGACAGAAGCACCAGAAAAGATGAAGTGGACAGGAAGTTGGGAGAATCGAGAAGTGCTTTGTAAGATAGAGGGTTGAAGATAAATAGGAAGAAAAAGATGGAATATATGAGGTTTATTGATGATCAGGATTCAGAAGGTAGCCAGCAGGTGGAGCTATTGAAAAAAGTGGATACATTTAAATATCTAGGATCAGCTGTAGTTGAAGATGGAGAATTAAATGCAGAGATAAGCCATGGGGTGCAGTGTGGGTGGAACAAATGGTATCAGAAGTTATTGTGTCATGCAAAAATTAAGGTGAAGGTGAAAGGTAAATTTTTTAAGACCAGCAATGATATATGGGAGTGCAGGAGAAGAAGTTGCATGTGGCAGAAATGAGAATGTTGACATGGATATGTGGAGTTACAAAAAAGGACAGAATAAGAAATGAGACGATAAGAATACAACAAAAGTGGGTGAGATATCTGAGAAAGTACAGGAAAGTAGACTGAAGAGGTATAGACACGTGATGTGGAGTAACAATGAATGTGTGGGCAAAAAAAAGAGTGATGGGAATGGAAGTACAGTGGAAGAGAAAGGGAAGGAGGCCAAAATGGAGGTGAATGGATAAAGTAAAAGAAGATCTGAAAAAAAAGTGTCTGAATGGTGAGGAGGCGCAGGACCGAGCTGAATGGAGGTGGTTGATCAAGCACCTCGACCACACATAGAAGAAGGAAAAGAGGAAGAAGAATAAATACAAGTGGGGGGTATTTGGGACCCTGACAGCACTCACCTGTGCACTTGTTTCCAACGCGGTCCAATCTAAAACCTGTGGGGCACACACATCTATAACTGCCCACTGTGTTCTCACAGCGGCCATTTGAGCAGATACTGGGGGTCTGACGACACTCATCGATATCTGATGAGAAAAGATCAGAAGATTAAATATTTTCAATTAGCCCTGCTGTAAATGCTTGTTGTGCACTACCTCATAAGAGCTTAGAGGTTAGCCTCATGAATGAATGAATGAATTAATCTGATTCATATTTAGGAGCCTTAGAAACCCCTACAATGAGTGTTGGATCTTAGGAATCCATTGGGGGAAAAACATAAAAAAATCAAATAGTATTGTAAAGCAGTGGCAATACTGTTTGACATACTGTATATTCTGATGTTGGTGGAGTTTGTCCCTTCCTACAGCTAGTTTTGAAAAGTGAAGGAATGAGGGTGTTTTGTTCTTTTCTTTTGACCTCAGTGATTCACCAAGAATTTGGAGATGAGTCAGTAAAAGATCTGCTTGGAATGATATCATCTAAATGGATCACTGATGGAAGACATATGTCATATGTGCTGTCTATCATCTGTCACCCCAGACCTTTTTAATACCTGAACAAAAGTTGTCTTTGAATGGGTAAGAGAGATCCAAAGGTGTTTGTCGATCGTTATTGTTACTTATCATGAAGACTTTATATAAAGGGAGTCAATAAGGTAACCTTTACCTGAGTGAAGCCAAACGATTAAAGAAGAATCAGGTGAGGCTTTTAATGTGGAACGAGTTTTGGAAGGTACGCTGTTCCCTGTTTACAGTTTCATTAAATGACTGACCGATATAAAGTTTTTATTTGTATTTAACTAGGGTTTATTATATCGTAATATTAAGGGGATAGATTGTGTCTAATTGGAGTGGGAGGGGGGTGCTAAGTGTTAATTGTCTCAATAGGCTTTCTTTATATATGGTTTTCATATTATTTTGTACCAGTAACGGCGCACCACACGATAACGTGCAGTGAATACACTTGACTTGAGTATTCATAGTTTTCATCCTCTTTCTCTGTATGTTTAGCAGTCATTCGCTCAGAGGTTGATTGCTTGCTGCTTCGTGAGTAGCTCTTGTTTTCTCCACCCTAGCGACCCGCTTCTTCTCTTCTTTCATCGGTATCTTTTCTTGTTAAAACTGATTAAGTTGGTGTTTATGTTGCAATTACTTACTACGTTTTCTTTAATTTTTCACTTATGCTGGCACTTAACTCTTCAATCTCAAGAATGATTTAAGATATGAAGAGGGAGGGGAAGTGATGGCAAAAGTGGTAGGGATGAGAACGGCGCCCGTATGCATGCGCCGCACAGCCACCCTGCTGGCCACTGCCGAGAGTTGATTCCACAATAAAATAAAATAAAAATAAAAAGAGGAATAACGTTGGAGGTCAATCATCACCCCGAAAGCAGACAGTAGACATCACGTAGTATATGTGTACCAAATTTCAGGTTAATAGGTCAAACGGTTTGAGAGGTACAGGTGATTTAAAATCCTGGACAGCCATGGTAGTGTATTATACAAGAAGACATGGAATAGCACTGAAGAACCTTTGCTGTTTACTGTATGTACCAATTTACAATATAATTAATTAATTAATTATCTCTTTGGATGGTTGATTGTTATATTTTCTTCAAACATTAATTGGGGTCGAGCAAAGGAAACAAAGTATGACAGAGAGATTTACTTACCTTTTCAAACTACTTCTTATATTTATTTACCGTTCTTCAAGATGAGGGGTCTCATGTAATCTATAAGTTACAGTACATAGTAATGTAATGTAATTAGGGGGAGTTATAATTGTTTTGGTGTATTGAATTTTGCATCTATTAAAATCTACTAAGATTGTCTTATTAATATATGGATAAATTGAATTAAAAAATCCTTTTAAAAATCATGTCGGGATTAGCAGCGCAATTGTTATGTATGTCACCTAAATGTTTTCGAGGCTCACCTAGCTCAAGTCACATACAACAGTCTTTCTTAAACTTTGTTTTCTCATGACTCAACCCTGCCCTTCTTAACGTCTTTGTGACTCTGTTCATGATGACCGTCAGATCAGAGGAGGGACCCATTGGAGGATCGCTGCCAACATTTATAGCAAGAGGGATGTGATCCCTGTTGGAGAATCTCCAGCGACAGTCATAGAGGAGCAAAGCTGATTGCTTAAACTGCCCGTGACGACCCATCGCTAGACACTTCACAAACCATATGCAACCTTTTTCTGGAGAATACAATGGTGAGTTACAAAAGGTGTCAACCTGCAACACATTTTGGGTCGCAACCCATAGTTTAAGAAAATACGACTTATAGCATTTAAAGCATTATCCGATAACTAAAGCTGAATGAAATGTACTTGGATGTAAAATGCTCTGCACAAACAAGATACGTCTACCACATACTCTAACCCTGCCCCTAACCCTAACCCTAACCTGTGAATAAACTCCAAAATATCAGAATTGCATTTAGGGCATGATGGCAAATTAATCTGGAAAGAATGCAGATATCATTATTGTAAAGGCAGAGTAATTTAATTTCTCATAGAGTAATGAAAAAATACATTGTATACTTATGGACTGAAATAGTTTGATGTATGAAAATAAATGGATTTGAATATATTACAAACAGCTTTACAAATATTCAGGACACCTTGGCTGTGAAATAAAGGCTCACCTGTACATCTGGTGCCTTGAGCATCTGCTCTGAAACCAGGAAGGCACAGACATTTGTAGCTGCCAGCAGAGTTTTCACAGCGTCCATTTGAGCAAAGGCTGGGGGTTAGGCGACACTCATCGATGTCTGAGGAGAAGTGGGAGAACATAAGGATTAGCAAGCATGTTCCACCCTAAAATAATGAAAGAGCTAAGCTGCCCTTGCTTCTTGCACTTCAAGATCTTATTCTCTCCCACAAACCTCTGGGATCAGACACCTAAAGCTCCACTTCTTTACTGTGTTTCTTGTTTAAGCCTGCAATTGCATCTCAAAGGGATGGATGGGTAGTACTTTGTTTGTCCTTAGCTTTCTACATAAGCCAAAGAAATATTTTAGCAAACAAGAAAAACCACCCTTTTCAAACCGACAAAAAGAATTCAAAAAAAAAATTCTGACTTTGCTAAAGATAAGAGAACAGGGACAGTAAGGCATTATAAAGACCAACAAATGTCTGCATCTCTCGGACTGACACAGATAACCTGTCCAGAGACCCACACTGTATTGAAAAACTCATCCGAAACTTCACAAGACTTTGTTGAATAGTAATCTTATCCAAAGATCATGACCAAACATTTTTCTCCTCTTTTGCTTAATGAATCTTAGCCTGGAGAGGTCTATTAATTTTTTACATCTAAGATGTCTCACTTAATGGTTTTTCAATGCTGTATCTGTCCTGGTGTGTATATAAATTCTGTATTACATCTTGCCTGAAGAAGGGGCCTGAGTTGCATCAAAAGCTTGCATATTGTATTCTTTTTAGTTAGCCAATAAAAGGTGTCATCTTGCTTGATTTCCCCTTGGGATTAATAAAGTCAACTAATCTAATCTAATCAAATCTAATGTAATCTAATCTAATAAACAGTTTGATCCTCGTGAACAGACTGGTAATCCACATCATTACACCGAACTGCTAAGGTGTCTGCAGGAAAGCATCAGGAACAAAACATCCAGAGCTGTGCCATATGTGTCTCCACACACCGCGTTGTCAGTCAAAGAGTTTTTGACCAAAAAACAATGTGGGTGTTACCTCACACCCGCTGTAATCGCCAGATCTCGTTCTCTATGACTATTTTTTGTTTCCAAAATTAAAATTAAGACTGAAGGGAAGACGATTTGCTACCATGGTCAAAATCCAGAAAAGAAAAAAAAAAAATCACAGGAGGCTCTGGACACGATAACAAAAAATGAATACAGGAAATGTTAAAAGAAATGGGAGGAGAGTTGAGACAAGGGCGTTGTATCTCAAGGGGAGTATTTTAATGGTGACTAAAATGGAATTGCTCTAAGTTGTGTAATAAAGTTCAGTTTTGACACTACTGGATATTTTTAGATTCCCCCCTCGAATATATAAAATGTGAAGAGACCCTACAATTGCTTGTACTTTGGATAGTTAGATGCACTTAAAATTCAACTTGAGTAGTTTTCTCTTGGCTAAATTTTTCTTTTACTAAAGTCACCTTCCAGAAGTGTAACTACTTTTACTCAATTATGGCTCTTGGGTATTTTATACACCGAGGAACCTTACAGAACAGGAAGAAAAAAAGACTCACCTATGCATTTGGTTCTCTGAGGATTCATCCGGAAGCCTGTAGAACATACACATCTGTAGCTGCCAGCTGTATTCTCACAGTGGCTATTTGTACAGGGATTGGGGGTCTCTCGACACTCATCTACATCTGAGAAGAGAAAATATGAGGCAAGCATTAGAAATGATTTTCAGGATAGTTATGATTAAACGGCTTTAAAATGGATCTCCTGTAGGCAGCCATGAAGATCAACCAAATATTAAATGCATCACTGTGGCCTTCAACAGGGGCACAAATAGGAGGGTTACAGAGGATGTGTTGCATCTGGGCTCATTGTTTATTGACCGCAGTCCTCCCCTGGCTGTGACAGAGATTAGGACATCAGAACAATCTGGACAAGAACAGGCCATTCAGCCCAACAAAGCTCACCAGTCACTTAATTCTTCAAAAATTAACACTTTTTTATCATTGGCAAAAATTCCAGTTCTGAGGCTTGTCGTGTAAGCCTCTTTATCTCAAAGTTTGTGTAATTTTTCCTGACAGATCCTCTTAATTAGATCCTCTTAATTAGTTAGATTTGATAAGAAGTGTCTGTAAACTGCCATCTTCAGGTCTTTCCACTCACGTTCTCCTGGGTTTATGTCTGGGCTTTGGCTGGGCCACTCAAGGACACACAGAGTCTTGCCCCAAAGCCATTTCAGAGGTGTCTGCATACTTCGGGTCATTGTCATGCTGAAAGGTGAGCCATAACCCCAGTCTGAGATGGTGTGTTCTCTGGAGCAGATTCTCTTCAAGGACCCCTCTGTATTTGGCTGCATTCCTCCTTCCCTCAGTCCTGATCAGACTCCCTGTCCCTGCTGCAGTGAAGCACCCCCATAGCATGATACTGGCACCACCATGCATTACCATAAATGATATGAGGCAGGTGGTAAGCAGTGCTTGGTGTTCACCAGACATAGTGCGTGGAGTTCTTCAATTCAATTTTTGTCTCATCAGACCTTTAAGTCCATTAAATGCAATTTGACAAACTCCAAGAAGGCTATCATACAGTATAGTCTTTACTCAAGAGAGGTGATGAGATAATTGTCCTTCGGACAAACTGTCCAAACTCAGGAGATAACGTCTGAAGCCCTGTTAGAGTATCTGTTGGTTTCTCTGTCTCTCTCTTGTTCAAAGTCCTACTTGCCTGGTTACTCAGTTTGGCTGGACAGCCAACACTAAGAGTCCTGGTGGTTCCAAACTTTCATTTCACAATTACTGCTTAATTATTATTTAAACTGTCATATGCCTTTTACTCAAAATTGGCTTCTGTCCAGCCATTCTACAATAAATGCCCAATTGATAGTGTGATACAAAGCATGGTGTCAGTGAGCCCCAAACCTCAACACGAACACACTAAGAGTCCCAGGTTCAAATAAAGGTGTGTTTATTATACCAAAATACACAATACCTCCACAAGTTAACAAAGCACAGGTTTCTCTCGCCACAAACCAATTCTTCTCACCACCGCACTGCCCTCCTCCAGTTGAGTGTTGCCCCACATTCTCTCGGCTCCGACTCACCTGGGTAAGGGAGTGCGGTCCCTTTTGTTAAGGACCGGGAGTACTTCCAGTGCCAGGGCCACTGCACGATGGAAACACTTCCGGGTCATATGAAAGTCCATTATAATAGAAAGCTTGTCTCCATGCAGCACCCTCTAAGGGTAAATTTAGTGTTTGCTGCTCAGCATTTAAGCATTCTTAGAAGCACAAGAACTAGATACATCATTCAGATTGTGACACTTCCAGACTTTAAAATTTAGAAGCAAGGTGTGGACCTAAATGGTTTGTTATAATTCCATATAACTGCACAACCTCAAGGACAGAATCGCATCTCAGATGGTTTTATAACAGTAGACAGTAGCTGATTAGAGGAAGAGATGAACACATCCATCAAGAAATCTTCATACGGTGAGTCACCTTAAGCTGCATGCAGAGTAACCGTAAGAACTAATAGCCTCCAGAATAACACTGCACACTGGGCCCTTTAGTTGAAATTGTCTGTGAAAGCTGATGAACATCTAAGTTGTATAGTTGTGACTGTTACACTCATTTCCTTTGTTCCTGCTTTTGGCATAATGAAGATTATAATGACTGAATAAAGTATCTAAGCCTGCTTCCCTTTTTGCACTGTGCTGACAATTTCAACAGTGAGTCATAGAAGCAGTTCATCCTGTGTAAATTCCTGGGTGCAAGTGCATTGCGGCTGTGAGCTCTTTGTGCATTAAAACAGATAAGTTCAGGAAAAGAGCATAAAGGGCTAGAAGATGACATATACCTGTGGGTGTCCACATCAAGCACAGGGATTTCATGATTTGAGGAGAGGCTGCCCCCAAACCTTTTCTTGATAAAACCATAACAACAGTTGCGTGGAGCTTCCACACATTATACACTTCATGTCTACATTTTGTCAATTACAGTAATCCCTTGCTATATTGTGCTTCGACTTTCTCGGCTTCACTCTATAGCGGATTTTATATGTAAGCATATCTAAATATATAACGCAGATTTTTCGCTGCTTCGCGGGTTCTGCGGACAATGGGTCGTTTTACTTCCGGTACATGCTTCCTCAGTTGGTTTGCCCAGTTGATTTCATACAAGGGACGCTATTGGCGGATGGCTGAGAAGCTAACCAGTCAGAGCATGCAGTTAAGTTCCTGTGTGCTGATTGGCTCAGTGATGAAGCGCCGAATTCGATTCTGCGGCGTTAAGCAGGAAGTCTCATCTCGCTCATTCAGCATCAACGTGTTTTGCTGTGTAAAGAGTTAACTTTTGTGCTCTTTTGTGTTTATCTTTGTGCGTAGTCAAGCCCTTCATCATGGCTCCAAAACGATCTGCTCCTGCTACTGCTTCAGGGGCCATGCCCAAGCACCAACAGAAGATGTTAACAATTGTCGAAAAGGTAAAAGTTTTGGATATGTTGAAGGAAGGGAAAAGCTACACCGCTGTAGGACGCCATTACGGCATCAATGAGTCCACGATTCTTTTTATTTAAAAAGGAGGAAAATAATATAAGATCTACGGCCGCAGTGTCCTTTTAACCAGGGCGCAAAACGAGTTTTAAGTGGATGTAATAAGGCAGTAGTCAGGATGGAATCTGCTTTAGGGATTTGGATTGAAGACTGCTGGAAGAAGAACAACGGCGGTGCTACACAGTCGCCTAAAGTGGATCCTTTAGAAGGGCTGTAATGCTTTCCTTTATTGTGCAGTAAAATTAACCTCATCGTTATCGGACAAGTCGTCATGTCATTGTTGGTGAGTAACCATAATTAATTTTCTACTTACAGTACTTAGTACATGTATGTACGTTAAGTGTCACTGTACACACATTTACTGTATACAGTTTTTCTTGCATTGTATGTATTTATTGCTGGTGGCCTGTCTGTCGTAATATCTGTAACATATGTGATATCGGAGACGCTCGATATCTTTAAAAAAATATTTAGGTTTTACTGTATATAAATGGTGTGTTTACATACATAATTTCAATGAATCTTACCTAATATCTAAGAGAATACAAAGGGTTTATGCTGTATAACTGTGCGGGGAATATTTATAAACAGTGTGGGAGAGTTTATAAGGGCTTAAAATATATACAAATAACCATGCAAACATGGTTTCTACTTCATGGATTTTCACCTATAGTGGGGGGTTTTGGAACGCATCCTCAGCGATCAAGAAGGGATTACTGTATTGCTAACACATAAAAAAAGTTTCTGTTTGAACAATGTGTTTACATAGATTGTTGTAGACACAGAACACACATGAAATGCATGTATTCCAAATAACAATATATTATTTACCCTATACAACTCCAGGCAAGTCACACGCAGGTAAACAGACTTGAGCTGAGAGAATTTTCTGCCCTTTCTGCATTGGTGGAGGGATGGGATAACAGACTGCTTCCTGTCTGAGTTGATCAACACATTTACAACACAAAAGACGCTGACGGAGAGGTGTGAACGGATTTAAGGTGGGCCAGGATTATGAGTTTTTTCATAGGCTTTGGTAATTCTAGTGTTAAAACATTATTTAGAAAAGGGTCCAATTTGGGGACTTAAGTGTATTATTTCAGCCAGGGTTTAAATTCTTGATTTATGTCTTTTTTGTAAATTTTTATTTATTTATTTTATTTTATTTTTTATGAGTCTTTTATTTATGTTACTGTTACTTTTTATATTACTGTTACTATTTATTTGCTTTACTCCCTATTTTCTTCGTGTTTTGTGGTTGGTTCCACAAGAGGTGGGGCCACCTGCCCATCAGGTGCTATAAGTTTTATAAAGGTGAGGAGAAACCACAGTCCCTTGTGGTTCATTCAAATGTGCTTGGGAGTTGGTGAGTGATTCTTGTCTCTTTCTGTCCTTTTTGTGATTTCCTGGAATATTTGACCATTTTGCTCCATTTTTTGACTTTGCTTTCTTTATTCTGTTTTGGGACTTGTTTGCTTAGAGTGCTTTGTGTTTTCAGGCAACTCATTTTTGCCTTTTATGCTTCACAGACCTTATTTTTAATGAAAGCATTTTTGTGAAAATATATCTTTTTATTCATAAAGATTGTGTCTTTTTGCCCTTGTGTTGTCACGGTTTCCCCCTCAAGTGGGTATTTTTTGAGTTTTTGGGTGATTTGTGCTTGGGGACTCTCAAGTTCCCAACAAACTGACATTCTAAGCTGCTAACCCCATCACCAACCCAATGATTGAACAACAAAGATAGAAAGAGTGAGGCAAGCTAGTGTTCAGTTGAGGTCAGGACAGAGCCATGATAAGACCACAGCTTGGTTGCCACTTACCTACACATGGAGTTTGCTGGTTGACCTGTTGGTAGCCAGGGTGGCACTCACACAAATATCTGCTACCCTGAAGAGGCACACATGTTCCAGATCCACAGATATGTGGCCTTGAGTCACATACGCTAGTCTCTGTATGAAAAATAAATCAAAAACTATCAGAGAAGCAGAAGGAAAAATTATTGCTTATTTTGGTGCATCCTTGAAGCCCTAGCTACATCTGCCACTAAAGGAGAACTGGGGACTCTGATAGCTCTCCATATCTCAGGTTACATGGCAGGGATTTTCATTTAGTAACAAGTCAAACAGAATACCCAAAAGTTCTGTATGAGATTTCAGCCTCGGCCCCAGGACAAGTAATCTAATGGACTGCTTGCTATGGGCGACATCATCAAACTTTCATGCCACTGATTTGCAGTGATGTGCTGATAAGTTGCAACAGACACAAATGTTGTTGTTGTTGATGAGACTGGGCAACTGTAGAAGACATAGATTTTCCAGGCATACTTTTATCTTATTCACTGTGAACTCATGGTAAAATTATCAACATTGTGCGATAGTAGTGAGTGTAACAGACACATGTCCTGAAAGCTTATCCCATTTGAATATGGCTTTATGATGTTCATGTTTATAAAAGTAAAAAATAAAAACAAATGAACTTTTATAGAAATGTAGCACTTCAGAAGAGGTCATCCAGCTGAAGCTAAGCCTGTTCAGGCCCGGCCAGGACTTGGATGAGAGACCAACCAGGTAAAGCTTGGGTTGCTACTGGAAGAAGTGTTGGTGAGGCCAGCAGTGGGTGATAACCCTCTGGTCTGAAAGTGGATCCCAATGCCTCAGTACAGTGATGGGGAAGCTGTGCTCTAAAAATGGTGTCGTCCTTCAGATGAAACGTATAACCGAGGTCCCAACTCTCTGTGCTCATTAAAGATCGCTGGGCAGCTTTCATAAAGAGCAGGGTGTATCATGATGTCCAGCCTAGTCATTCTGCCCCCAGCCAGTCATCCCCTGTCTCTAGTTGGCGATCTCTCTCACCCCTTCAACACTTAATACTGCAGCTAATGTGTGGTGAGCATACTGGTGCAAAAATGGCTGCCGTCATATCATCCAAGTGGATGCTACACATTAGTGATGGTTGAAGTGGCTCCTCACTCAGTGAAGCACTTTAAATGTAAAGAATTACCATTATTATGCAACATTTTATGCTATGGCGACTAAACATGTTATGTATATTGTGTTAATGGATCAACGTTTTTGTGGTGTATGTATACTGTTAACCATTATGTATGTGCATTGATATAAGTTCTCTTGGTAATACAACAAGTTACGATAAAAAGAAAAACATAGCGGTTATCACACAGCATTTCTCAATTTTATATAAGGTAGAATGTTGTAAGACGCAACACCTTCATGATCTCCTTTACACTAAGATCAACCTCATGAATGCATTACCTAAACATTAGAAAGAGTTGACGTTTCTTGGACGGTAATTTATCAGCAAAACACCACAATGATCCACCGTCTATCCACAGTGTTCAGATGCAGCCCACAATTTTAGCTTGAGATTTTTTAACACAGTTTAAATCTACTACATTGGGCAGAAATTATGTGAACTACAGCTTGGCACAGACACTCCATGTTCAATGACTAACAATAGCACACAAATCTGTTCATCAATTGCGTTGAAATCTGCTGTCTGTGAAATCAACTTTGGCTACATGAGATTGTACAATGGTATTAAAATGGTAATAATGGTATTAAAAACACCCGATGAAGATTTTACAGTTGAAATGTTGCATCTTTTACCTCCTTTTCTTTTCTTTTATGTATTCTATTAGTACATGTAATTACTTTCTATTATCTCTGCTATCTTTGATTATGACTCATCATTACAAAAATTTTTAATAAGCAAAACTGTGATATCAAAGTCTTTGATGAAGTGAAGTGAACCTTCAAATCGGCTAGCCAAGTCTCTGAACGCACTTGTATGCTAAGCCATGCATGCATTTTCTTACTTGTTAATAACAGAAATTGCAATATCTCCGCAGTATATGACAGCTTATTTTATAAAAAGGCAAATATTCTCTTTTCTGGGAAAACTTAATGGGATTGCTGCATTATGCTAACATCAGCCCCGACATCATGCCAGCCAAAACTTAAGTGTATCTGGCAGTTTACCAGGGCTAAACTTAGGCGTCCATGATACACTGCTTTCCTTTCATTGCTGGTTCGAGACTTCAACTGCGTCTGGAAGAGCCGCCTATGTAAATACCAGGGATGTCTTTATTCCTGGGAAAGGCCTGGATATTGTAAGAAGAGAAGGGCTACAGCTCCATGTTCATGTGAACACCGTCAGACACATTTGTCCCCAGTGTATGTGAAAGCCTTCTGTCAGACACACTGAATGATGCCAATGGCTGGAAACACTGGCCTCAAAGATGGATGACTGCATTTTTATTAAGCAGATCAACACAGAAGCAGCTCAAATTATTTACAGATATTTGTGGAAAAAAAAGCATGGGGTGTTCTTGAACCAAAGACAGGCTGTTAATAAGAGATATGCACAACATCAATATCAATACATTTCATTTATTGCTGCCTTGTTGTGGGTGGAGAGTTTGTCCCTTATGTGCATTAAGTATCAGCTTCATTTCGACTGGATAATTTGGGTTCAACTACAGCAAAAAATTAGTGTACATCTACCTCATGGCTCCATAGATGAAGGGTTAATTTTGCGCACATCCACTGACTTGGTATTCTCATTTTTATTGTGTCAGCCTGCTCTGATAAACATGATGAGCATGTTGAGATACTTGGTGACGCTGCATTCATTGGTCTAGTGTGCAAGAGGGTACTCTGAAATGGACCAGCTTCCCAAAGAGGATTCATACACTAAATATGCTATAATGCCACCTATTTCCAGTCATCACCGATGATACAATATCATATACTTTTACCTGTTGTCCCCCAAATGTTCTTAGGTGATACCCTCAGGGATCTGCCAATGTAAGCCATTCCACCCTGGGGCAAGAGGGGACACTTTCAATAATGTCCTCTTCATTTTTATCTGCAGCTTTGAAGGACAAGGCACAGACGGCCTCTGACCACTCCCCGGCTGCTGACCGAAACCCCGCCCCTTCCAGGATTTCCTATACATTCGGCCCGTGTTCATTTAAGGACCCAACTCCACAGTGCAATGAGGCTTTGAGAGTCTGTATGTAAGAGGATCCAAGATACAAATGGCAAGTGCTGGTATTGACTATTCATTTTGATTTTTTTCATTATTTTATTTAAAGAAGAAGAAGACATTGTATTTATATACCACTTTTCAAGACGCTCAAAGTGCTTTACTTTGACATGTGGGGGGCCACTTCAATCACCACCAATGTACAGCATTATGCACAAGTGAGTGGCAGGGGGTTTGCTGGGCTGGGACTCTAGACTTTGAACCCATGTCTGACTCGCTGACACTGTCAATTTTGAGTTTCCATGATGTGTATGCAGGTAACCTTCAGTGGGTTGGTGCCCTGCCCGGGATTGGTTTCTGCCTTGCACCCTGTGTTGGCTGGGATTGGCTCCAGCAGACCCCCGTGACCCAGTGTTCGGATTCAGCAGGTTGGAAATTGGATGGATGGATGTATGCAGGTAACATAACAATATCATTGGATAAAAGTCAGGCAGCAGCAACACACAATGGGATGCAGGACACCCTCACAATGACATTGGAAGGATTTGCTAACTTACATTTAAATTCCTTGTTCAAGTCCTTTTTCTTCATTTTTGGTCCTGTGGTGAATATCATTCACGTTAACGTTGTCTGTATAATTATGTATATTTTATATCAGTTTTGTTTATCATTTTGTTTCTATGTGTGGATGCTTGTTCTGCCATGTCTCTAGTCTTTTCTGGGTGGTTCCCCAAGAGGCAGGACCACCTGTCAACCTCCACAGGACATTGTATGCGTTTGGTGGTTGGTGAGTTTTACTTTTCGCTATTGAGATTTATTTGTATTTACTAGGTGTTTGACTCTTTTACTTCTGCTTCTGTTAATGTTTTGAGACTAGATTGCTTAGCATTGCCTTGTTGGCCAATCCTTTTCACCTCTTTTCTTCCTTTTAGAATCACTATATATATATAAAATCCAATGTCTGTCTATCTGTATGTCTGTTCGCTTTTCAAGAGAGAACTCCTTAACGGGTTTAGATTGTTTATTTTTTCTATAATTTGCTTGAACATTATGGTTGATTTTTCGACTTCTGTCATCAAGTTAAATAGAAGCGTGACATCAAGAGTGGGGAGCCAGGCGGGGCCATCCTCACTCACGCGCCAGCCTCTGTTTGAGTCGGTCTACCACTGGCCACGTTTTGCAGCGTGTCTTGCCTCCGCTTAGTTAGTGATACCTGTTTTTTAAAAGTTTGTCCTGTTTCACTACTATGCGGGTGGAGCCGTGGGGGACAGCCAGTTATTAATAAATAAAATTTATTTTTATAAATATTCCTGGTTGGACTTTGTACTGCAAGCTAGATCTCATGGATCTCCCTCTTGTGAAGCTTATTTATTGTTATTTTGGGACTATTAAGGATATTTCTTAAACTCTGCAGCTACAGTCATATGAAAAAGTTTAGGAACCCCTCTCAGCCTGCATAATAATTGACTCTCCTTTCAACAAAAAAGATAACAGTAGTATGTCTTTCATTTCCTAAGAACATCTGAGTACTGTGGTGTTTACCGAACAAAGATTTTTAGTGAGCCAGTATTTAGACGTATGAAATTAAATCAAATGTGAAAAGCTGGCTATGCAAAAATGTGGGTCCCCTTGTAATTTTGCTGATTTGAATGCCTGTCACTGCTCAATACTGATTACTGGCAACACCAAATTGGTTGGATTAGCTCGTTTAAGCCTTGAACTTCATAGACAGGTGTGTCCAATTATGAGAAAAGATACTTAGGGTGGTCAATTGCAAGTTGTGCTTCCCTTTGACTCTCCTCTGAAGAGTGACAGACAGCATGGGATCCTCAAAGCAACTCTCAAAAGATCTGAAAACAAAGATTGTTGAGTCTCATGGTTTAGGGGAAGGCTACAAAAAACTCAGAGATTTAAACTGTCAGTTTCAACTGTAAGGAATGGAATCAGGAAATGGAAGGCCACAGGCACAGTTGCTGTTAAACCCAGCAGGTCTGGCAGGCCAAGAAAAATACAGGAGCGGCATATGTGCAGGAATGTGAGAATGGGTACAGACAACCCACAGATCACCTCCAAAGACCTGCAAGAACATCTTGCTGCAGATGGTGTATCTGTACATCGTTCTACAATTCAGCCCAATTTGCACAAAGAACATCTGTACGGCAGGGTGATGAGAAAGAAGCCCTTTCTGCACTCCTGCCACAAACAGAGTCGCTTGCTGTTTGCAAATGCTCATTTAGACAAGCCAGATTCATTTTGGACTGATGAGACAAAAATTTAGTTATTTGGTTATAACAAAAAGCGCTTTGCATGGCGGAAGAATAACACCGCATTCCAAGAAAACCACCTGCTACCTACTGTCAAATTTGGTGGCTAGTTCAGGGACTGGGGCCCTTGTTAAAGTCGAGGATCGGATCAATTCAACCCAATATCAACAAATTCTTCAGGATAATGTTCAAGCATCAGTCACAAAGTTGAAGTTACGCAGGGGTTGGAAATTCCAACAAGACAATGACCCAAAACACAGTTCAAAATCAAAATCTACAAAGGCATTCATGCAGTGGGAGAAGTACAACGTTCTGGAATGGCCGTCACAGTCCCCTGACTTGAATATCATCGAAAATCTATGGGATGATTTGAAGCAGGCTGTCCATGCTCGGCAGCCATCAAATTTAACTGAATTAGAGAGATTTTGTATGGAAGAATAGTCAAAAATACCTCCATCCAGAATCCAGACACTCATCAAAGGCTATAGGAGGCATCTAGAGGCTGTTATATTTGCAAAAGGAGGCTCAACTAAGTATTGATGTCATATCTCTGTTGGGGTGCCCATATTTATACACCTGTCTAATTTTGTTATGATGCATATTGCGTATTTTCTGTTAATCCAATAAGCTTAATGTCACTGCTGAAATACTACTGTTTTCATAAGACATGTCGTATATTAAAAGGAAGTTGCTACTTTGAAAGCTCAGTCAAAGATAAACAAAAATCCAAAGAATTAAGAGGGTTTCCCAAATTTTTCGTATGACTGTATGTGCTTTTGGCACAGTGTAGTCCAAAGCCAGCTACTGGAATTGGAGCTCGAGCTACTTTTGTGTGCACACTCTCTAGGGATCCTGGCCTGCTCTCCTGGCTTTTTTTGGAGGCCTCACGCTACTTTGGGTATTTTGGGCTACATAAAATTGACACAGTGCTGGGCTCTGACATAATTGAGGGTCACTAGAGCTGTGAGGCACTCTCACTAGTTACTTTGCTTCCAACAAAGGAAGAGAAAGCAAGGGAGGTAGAAGCAGAAATGGATGGGTACAATAAAGGAAGATTTGAAGGAAAAGGTCTGACTGACAGGATCAACGCCCAGAAGTCTGAGGTCATGGTTCTTAGCATGAAAAGGATGGAGTGAACTCTTCAGGTTGGGGAGGAGGTGCTACCTCAAGGAGAGGATTTTAAGAATCCTGGGGTCTTGTTCACGAATGAGGGAAGAAGGAAGCACAAAGATAGACAAGTGAATCCGAGCAGTACCTGCAGCCATGGTGAAGAGAGAGCTAAGCAGAAAGGCAAAACTCTCGTAAACCGGTCGATCTATGTGCCTACCCTCATCTATGAGCATGGACTTTGTGTAGTAACCAAAATAACTACATGGCAGATACAAGCAGCAGGGTGTCTGGGCTGAGCCTTTGTGAAGGGGAATGAACCTAAACATTCAGGAGGAGCTCAAAGAAAAGTCACTGCTCCTCTGCATTGAAACTGAGGTGGTTCAGACACCCAATTTGGATGCCTTTGGGATACCTCCTTGCAGAAATGTTTTGGTCATGTCCAACCAGGAGGAGACACTGGGGCAGACCTAGGACACATGAGAAAGATTATATCTCACAGCTGGCCTGCAGACACTTTAATATTCACGCAAGAAATGGAAGAGGTGGCAGGGAAAAAGGACATCTGGGCCCCTTAGCTTAGACTGCTGCCTCCAGACCTCAGATAAGCAGTAAAAATGGATGGATGGAGAGTCTGATATGGAGGAGGTGAGGGACTGAGTTGTATGGAGAGGGTTGATCAAGCACATTGAGTCTACACAGAAGTGGGAGGAGATAAAGAGGAAGAAGAGGAGTAAGAAGAACAACAAGAAGAAGAATGTGCTTTACTGGATTTCTTTTCCTCCTATACCCTAAACTGGCCTTTTCAAATAAAATACTTCACAACAATGCACGGGACCCAAAATGGCCCATGAGATAGCTTTTACCTTACTGTAAGTACAAAAAAATGTGTTTATTTACATTTCTTAATCAAAATACAGTCATCTTGTTAAACTTGACATTTGTCACATTTACCAAAATGCCATGCTTCACTTTTTCAACAGTGTGTAAATATATTCTCTAAGCATTCTCCCTCAACAGACAGGCGTGGCATCCGGTGTGGTCTCCTGCTGCTGTTGCCCATCTGCTTCAAGGATTGATGTGTTAAGCGTTCAGAGATGCTCTTCTGCATACCTCGGTTGTGATGAGTGGTTATTTGAGTTACTGTTCCCTTTCTATCATCTCAAACTAGTCTGGCCATTATCCTCTGACCTGTGGCATCAGCAAGGCATTTTCGTCCAGAGAACTGACGCTCACTGGATATTTTCCCTTTTTCGGACCATTCTCTGTAAACCCTGAAGATGGCTGTGTATGAAAAACCCAGTAGATCAGCAGATTCTGAAATACTCAGACCAGCCCGTCATTCATGCCACCATGCCAATAACATCCATGCCACGTTCAAAGTCTTTTAAGTCACCTTTCTTCAACATTCTGATGCTCAGTTTGAACTTCAGCAGGTCATCTTGACAATGTCTACAAGCCTAAATGCATTGAGTTGCTGCCATGTGATTGGCTGATTAGATATTTGTGTTAATAAGTAGCTGAACAGGTGTACCTGATAATGTGGCAAGTAATATGTGTGTATTTATATTATTATTTATGTATATTTATTTATTAATATATTATTATTTACATATATATCCATTTGAACCACATTTCACTTGTCTTAATATTTCTGCCATGGCTACTGAAGGAGCATGTATACAGGTTCAAGTATGTCCTGAATTTCTATAAAAGAACACATTCCCAGGGAGCAGGATCCCCCTACTGGACACAAAGAGAACTTCACAAGCAGGGAGAATCTTGGGGCAGAACTCCAACCTAAACATTAAACAGTCTCTGGTCCCCTTCTCCCACCCTGTGCAGCGCTCTATCAACATATCATTGAGAGGATGACATGTAGAGGCTTTCACAAAGTTGTTATTATGGCTTTCTTTTTCCTCATGTCTGGCCTGAACCTACAGCTCCCTAGGACTACTCACCTGGAGTGTAGGGAACATCTCGGATATCCAGTGGGAAAGGGGAGGCTTGCACAAAGGTACGTTCTTCTTCTTCCTTCAGCCTAGTTCGATGAGCTAAACAGAACACAGACAGTATGTATGAAACAGAAGACCAGTGAAAACTGGGAGTTGCTCTTCTAATCAACCAAAAACTTGAATGTGCCCGGGCAATCCAGTGATGATCAATGAAGGTAAGGTCAGCAACAAAGTGGAACTCATGTTACAGCACTGAGCAGTACTTTGGGAGCAGTGGCATTTACATTTCATTCCCTTGTATCAATAATGTTTTGTATTGTCGTATTTATTGCTAAATATTGCATGTGGAATGGTGAAATGGAAAAATGGTGAGGTGAGGGGTTTCCTGAGTCCAAACTTGAGTCCAAAGTGACTATTATGTCACATTATAGACCTGCACAACAAAACAGTGAAAGCAGGAACTAACATGGTGCCTCCTCATTGTCCACACTAAGCCAGCCTGTATATGTTAGTTTCATGTACAGTACAGTGAAGGAAGGAACTGGAGTTCAGTTCTACAGCTGTTAGTTTGTCGGCCACCATGAGAATAACAGAATGTAATCAGAGCCAGAAGAAGAGGGCTCGTCTGGTAGGCCTCTCTGTCAAAGTAACCGTCGAGTGTAGTGTCACAGGTTCAAGTCACCGCTCATATGATAGCCATTTCTACCAAGTCCCATTCTTTTCTTGGTCTGTAACAAGTATGTTTTCTTGTGTTGCAGTCAGTAAGTACAAAGGAAGGGAAATGGTGACGAAGAGAAATGACAAAGTATAATGTGAAATACAGAGGATTCAGAAACTATTCAAACCACTTCACTTTCTGCACAATTAACTGTGTTGTAGATTTCATTTTAAATGGATGAATGCGCCATTTTGGAGCATCAATTTACTCTCAATAACCCATAATGACAAAATGAAAACATGTTTACAGAAAGGTGATTATTAAAAATCAAAAACTGAAATCTCTCATTCACCGAAGTATTCAGATCCTTTGTTGTTGCACTGCACACTGTGATTAGGTGTATCCTTGTCCTTTCATTCTCCTTGATTGGAGTCCACCTGTGGCAAATTGAACTGACTGGACATCATTTAGAAAGGTGCACATGTACCTGTGTATAGAAATTCGCACAATTCACACGGCATGTCAGGACAAAAACCAAGCCATGAAGTCCAAGAAATTCTTTGTAGACCTCCATGAACAAACTGTGGTGAGGCATAGATCAGGGCAAGGAGATAAAGCCATTGGTAAAGCACCAAGTGTTTTCAGGAGCACAGTGGCCTCAATACTTGTGAAATGAAAGTTTGGAACCACCAGGACTCTTCCTAGAGTTACCCATCTGGCCAAACTGAGTAGTCAGGTGATTAGAGCCCTGGTCCGGGAGGAGACCAAGAACTTAGTGGTCACTCTAAGACAGAGTCAGAAGTCCTCATCAGAGATGGTAGAACCTGTAGGAAGGGTGACCATCAAATTAGCACTCTGTCAATTAGGAATTTACCACAGAATGGCTTGACAGAAGACACTTTTGAGTAAAAGGCATATGACAGTATAAAGGATTCTCAGAGCATCACGAAATCAGGTCTGATGAGACAAAATGTGAACTCTTTGCGCAGAACTCCAAGCGCCAAGTCCAGTGAAGACCAGGCACTGCTCATTACCTGCCTAATACCATCCCTATGGTAAAGCTTGCTGGTGGCAGCATCATGACATGGGAGTGCAGGGACAGGTGGGGACTGGTCAGAATTGAGGGAATGATAAATACAGCCAAATACAGAGAGGTCCTTGAAGAGACCCTGCTCCAGCATGCACATCACCTCAGAGTGGGGTGACGGTTCACCTTTCAGCACAAAAATGACCCAAAGCATACAGCCAAGAGAACGCTGATGTGGCTTTGGGACAGGCCTCTGAGTGTTCTTGAGTGGCCCAGCCAAAGCCCAGAGTTAAACCCCCCTAAAAGGAGAGACCCGAAGATGTCAGTTTACAGACGCTTCCCATCCAGATCTAAAGTAAAGCTTGTGGAGACTTACTGAAGAAGACTTGAAGCTGGAATTAATGCTTCAGGATATCTGCAAAGTACTAAACCAAAGGCCCAAATGCTTATATGAATGAGAGATCTTTTTTAAGTTTTTGATTTTTAATAAATTTGCAAATCTTTCTAAAAACATGCCTTCACTTGGTCATTATGGGTTATTGAGTGTCGATCGATGGGCAAAAATGGATACTTTCATCCATTTCAAATAAAACCTACAACACAATAAAGTGTGTAGAAAGCGAAGGCCTCTGAAGACTTTCTGAATTCACTGACATGGACTGGGTACGGTGAAGTATCAAGTGCCATGGATTTGTCTCACCATTATTACAAATTCCACACTAGTTGATGTCTGGGTAGTGTTTGCGCTGCGGGTTTTTCCTCAGGCACCACTGGTTTTCTTCCACATCTTAAAGATGTGCATGGCTGGTAAATCAGCGATTCTAAATGAACCCATTGTGAGTGTGTATTTGAATGTGCCCTGTCGTTGACTGGCACCTGGCCTTGCGTCGTTCCTGCTCTTGTATCAGATCCTGTGTGGACAGACTCAGATACCACCCCCCATGGACCTGAACTGGTTTAATTAGGTTTTATGAATATTATGGTAAATTGTATTAATTGCACATCGGGTATTAAAAGAGAGAACTGTCCAGTCTTGTCAAAGCAAGTATTATATCCAAAAAATAGTATAGCTGAATCAAGTTGTTGTTTACCAGTAAAATGAATTAATAGCATATACTGCGCTCCTCTTCTTTTATTATGCTCCTAATAAGCAGCTGCTCCACTATGACGGAAACATTATTCAACATTTCCATGAACCTCTTAAGTGTTTTAGCTTTGGGGTACAACTTAATGTGCCATTAATTACTAAACTTGGCTGAACATATCTAACTCTGGTTGCTTAAATGAAACCAAAAGAATCAGGAGGAATTGGTAAATTATCCGACATCACTAGATTATAAGATTTTGTTGGCCAGTTACACCTCTGCGTTAGGTAGACTCCCATTTCAAATATCAGATTAAACATTTTACTTAAGTAAATCTTTAAAGCTCTTCATGTTCTTCCCACCAGCAAAACTACAGGCCTCCAGGTTTAATTGCTAATGATGCTGTTTAAATAAAATAATGCAATTTAATGGTAAACTGGAGAGGATACGTAAATAACCACAATCAGATAAGATAGAAAACTCCTTAAAATGAGATCGGGCTCATCAGGTTTCATCAATCAGGTTCTGCGCTAGCACTTGATAACTCACAGTCAATAGGTGAGGTTACAGATGCTTGGGTTGTAGTTGTGGTCTGCTGTCCGTGTCCTTGGCCGTGAGTGCTGGCCCCTGCTCCATGTTCCACAGTTCCAAGGTTGACTTTGATGTTTGATATGGAGTAATGGTAGCCAGGTCCAGCAGGACAGATCTCTTTAAAAGCCTCTGTAAAACAATAGATAGAGATGAGCCTGAAAAGAATCCTTGCTAAGGGTAAAACACCAGCAGATATTTATTTATGCTATAAAGTGATAAATGCTACACTAATACATCTATAGAAATGAATACAAAAAGTTTAATCAAGGCCCCAAAACTGATATTTATTAATTGTGCCCATCCCTATACCAGGTGGACTGAAACAACACATCAAGATATCTATCTATCTATCTATATATACAGATATATAAATAAAGCCACAAAAGCATCAGGGAGAGATGCTTCCATAATCAACAAACTCCTAACACCTGCTAAGATTATGTTTCCGATTTCTAATAGATTGCAACACCACAAAGGTAAAGTAAACTGTGAGTGTGACCTGGGCCACCAAACAGGGCAACAGATAAGGCCACCAGTACGGGGGACAGAGAACGGTATTTTATGTTTTTTAACCATGCCAATCTGCTTTTGAGAATGTGTGATCATTTTCTTTGTTTATGTGACACAGTGGGATGCATCACATGACTTCGATTGTCACCTCAATTACTATAAATATTGTGGCGATCACATAACACATTATCCTTTGGTGAATAAAACTTCCTGGACATCAAATCTAGCAGAGTCAGCTAGGCCTTGGTGTCAGGTGTCATTTTCGGTTTTTGATGTTGTTGTTGATTTAGACTTCTGATTCTTATTTTGCCCCCTTGTTTTGTTTGCCTTATTGTTTGTCTTTTTTGGCACTGACCTGGTTTTCCCTGTTTAACCACAATGTTTGGTTTCACATTACCAGTTCCTTGTTATGTTGTTACTTTAAAATATTCCTTCAACACCAGAGTGTCAGAACAGTGATGTGATTTTCATTACAGTAAATTTGATAGGGCTGTCATGGACTATATAAGTCAACTGATGGTTTCCCCTTCCAATTCCTGTTGGTATTAAAACTACTCTGAGCAGGTGAGGGGACGCTGGCGCATGCAAGTTGCTGCCGCTCCTCCCTGTTAACAACACTTTTGCAAAATTCGCCTTAATTCTACACTTTCTCACGCTTGTTTTATTTCTTTTATTGTACGTATAGTTCGTGGATACAGCTGACTTGAATTGCATGGATTTGGCTTAATATTTACAGATTTTATGGACTCTACTTTGATTGGGAACAGCTGAGTTTGTGGATCGCGGAACGAGACCTACGAACGTTTCTTTGTACCTGGCATATATGACCTCGGGATGATCTGTCTCTGTGATTATATTCGCTATGCAGCTCTGCTCCCGATTCATTTTACATTACTCTACGACTGGGATCTGATCTGATCTGATGCTCATACTAACCTGACTTATGGCTCCGGGGCGATCATGCCTGGAATTACCAAGCGTTACTGTTTGTGGTTGTGTTTTGGAACCTCCAAATCCTGCTACCTCCTCCTGCTATGCTTTTGCTGCTTTGCTATCACCACTCTTCTCATCTATGCTACCACACCGCCTGTCCTACCGGTTCCGCTGTGCTGTGCTGCTTCTCCACTGCTTTTCAGATAAGTATTGCCCAGTATCATGTTAAAATACTCTCATGACAAACTCCTTCTTATTAAACAGTTTGTCCAGAGCAAATGGTCTGACTGGAACATCCTTAAAGACACCGGTATTTTGCAGCGCCCGAAATATATACATCGCGGGTCAGGTCGCTGCCACTGCCGGGCTGCGAATGAAAAGACAACCGGCAGCATTTGCTCAGGAATAAGCCTTCCTTCTCATGGCCCTGGAAATAGAAGTGTCAGTGTGCCAAATTTACATTGTGTGGAAATAAACCCGGATCACGGCTCTGTGCAAAAAGAAGCCTCATTAACTAATATTGCACTGTTTAACTCGAGATCTCTTAATGGCAAAGCATTGGTGCTGTCAGAACTCATCACTGACATCAAACTTGATATACTGTGTCTAACGGAGACTTGGCAAAAACCGAACGAATTGACGTCTCTCACGGAGGCGACTCCACCTGGTTTCACTTTCCATACAGAACCTCGCAGCTCTAGACAAGGAGGTGGGCTAGCGGTAATTATCAGAGCAGACTTAAATATCAAACGAATCCCAACTGACTGTCCACTGTCTTTTGAGTGCCTGGCTCTTAAACTAATAACGGAATCAGGTCCTGTCTCACTCATTGTTCTTTATCGTCCCCCAAAATACAATGCATCCTTCTTATCTGATCTGATTGAACTTTTAACCCACCTAAGCTCTTACTCTCAGAGAATTATCCTTCTCTGTGATTTCAACATCCATATTGACACTACTACATCTAAACTGACACAACATGTTGATTTTCCCATCCACTCTGGTGGTCATATATTGGATCTGATCTGCACTTCTGGACTATCTGTTGCCAACATTTACAGCACTGATTTGGGACTCTCTGACCATAAAGAAGTATTTTTCACTGTCCCACTGCCTTTCCCTCCTCTTACCTGTAAACGACAAATTTCTTACAGAAACCTTAAAAATATCTGTCCTTCTATCCTTTCTGGATCCATTTCTGATCTTTTACTGTCTGCACCTGTTCCGTCAACACTAGATAGTCTTGTTGACCACTATAACTCAGCCCTTCATTCAGCATTAGATAAAACAGCTCCTTTAAAATATAAGGAGGTTTCCTTTAAACGTTCATCTTCTTGGTGTAATTCAGAATTGCGATCTATGAAAGCAGCTGGCCGACGCCTTGAGAGAATGTCACGTAAGACTGGCCTCACCGTGCACATCCAGACTTTCTCTGACCACCAAAGAGCTTACAGAGAAGCACTAACTGCTGCTAAGAACACCCACTATGGCAGAATAATAGAAAGTGGCCGCAATAACCCAAGGGTTTTGTTTTCTGTAGTTAATAAACTAATCAAACCCACATCTGGCCCAACTACCTCTTCTACTGAAGTCTGTGAGGAATTCCTCCACTTTTTCCGTAACAAAATTAAAGATCTAAATAATTCAACTAACATAAATACATCATCTGTTTATATCTCTCCCTGTTTTCCCACTCCATCCAGCTCCTTCTCTAAGTTCTCACCAGTCACATCTGCGTTTGTTAATAACCTGCTTTGTAAGATGAGGCCGACTACTTGTGTACTGGACCCCATCCCCAGCACACTGCTTAAATCCTGCCTTCATGCCATAATCCCGACTGCTACAACAATAATAAACTTATTCCTTGACACTGGCTCTGTGCCGCTCACTTTTAAAATCGCTTCTGTAACCCCAATGTTAAAAAAGTCTGGTCTTGATGCTGACAGTCTTAACAATTTCCGGCCTATTTCCCACTTACCTTTCCTGTCGAAAGCTCTTGAGTGTGTTGTAGCCTCCCAGCTCACCAATTACTTAACCTCTAATAATTTGATGGAACCCTTTCAGTCGGGTTTCAGGGTGCGGCACAGCTGTGAAACTGCTCTGCTATGGGTAACCAATGATCTTCTTATGGCAGCAGACTCCACACAAACCAGCATATTAATTCTGTTAGCCATCAGTGCAGCATTTGACACTCGCGTCAGACATGACATTCTACTGTCCAGAATGGAGAGCATGCTGGGTATCTCTGGCACTGCCCTCCAGTGGTTCAAGTCCTATCTGACTGATAGGCAAGAGTTTGTTAGTCTTGGCAACAGCAGGTCCAGCTCAGTGCCAGTCACACAAGGAGTTCCTCAGGGCTCTGTCCTCTGTCCTCTTCTCTTCTGTATTTATATGCTTCCCCTTGGCCATATTATTCGTAGCTATGGACTGGGCTATCATTTTTATGCAGATGATACTCAACTCTACTTCAATGTTAAAAGTGGAACTTCATCAGAGCTTTCTCAGCTCACAACCTGCCTTAGTGAAATTAAAACCTGGATGGAGCAGAACTCTTTAAAATTAAATTGCAACAAAACTGAACTCCTGCAAATTGGGGATAAAATGCAACTTAATAAAATGAGCTCCTTCCCAGTCCATCTTGGTGGTGATCTTATCAGACCTGCCTCTACTGCAAAGAATCTTGGTGTCATTTTTGATTCCTCCCTCTCTTACTCCACCCACATAAATCACATTTAGAAACTTTCTTACTTTCACCTCTGTAACATATCCCGTGTTCGCTCCTTCCTCTCCTTTTCTAATGCTGAGTAACTTGTCCATGCTTTTATCACATCCTGCATCGATTATTGTAACTCGCTGCTGGCAGGTGCCCCTTCTAATCTTATATCACAGCTCCAGCTTATTCAAAACTCGGCTGCAAGAGTCCTTACTCGAACCAGCAGCAGCGAGCACATCACACCCATCCTGCTCCGTCTTCACTGGCTCCCTGTGTCTTACAGAACTGAATATAAAATCCTACTAATAACCTACAAAGCCTTAAATAACCTCGTGCAAAACTACATCAGTGACCTTCTCCATCACTATGTGCCTGCCCGCTCACTAAGCTCCTCTGATTCTGGCAATCTTGTTGTGCCCCACACTAATCTACACTCCATGGGTGACAGCAGGACCTTCAGCTGTATAGCACCCAGACTCTGGAATGACCTACCGAAATTAATCAGATCAGCTGACTCCATGAATTCTTTTAAAAAAAACAACTCAAAACTCAATTGTTCAGGAAGGCTTTTAGCTCTACTTGACTTCATTCCCCTTCTCTCAGTTTACCTCTCTGTCAAGATGCTCATGTAACCTGTATGTGCGTGCAGACCATCAATTCTGTTGTCTGTTAGCCTTTCTCTGAATTTACTATCTTACTCTTCTTTATTTATTTATTTGGTTTGTACAATGCTATATACTGTATACCCTACCGTTCTTTCTTATATTCTGTAAGTGCCTTGAGCATGGGAAAGACGCTATATAAATAAAATGTATTATTATTATTTTATTATTATTACTCACCTGATCCAAAGGCAGGGCACCGATCACAAGTTCTGCCCCATGCTTTTCCCACCCGGCTACAACAGCACACCTGCTTAGTGATGTTTCTCAAGAGGGGCAAGGAGCAGAAACCAGTCTTCAGCACACGGTAGCACTGGCCTTTGACTTCGGACAGTGCATGATGAGCTGGGGATAAAACACAGGACAGCAAACTTTAATATATACTTCCTTGGCAAATTATTAGGGAGACCTGCTCATCCAAGTAATTAACTAATCAACCACTCATGTGGAAGCAGTACAATGCAAAAAATCATGCAGATACAGGTCATGAGCTTCAAACATCAAACACCATAATGAAACCTCAGATGATTTTCAGCATTGCATGGATGTTGATACCAGATGGGCTGGTGTGAGTATTTCTATAAGTGCTGATCTCCTGTGATTTTCACACATAACAGTCTCAAGAGTTTACTCAGAATGGTGCGAAAAACAAAAACGTCCAGTGAGTGCCAGTACTGTGAATGGAAATGCCTTGTTGATGAGAGGGGTCAGAGGAGAATGGACAGACTTGGTCAAGCTGACAGGCTATTGTAACTCACAAAGCCATTCTGTACAACTGTGGAGAGCAGAAAAGCATTTCAGAAAGCACATGTCGGACTCTGAGATAGACGGACTGCAACAGCAGAAGACCATATCAGGTTCCACTCCTGTCAGCCAAAAACAGAAAGCCAAAGGTGCAGTGGGCACAGGCTCACCAAAACTGGACAGGTGAAGACTGGAAAAAATGTAGAATGGTAAGTCAGAAATTGGTGCCAACTGCATGAGTCCATGCACCCAAACTGCCTTGTGCCAATAGTCCTGGCTGGTTGTGGTAGTGTGATGGTGTGAGGAATATTTTCTTGGCACACTTTGAGCCCCTTAATATTAATCTATCATTGCCTGAATGTCATAGCCTGTGTGAGTATTGTTACATCAGTTTCATGGCCACAATTTACCCATCTTCCAATGGCTACTTTCAGCAAAACAATGCACCATGTCACAAAGCCAAAGTCATCTCAAACTCGTTCCATGAACATGAAAATGAGTTCTGAGTTCTTCAGTGGTCTTCCTGGTCACCGGCTCTGAGTCCAACAGAACTGCTTTGGGATGTCATAGAACAAGAGATTTGCAGCAGGAATGTGCAGCTGATACATCTGCAGCAATTGTGTGATGCAGTCATGTCAACATGGGCCCGAATCTCAAATGAATATCTCCAACATCTTGTGGAATCCATGTCAATTTAGCGGGTGGTGGGTTCATGACAGTCCTAGACGCAGATGTTTGCTCAAACATAACCTTACAAATGTCACCTTTCTGATGAAATTCTTAAGCAAAACCTTGACAAAAATGAACATTTTAGAAACACCCTCCATCAATCTAGTCTGGGAATCACCTTCAGGGTTTAAACGAGGTAAGCGATTCAACCAAAGCCAGGAGGAGGCACTGTTGCTCTTCATTACGCAGTACCGAGAAGAGCCCTGGCAACTGATACAGGGAGATTCACTCGAAAGAGGCCCCAAATATTCTGTTGTAACTCCCGATAGGATGAAGCAATCTGAACCAAAAAAATTTGCTATATACCTTGACGTATGTGTAATCGATTGCATTACATGCGATGCTGGAAGTGGTTTCCGTTTTCTGCCAGACACATTTCGGCATGGCGCTCCGTGTTCCTGAACATATCGGCAAGTGTCTCGGGGGGAATAGCAGCAACTTCACATTGGATGTTTTTCTTCAAATCTTCCACAGTGCGAGGCTTGTTCCGATAGACTTTTCCTTTAAGCAGACCCCAAAGGAAGAAGTCTGGTGGTATCAGATCTGGTAACCATGGTGGACAAAGCCCTTTGAAATTACCCTGTTGTTGAAGAAGGACTTCATTTCTGCCATGCTTCTTGCCGATGTGTGACACGTTACTCCATCTTGCTGGAAGTAACCAACCGTTAACTCACAATCATCTAGTTGATCTTGACATCGCTTAAACGAATTGTTGATCCAACAGGTTTGCACCATGAAGATGAGCTGATCAATACTGTACACCACCACCCTGATGAGAAGTGACTGAGTGAAGGGGTACGGGTGGTATGCACCCAAGAAGTTGCAAACAGAGTTTAAATGTCGCGACAGCTGTCCAGCACCTTACCTCATTGCTCTGACACATGGGCATCCCGACTTGTTCGAAGCTCCATTTACTGAGTAGCACATTGCATGTTGTTTTGTTCAGATGGCTTTGTGCGAGCGAGAGTTATTAAAGAATATTCACCGCCTCCTTCAAATGAATCTCCCTGTACCACTCTCAGTGCCTGGAGAAGGCCACGTTCCTTCCGGTCAGGACCATATCAAAAGAGGTATGCCCAGAGTACCATGTCTCATTTGGACCTGAACTCAGACATGGAAGGAGCTCCTGAGCTGCCTGAAATAGATGTGCTTCAACCGTTGTGTGTTTTGTAAAGCTGTCATGGCTGTTTTGTTTGCTTCTGTAGAGGCTGGATTGGCAAACATTTCTTTCGATAGCAAGCCACAATACTTTTGTGTTTCTTTCACTAAATGAGGTTGCCCACCTGGCTCCCCAAGTCTTCCTGGCTATGACACTACTGCAAAACATAATGACTCAGTACTTACTGCTTGACAATTCGATCTTTTTTAAAACAACACATCTGTCATTATTTGAAAAGATTCTGGAGTTGACATGCCGCTTAAGAAGAAAAAAGAGACCTGAGTGTAGACTGATTGGCAAAACTGGCAGATTTGTGCATTGAAAATTTAATCTACAATGAAAAAAAGTGTGCAGAAAGTGAAGGGGTCTGAATTCTTTCTGAATCCACTGTAGTTATATTTGTATCAAGCAGAAGCTGTGATCTTGTGCAATTTTTCAAATACACATATTGAAATATGATGTTACTTCTTCTGCTTTTGAAGAAGTCTAACATATCTCTTCAGGATTCAAATATATATAAAATCCAACGTCTGTCTGTCTGTCCGCTTTTCACGAGAGAACTACTTAACGGATTTAGATTGGGTTTTGTTCTGTAATTTGCTTGAACATTCCGGTTGATTTTGCGACTTCGGTCATCGCACTAAGTATCATACGAGGTGTGGCAGAAAAGTAATGAGACTGATTTTTTTATTTACCAAAGTTTTTATTTTTTTCAAACATCAATGTTATCCCCTTCAAAGTAGTTCCCTTGGGCAGCTACACACTGATGGAGACGTTGTTCCCACTGTTGGTAGCAGCGCTGGAAGTCTTCAACCGGTATGGTCTTCAGCATGTCTGTTACACTCTTTTGGATGTTTTCTAAAGTCCCGAAATGACGTCCTTT
>JANRMT010062796.1:87700392-87757229 GCA_026402145.1 Polypterus bichir lapradei | reverse complement strand
TATCTATCTATCTATCTATCTATCTATCTATCTATCTATCTATCTATTATATAGCACATTTCTATCTATCTATTATATAGTGCATTTCTATCTATCTGTCTATTATTACATTTATATTTATTTGCTTAGAAGACACTCTTATCTCAAGGGACTTATAAAAGAGGTCAACATAATGGAGTAACATTAGCCTTGGGCCTGTTTGTCAGCAAATGTAACAGGACAGGTAACAAAAGTTGATTGCCACAAGTGAATTCCGTCTGTCTGTGTATCTTTCTATCTTATGTTCGTTGAAGTTGACAAGGAATATTAGAAGGTGAATTTGCCTCAGATAAAAATGTTAAATATGGAATGAATCCCATATCAGAAAGGAAACAAAAAAGAGAAAAATAAAAAGTTGTGATGTCTCTTCTGATCAGTTTTTCTTTTTATAATCATGTGCTTTTGGCAACTCCACACCAAAATGTTTATCGTGAGTGAGAGAATTCAGCATATCCATGATGTTTTGATAGCTGGACAGGGGTTGTGACTCCCTGAGGGTCAGCAGTGTGTTTAGTACCTGCTGTCTGGTTAAGTCTTTGTATCGTTCTTGTCATGCGCCCTGACACACTGTCCATCAATAGCCTTTTGGCGAGTTTCATCTTCTGGATTAGCTTCTGCTGTGAAACACGGGATTAGCTCAATGTGTATTTACATTAGTGTGCTTATTAGCGCTTTTCATCAAGCTTGTTAATGTCTGACTTAAAGTAGGCCTGAGAGGACCACCATTAGTGTGAGCCTGTTAGCTGCTCCCTATGTCCAAGCTCTCCTCCTCATCCCAGCCAAACCAGTTTAATACCTGTAACAGTAACTGAACCTCCAGAAAGCGGACTGTGGATGTGACTTTTCTCTGTCATCGTCTATGTATTTATACAAGGCTGTAGAACAGCTCAGTTTTGTTTAATGGGCAACAGTTGTTATCTGCAACAGCTGTACGCTTTCTCTGTGTTATCTGTCATCCTGCACAATTCATTTCCTGAAAACAGCTGTCCCCTGGCTCAGAAACTCTCCCAAACACTCTAATTAATGCAACATGAACTGAAATCTGCTCTGTGACTTTTTTATTTTGTTTTTGAGATTTGCAATACATCGAACACGATTTTTTCCGGTTCTTAACTTATCTGGCTTGAACGACATTTCAGACGTTTTCCTTCACGATTTCAGGATGCCTGTAATGTCGACTGCAGACTATACAATAATAACAACAACACAAAACGTTCTATAGATGTGTTGACATTGCAAGAGATTTCTTTATATGGAAAACTAAACCCTGTCCAGCAAGACATACGAGAATTAAGTGCTTCCTGGCAATGGCGGTGCGGGCCAATTCAGCTACTAGGAGCTGAAAGAAATACAGTGGAAAAAAAATAAGTTTGTGAAGCTTTGGGAAGGAAGGTTTACTGCATCAACTGGTCACAAAATGTAATCTGAGCTTCATCTAAGTCACAAGTATAGAGAAACACGATACACTAATAACACTTAAAGTAATTCCAATCTTCCACAATTTTATTGAACGCACACATCAAACATTCAAAGTGTGCTGTGGAAAAGTTAGTGAACCCCTGGAATTAATAACCTGTCCTTTAACAGCAATGACGGGCACTTCTGGTAGCTGCAAATCAGACCTACACAATGTTCATGACAGAACAGCTTCAGCTCAGCCATATTCTTAGGTGGTCTTGTGTGAACGACTCCCTTGAGGTCATTCCACAGCATCTCCACTGGGTTAAGGTCTGGGCTCTGACTGGGCACACTCCTAAAGGTGGATTTCCTGTTACTGAAGCCATTCTGCAGGTTTACTTTGATGGTTACAGTCATTGTCCTACTGCATCACTCAACCTCTACTGACCTTCAGCTGGTGGACAGCCACCCTGACATTATCCAGCAGGTTACCTTAGTAAACTTGGAAATTTATTTGCCCCTTGATGATGGGAATCTATCCAGAGTCATCGTGATGCTCTCTCCAGAATATTTTACCATTGAGATGACATCTTCCTGTTGGTATGTCGCACCCCTTTTTTATGCCATATGTACTGCTGGGTATTCTTCCCAAACAATTCAACCTTTGTTTCACCAGTTCACAAAACATTTTTTCCGGTAGCATGGTGGAGTGTTAAGATGGTCTTTGGCTAACTTTAAGTAAGCAGCAATAGTTTTAGTAATCGTCCTCCTTGGTGTCCTGCCATCAAAAATATTATGGTAGACTCATGAATGGAGATGTTCACCTGCTCCAATGATTCCACCAAGCTTTTAGCTGTTACTCTGGGGCCATTCTTCCCTAACGGTGTATTTTGTGTTGTGCCTTTCGAGTCATTTTGGCTGGGCACCCAGTTTGTCTAACTGTGGACTGATGAATGTCTAATGTCTTTGAAATGACTAATCCTTTCCAGCTTTATGCAAATCAACAGTTCGGTATCATGAATCTTCTGAGGTCTCCTTGTTTGCAAGGCATGATCTGCACCAGAAGATGCTTCTTGTGAATAGGAAACTCAGAATGTTTCAGTGTTTTTTTTATTGGTCAAAGTAGCTCTAAACCACACCTCCAATCTGACTTCATTGGTTGGACTCCTCACTCCAGTGAGCTTTTGTTGCAGTCATCAGTGCCAGACTTTTTCTAACCTACACCTGAGAATGTTTGAATGATGTATGTAATATGTACAGGGACGATACAACAATTTGTGAGTTAATAGATAAAACTGATTATATTTATTCATCATTGTAACTTAGATGAAGTTCAGACTACATTTTAAGACAAATTATATATCAATGCGTTTATTTCCAAAACGTTCATCTACTTTATCTTGCCACAGTAAGAATGCTTTTATATTTCAGGAGTTTAATTGCATTTGTCTTGCAGAAGCAATAATTAGTTTGCCATTGATGTCACTATAAATCCAGAATGGGTTTAGTCTGAGGAGCAGGAAAAGTTTATTTATAGAGCACATGTAAACCAATGTCAGTAATGCTGTAGCCAAAGTGCTTTACAATAAAATATACAATAAATAAGTACATAGAATAAAATACAGTCAGTCAGTCATTTTCCAACCTGCTATATCCTAACACAGGTTCACGGGGGTCTGCTGGAGCCAATCCCAGCCAGCACAGGGCGCAAGGCAGCAACAAACCCATGGGCAGGGCACCAGCCCACCACAGGGCAAACACACACCCACACACCAAGCGCACACTAGGGACAATTTAGGATCATCAATGCACCTAACCTGCATGTCTTTGGACTGTGGGAGGAAACCGGAGCACCCGGAGGAAACCCACGCAGACACGGGAAGAAGATGCAAACTCCATACAGGGAGGGCCTGGGAAGTGAACCCGGGTCTCCTTACTGCGAGGCAGCAGCACTACCACTGCGCCACTGTGCCAACCAGAATAAAATACAATAAACCACAATACAAGCCATCAGTAAACTGAAAATAAACAAATAACTATGAGGTAGGAACCATCAGTATCACTGAAGGTCACAGAAAGCTAGAGAATAGAAATGCGTTATCAGTTTCGTTTTAAACAGCTCAATTGAAGGAGACTCCTTAATGTAACTGGGTAAAGAATTCCACAGACGAGCTGCAGCAGATGCAAAAGCCCTGGCCCCCTTAGTTTTACACTTAGTGTTGCTTCTGTGTTGAGTGTAAAAGTTTCATTCACCTATGATGTGTGGGTTTGAATTTTTAGGTGGACTTTAATTGTCACAGAACAAAGGGAGCTGTTGATACTCATGAATTTGTGACTAAGGCAAAAGCAGAAAAGACAACCTTACATCTCAGAAAGTGATGACTGCACTCTTGCTGTATTGTAGAGAGCACAGGGTGACCTTTGTTTCTTAGACAACTTTGAAATCATCAACCAAATAGATAGATAGATAGATAGATAGATAGATAGATAGATAGATAGATAATCTAAAAGCAATACACAGGTATTTTCACATCACGTTTCTTGATACACTTCTGCTGAATAATTAATTGAAAGCCCTCAGTGTTAGCATGTCAGGAAGAGGATGTGCAGCAGTTGTTCATTAACATACTCAGTTTTGTTTTAATTATTTCCTTTGCTAGGATCACCAGGGGGTCCGGAGTGTGTCCCTGACATTGTTCTTTTATTTAGTTTGCTGATTTGGTGGGCCCCTCCTTGAAGTGATGTTATCAGTAGAGCACACCACAGGGTAGAAGATCATACTGGCCATCACAGAGTTATTGAAGATAGGAAGGTTACCACTAACCATATTAAAGGAATGCAGTCTCCTAAGAAAAAAGAGCCAGCTCTGTCCTTTCTTTTTTAGTTTCTCTGTGATACAGGACACCCATGTATCTTCATTTATGTTAAATGTATTTTGTGGGATGACCCCTAACCCCCCCCACCGCCAAGAGGTACATCCACCTGCTTTAACAGAGCTACATTTATGTATCTGTGTGTTGATATTTGCTTTCCTTTGTAATGCTGTCTGAAACAGTAAAGAAAAGAACAGTCCCCTTTAAGAGTGTCTCTAAGAGGCCTCCTTAGCTGTACCTGTACTTCTAGGAAAAAACGGTATAAGAACAGGAAGCATGTACAATGGGGGATTGAACTGAAGAAAGGCAAATCAACAGATCTGAAAACTTCAAAGCCAATAAGCAAATATTGTATTTTCACGTTATCAAACTTTTCCTACAGAGTACTGCTTTCAATTGGAAGTAAGACGAAGAACAATCAAAGCAGCAGTCATGATTGGAAGTATATAACCTGGGGTAGGATCAAGCCAGTGGCCTTCACGGTCCATATTTGAGTTAAGCTCATGATTTTCTAAAGGATTTTAAACAGCAGTTGGTGTTGAGAGGGTTAAATATAGGCAGTGGGATGGAGTGTTACTTCTTTAATGGCTCTTGTAAATATATGCATATTCTCCTTTGTTGTCATTGCTATTTATATATAATCACTTAATATATGTCTTAACTTTAAATCTGATCTATTTAATGTTGTAGCGTTGTTTGTGGGGGCAATAAGATAAATTATCTAATAAGGAATAGTGGGTTACCTTAAAGTTGATTGGGAAGAATTAAACCCCATAAGTAGCAGCGGTAGATATATTAAATCAAGTACTGTTATACTGCCCATTACAGTCAAGGTATGGCCACTGAAGAAAACCCACAGTCCCTTGCGGTTCATTGTACATGTGATTATGGTGTGATCAGTTCTCTTGAGTTTTTGCTCTGCTTTTATGATTTATGAATACTTTGAACGCCTGCTCTTTTTTCTTTTTGTCTTTGCCTTCTGGATTATGTATTTTGACATTGTTTGCCTCTGGTTTGTCTATTTTGAAGGCATTGCTATTCAGAGCTTCACTGTTTAATAGAGATTTTTTTATTTTTTTAATAAATAATTTATTTTTTATGTTTCTGTATTGCCCTTTTAATGACTAGTCTGGGTTTGACAGTATTTCCCCCTCTAATGGGCATTTTCAGTATTTTCAGGACTTTGTGTGCCTTGAAACTCTTTAGTTCATAACATCGTGTTTAACTATTTCAGCATAAGCAAATGGAAATTAAGAGGTGCCATGATTGAAGTATTTAAAATCATTAAAGGAATAAGTACAAAGGATCCCAGTTATTACTTTAAAATAAATTCTGCCACAAGAACACAGGTGAAAACTTGTTATGGGCAGATTTCACACACATCTAGAACTTTTGCTTCACACAAAGAACCACAGAAAGATGGAATAAACTACCAAGTTCTGTAGTGGAGAGTAAGACTTTAGGAACCTTCCAGGCTCAACTTGATGTTATTTTGGACAATCTAGATGAACACGATTGACAAGCTCTTTGGTCTGAATGGCCTGTTCTTGTCACAGCCTTTCTAAAGTTCTAGCACAATCAGCACCCTGATGTTCACCTTATAACCCCATCCTGAGTCAAGAAGCACTGAATTAACAGTAGCATTAATGAGCAACAAATATATAAGACTAAACAGCGGTAGACCAGCCCTCAATAGTTTTCATGAATGATTTGTTAATTCAGGAGTCAGATAACCTGATATGCAATAAACTTTCAAATAATTTAGACACCCAATTATCATTAGCGACAGTCTCAGGGGTTTCCCTCTGTGAAGCAAGGAGACGTTTAGCAGTAAGACGGCCTAATCAGATAAGGTTCTGCTGGTAAGAGGTCAGGTGCAGGGTGGACACATTTAAAAAGATTAGACTTTTAGGAAATAGTGGGATTTCAACAAAAAGGGACGAACACAAGGAGTAAGATACAAAAGTCCAAGGGAAAAAGTAAGGGAGATAAGAGCCAGAACATGTATGGAAAAGGAGCAGTGTGACTAAGAGAATCAGGTTCAAGAGCCATCAGATAGCATTAGGAGGGTATGAGTGTCTGCTTAGAATTCCAAGAGCTAAACTTAAAAGAAGTGGTGAGGCGGCCTTCTGCTGTTATGCACCTAAAATCTGGAATAGCCTGCCAATAGGAATTCGCCAGGCTAATACGGTGGAGCACTTTAAAACACTGCTGAAAACAGATTACTTTAACATGGCCTTCTCATAACTTCATCTTAGTTAATCCTGATGCTCTGTATACTCAATTAATTATCATTATTATTCATGGTGGCTCCGCAACCCGTACTAATCCCTACTTTCTCTTCTGTTCTTTTTCTAGTTTTCTGTGGTGGCGATCTGCACCCCCACCACATAATCAAAGCACTGTGATGTCCCTGCATTGATGGATTAATCATCAACAAGTCCTTCCATGAGAACCCTGAATACCATGAGGAGGTAGAATGCCTAGAGGGGGCTGGGTGGTCTCGTGGCCTCGGACCCCCTGCAGATTTTATTTTTTCTCCAGCCGTCTGGAGTTTTTTTGTTTTTTCTGTCCTCCCTGGCCATCGGACCTTACTTTTATTCTATGTTAATTAGTGTTCTCTTATTTTAATTCTTTTTTTTTCTCTTTCTTCATCATGTAAAGCACTTTGAGCTACATTATTTGTATGAAAATGTGCTATAGAAATAAATGTTGTTGTTGTTGTTTAATTGGGTTTCTTGGTAATTAGGATTTCGGAAACCGTATTTTACATAATGAAATATGGATATCCAGGCAGGAGGAGTAAAGGCCTCTGAACCAAACTGAAGCTAAAGGGAGAGGTTTATAAGCTGAGTTACACAATACAGTATATTGGCTGGGGATCAGGGGCTTAGAAGGGCAGAAAGAGCAGGATTTGGATGGAGCCGTGAGGATCAGCTGACATAGCTGATGGAGAAAAGAGGGATACCACATGTTCTTAACAATAAATGACTTAATATAAATAAATCAACACAATGGTCAGTGTCCATGCCCGGGGAGTAATGTCATCCGGTGTCCATGAAAGGGTTGCAATGTCCAATGAGATATATATATAAACATATATACATATGAGCAGGCTATTTATACGAGAGCAAATCTTATCAAATATGCAGACCACAGTGCCACACTGAAGACCACTAGCCTTCACTGCTGCCTACGATTAGCACTAAAACATAAGTAACATGATAGTTATAATTGAATACTAACTCTCACCTATTCTGTTTCTGTTCTCGGTACTCAAATGTGGCAACTGGTGCCATGGCCCACCTGCCAAGTTGTTTGCCTGCCTATGGTAAAGTAATCCCTGATGGAGGATCACAGGAATCATGGGAAAGAGGGATCCTTTCATCGGATTGGCTGGCCTAGCACTGTTTCAGCTGTGGAATGGCCAAATGGGGGAGGCAGCTTGATGGATGAGGTCTCCAGGACTCTAAAAATATCCAAATCATATTATGTGATATCATCTACTGTTAAATTCTGCTCCGTACTTGTAAAATGTTTATTTTTATTCTGTATTGAGAATTTGTTCAGTTCTGTGTATTGTATTGTATTGACCCCTTCCTTTTGACACCCACTGCACGCCCAACCTACCTGGAAAGGGGTCTCTCTGTGAACTGCCTTTACCGAGGTTTCTTCCATTTTTCCCTACAAGGTTTTTTGGGAGTTTTTCCGTGTCTTCTCAGAGAGTCAAGGCTAGGGGGCTGTCAAGAGGCAGGGCCTGTTAAAGCCCATTGCGGCACTTCCTGTGTGATTTTGGGCTATACAAAAAATAAATTGTATTGTATTGTATTGTACGATTACATATTTTGCATGTCTTAATGTTGTTGTCCATTTCTTTCGGCTATCAAAGCTACCTTGAAATTATTATTTTTTTTTTTTGCATTTGAGATTACAGGACATCTGGACATTAATGAATCCCAACCCAAAATGTAGAACTTCATTACATACGGGGAAAGGAACGGATAATGAATCTACAGAAACCCCTTTCCGGCAGGGTGCTATTTTTCAGAGTAGGAGCACCAGATTTTTAATGTCATCTGCTGCTGAATTTGTGAGAAATATTCAAGTTTTTAAGAGGGGTGACCAGGCTGTCCATGACTTCTGTAAACGGTACCACATCACAGACAAACAGATGAGGCTTAGAGTTATTACCGCTCATTAAGAAGGTGCTTCAAGTACCATAGGAATCCATAAAAAGTAAGATACACAGCAAAAAAAAAAAACAAAAAACAAATGGTGAAATTAAGCCAGCATGTTCTTCCAGATGGTGGGTTTTGAGAAAATCTCTGTTCGTTTATTTGCTGGGCTTTTCTTATTTCCATTTCTACTCCCTGCTTCCCGCTCAAGGCTTCTCTGATTAGCTTGAAGTCATGTGTTAGGCATGTAGTGTTATGTCATACTTTGCTAACAAATTTAGAAACTGTTCTTTTTCTGTTTTCGTTTTTAGGGAACATTTATGACTCCTACTCAGTCAGGGTGGTAGCTTTCAATTTCAAAGTGCCAGGGGGGCATTGTTTATCTGAAGCATACATGTCAGCTTAATTGTTAAAGTCACGAGTGTTTAAAGAATGGGTCCCTAAAGAGAATTTAAACATGCTTCCTTTGGGGTAAGATATACGTTTTGTTTAAAATAATAATAAAAAAAAAATTATAACTCTACACTGGCTCCAAAAATACCATTAGAGGCGAATGGAGGAGAGGTCGGCCTGGGGCTGATGGCAGATGGTTGGGGGCTGGCTGCTGCATTTCATATGGCCGCTTTTGTTTCAGAATGCTTTACATTTTAAGCAAAGATTAGAAATGTTATTGATCATCATAATATGGTAAAGGCGAAAAAAAAAATCACACAATAAGTAAACTTGTAGTTATATAATGACATTCTTAGAAAGAGGAGTCTTACTTTGTTAGCAGTTTCACTGCTCAAGAGGATTGAAATATCTGGGTCATGGGTGTCAGCAATAACAGTCATTAATGGCAAATGTAGCCCACCAGTCATCTTTGAAACATCAGTTGTTTTAAGCAACAGAACTACGGCTAATGCAAACAAAAAGACAAAGACAACACAGGGAGTAGCAGCACTCCATATTCTCCAATCCAGCCTTGTGTTATGCTAGCCAAAGTACCCGGTGTTGGAGTCAAATGGGTTAAGGAACGAAAATAAAGGTTTGTGTGTTTTTTAAATGATGACCCTGTTGTCATTGCTAGCTGCCATCATCCACACTACCTCTCTAACAATATCTCTGCTTAAGCATTTGTCCTTTTTGAGTCCAGTTGGATTCCAGAATTGCAGACACTCCTTGCTGGGTTGTAACCGTGAACACTGTCATGTCTGACTTGCCTTCTTAGTTCAAAGTGGACAGTTCTTGGTGCTTAATTTATGAAGAAAAGCCAACAAAGCAGGAGTTTAACAACAACCCTTTGATTGTTCTTTGAGTTTTGCTGTACTTACCCTCTAGATCAAAGGTCATCCAACATGACCCAGCAGAAGAGAACGATACCCCTTTTTATAATATAGTAGAACGAAGCAGCATGTGGCATTGCTCAGGTAAGTAATATTAAGCTCTGATCATTTTGTTTGTTAGTGCGGCTTCTGTTGTGGAAGAAATATTAGACATAGAGGTCACATAATCAAGCAGGATAAAGTGTTTTGATTTTCTTGCCATATTAAAAATATAGCATTCATCTTAAAGACTAGGGGGCTTCGCTCGCCAAGCCCCCTGCCTGCGCTACGCACCAACAACTTTGCGTCTCTGCTGCACGCGTATGTGGATTTCACTTTCACCAAACAACAAATCTTTTAATTCTCGCAGATACGCCTCTTCATTGGGAAGAAACACTACTTTTCCCTGATGGCAACACGAATTAAACGATCTACAAGTCTCTGACTTAAAGTTTAAAGCCAAACAATATCTACATACTTCTGTCATATCACCTATGTCCATATATTCGATTTCTTTTCGCTTTTACCTTGTCATTAATATCGCATTGAATTTTGATTCTGTGCTTGGAATTACATTGTGACAGCGCAACGTATAACTGCCCGTGAGTGAATATTGATTCCTTCTCTCTACATGAACTGTGTCTGACAATAGCATTCACACAAATTAGAAATGATTGAACCGTGTGTGTGGTTGTAAATATTTTAGATGTGGGCAGGATTTTTCCAAATCTCTTTGCATAAAGTCTTGTCTCTCGGGGCTTGAAATTTTCTCTCGCAGGATTTCACTTTCAACAAACTACCAATCTTTTAATTCTCACAGATACACCTCTTCATTAGGAAGAAACACTACTTTTTCCTGATGGCAACACAAATTAGATGATCTACAAGTCTCCGACTTAAAGTTTAAATCTGAACAATATATTCAATCTCTTTTTGCTGTTCTGTTATTTCACCAAGTAATAATTTCCATTTGTTTGCGCTAATGTGATCTTTACTATCATTTTTATGAGACTTTCAAATTTTCGTACTTCCATTATCTCTAACCTGCTCTGCATGTGTATCGCGCCAACGTTTTTGAATTCTTTACGAAGTTCTACTTTGTCATCTACTTTTTGTCTTTTATTTCTGGCCCCGGGCATGGTTAAATCTCTTGACACAAAGTCTCCTCTCGTGGGATGTGAAAGTGTCTCTCTGAGAAAGTCACGTCTCATCTCTCTTCCCAAGATTTTTTGATTATAATAGAGAGAAATAGCATAAAGGGTTAAAAGATGTCAGAAACCTGTTCAGGTATATCAAGTGTAAGAGACGGCCGGGACGCCCAAAGGAGGGAAGAATGGGGGAAGGCAGCTTCTTTTGGACACTGCTTCCCCCAAAACGCTAGGTGGCAGCTCCCCTGGAGTGTAGTGGTGCCCCGGATTCCTGCAGGACATCCTGGGACTTTGGATTTGGCTTCTCAGCCCTGTTGGGTGCCACCAGGGGGAGCTGTCAAAGGACCTGGGGATGCATTCTTTCCTTATAGCCCGGAAGTACGAAGTAGTCACGAGGATGGAAGCCCCGAAGTACTTCTGGGCTGAAGAAAATATCAGTTCTTCATTAGACCCGGAAGTGTCAGCCAGTCACGTGATCGGAAGGACAGAAGCACTTCCGGGTCAAGGACTATATAAAGGACTGATGGGAACCCAGCAAGCAAGCCGGAGTCAGGTGGAGTAGGACAGAGCTTGCTGGGAGGAGAGGAGGAGAGAATTTGGAATTATTATAGAGAATTGTGCTGATTTATTTGCTTTTTACTGTGGCTATGGTGTTTGAGGGCATTGTTTGGAGAAGAATAGAATAAAAATACTTCTCATTGCTTTTACCCTGTGTCCAGAGAATCTGTCTGTTGGGTTTAAAGGGGCAACAGCGCCCCCCAAGTGTTTCACACAAGATACCAGATAAAGGTCAAGTGAACAACAAAATGTGCTGAAAGATGACTAAAAAGTCAGCAGAAGTCCTGTTAACAACCAGAATGGACAGTTGTTATATGCATGCACAGACATTTCAAGGGTCTTAACTTAACTCAAAGGTATTAAAAGAACCAGAATATAATATAATAGACTTTTATTTTATGTAAGTCATTTGGGTGTAAACTAACAAACCAACCCGAGTAAAATGTATACATTGATTGACACTTTATGTAAATGCAATAGTTTATAAAATGAACCTCTTTTCCTATGGCAACACGGTGGCACAGTGGTAGCGCTGCTGCCTTACAGTACGGAGACCTGGGTTCGCTTCCCGGATCCTACCTGCGTGGAGTTTGCATGTTCTCTCCGTGTCTGCGTGGGTTCTCTCCGGTTTCCTCTCACAGTCCAAAGACATGCAGATTAGGTGCATTGGTGATCCTAAATTGTCCCTAGTGTGTGTATGTGCCCTGCAGTGGGCTGGCACCTTGCCTGGGGATTTGTTCCTGTGTTGGCTGGGATTGGATCCAGCAAACCCCCGTGACCCCGTGTTAGGATGTAGCAGGCTGGATAGTGACTGACTGACCTCTATTCCTACTTTCTCTAATCATTCTGACCGTGTTGTAACTGACTGCTCATGAAGAATGCTCCCTCTAAGGCATTTTGCCGAGGAGTAATTAAAAGATACAATGAACGGCTTTTCTCCTGCCTGATTACTGAATTGTCCTGTTAGAGGATAAGTTGCTTTCTTTAATTAAGATGTTGATTTCTACCACATTATCTGTTTAGATATTTCACTTGCTCTGAGCCACCACGTGACACTGATGTGCAAACTGTTCCACACACAACTCTGGGATCCACAGGGACAAAATTTAGTTTTCCAAAGTTGCCTGTCTTGCCGGTATGGTCCTTGAGAAAAACTATAAAAAATATATATATAGAGATCAGTCATAGAGTGTAGGAATTTTATAAGGAACATTCTGTTTTAACATATATAGACAGCAATCCAACTTATGCTCCCTCTGACTACACCAACTCACTACCTAATGGCAGTGGGCCCCAAACTTGGTCCAGGGGGTCACCCTGTTCACAATAATTGAGAATAACTGATCTTAATTAGTTAGCTGATCTTTTTGTTTCTCTTCCCTTATTCTGTATTCAAAAAAGCACAGCAGTATGATTTTTATGTTATAAGACATTTAGGAATATTTCTATGTTTTGCTTCAGTTTCAAATGTTTAACTCTTTTTTGCCATTTTTCTATTATTTTTCCCATATACTGTGTGGTCTGCTCCCTTCGTTGCATCCTAATAGTGATAATTAAAAACAAGCAAACAGACACCCGGCCGAACAACACTAAATGATGAAAGGCTGCAACTCAAAACAGTTATGACTTTATTTCTTTGAGTATTTTAGTGGGAAACCTTTACTTAACATTTTTAGTCTGTGAAGCTTTTTAGTTATGTAGTCTTCTGTCTAACTGCTCTAAGTAGGTTGAGTTCATACTAGTATGCAGTACCCCAAGGTCGCTCTTGAGAAAGAATGAAGTATCGTGTCTCTCATCTCTCTGTGTAACAGTAAGTGCCCTTGAAACTGAAGCCAGGAAGCACTTATTTACGCAAAGAGTTGTGTGTCTCTGGAACAAACTACCAAGACATGGAGTTGACCACCTTTAAACGATATCTTCATGAGATATTGACACAGTTTGGCCATTGCCTAGCAAACGGGCGACCAATGGACTGAATGGTCTCCTCTCATTTGTCAAACTTTGTACATATGTTCTTATGTATAACCTAACACAGGATGATCTAATGTGCCATATACGGACCTATTAATATTAGATTAACATGTTATCAGCTTTTATATATTAATACAATATAAAGACTTCATCAAACAAAGACCTGTTAGCACACCCAGGATTATACAAAAGACTGCCATATCTTTTAAGGGTGCGCCAAAGGCGACTTTGTTAAATACATTTCTTATACTTACATATTGCTGGGGTCTGAAGAACCTTTTTATATATGTATGATGAAGTGGAAGCAGGAACAAGATTACTCCCTATCAGTTGTGTCTGTTTTCTTGGATTCTGATATTGGACTTGTTCACATAGGAATTAATTTTAGGCAACTCCGTTCTGTTCCTTTGAAATTATTTTTGTTATTTTTGCTATATTTTGCCTTCTGTCAATAAGATCTTCTTTTATAAAGAATTACCTTTACAAGCTAGACTTTTAATAGTTGTTGTTCCTTATAAGTATTTTTTTGTAGACTTTAGGAAATACAAGAAGTCAAAACTCCTTTTAGGCTTGTGTAGGCCAAAACCAGTCAGTAAAGTTGAAGCTGTTGTCTTATCTAGGTAGGCTGGTGATGACTCTGGCTTGCTGGTTCGGTTTTTGATGCCTCACACCCTTTATGTCATGTCTGGGACTGAGTATCGTGACACCTAGATAATGGATACACACCTATACCAGGAGGCAATTCATCGACTATCACTCTGATTTCAACACCATTGTGCCCACCAGCCTGGGGTTAAAGCTCAGAGGCCCTCACTTAGAGTCTGAGAACCCACATCTGTGCCTGGGTGTTTGAATTCCTGACAAACAGGTCACAGTCAGTACGTGTAATATTTTACATTTACTGACATTAATCTTCATCTGCCACAAATCTGCCCCAGCCAGTATGCTGTCCACGTTCCTCTGTAATGACATTGGTAAACTTAACCAGTTTGTTATTTATATTCCTATCCAAATCATTTACAAATTTTATATTTTAAAAATAGTAGCAGCCATAGCACTGAAACCTGAGGGACACCACTCTTGCCAATTCTGATAAGGTTTGTTGCACCATCACCCTCTGCCTCCGGTGTCTGAGCCAATTCTGCACCCATCTACAAACATCACCCTGAACTCCCACTTCTTTAAGTTTGGTGCCGAAACCTCTCATGAGGCACCTTATCAAATACTTCCTGAAAATCCAGATAAATGATATCATATGCAACCCCCGGTCGTATTTTTTGGTTGCTTCCTCATAGAATTCCAGCATGCTTGTTAAACACGACCTCCCTTTTCTGAACCCATGCTGACTGTTCATTAAAACTCCTGTTCTTGCCAAGTGGTGCACAATTCTTGTCCTTAGTAATTACTTCAATTAATTTACCAGTGATGCATGTTAAGCATACTAGCCTATAGTTGCTTGAATCTGCCCTGTCACCCTTTTTATATAACAGGATAATATTTGCCATTTACCAGTCCTTTGGAATTTCCCCAGTGCACAGTGACTTAAAATATGCAATGAAGGGTTTATATATGTACTCCCTAACCTCCTTAAGACATTGAGGATAAATATTATCTGGTCCTGGTTATTTGTTTGATTTCAGCCTATTTAATCTGAGCAGCACATCTTTCTCTACAATTCCCAAATCTATCAAAACCTCCTTAGTAGTCCCTGTTACTGCTGGGAGGTTACCTACTTCTTTACATGTGAAGACCTCAGAAAAATGCTTATTTAGAGCTTGTGCTATTTCACTCTCTGTATCTTTGAAATCCCCTTTACTCTTCTGATGCACTTCACCTCCTCCTTGACTGTTCTTTTACTACTAAAATACTGAAAGAATCTCTTAGGTTCATCTTTCACCTTATCTGCTATATTCCTCTCTAACTGCAGTTTAGGCTCCATAACATCCTTCTTAACAGTTGCCCACTGTAATAAGTATATACTGTACAATAAATATTTTATAAATCCACTCACATGTACAGCTAACACAAGGCCAGATTTAGCTCACAGGAGTTCACTATATAAGAACTGCTAGGCAAGCATTTTAAGACAAGTCAAGTTAAGGACAAACTGTGAAATGGGCAACGTGCACTATTCCTTTGTGTCAAATTGTATCCTCTCTTTCCCTTGTTTGGAATGGCATGATTCACCAAAGTGGGGGCCTGCACATGAAGAAAGAGTATAAAGCCTTGGAACATTGCCCGGCGCACCTTTGAAGCCTACGGATGGATGGGAGATAACGTCATCCGATCCGGAAAATCCTTCCAACGCAGCGACGAAAATGGCAGACTCTATACATTGGGCCAACACTCCCGAAGGTCTTGTCATGGCTTCCTTAATCTGTTATGCCGTGTAAACCATCATTAAAGAAAGCTAAGTTATTTCTCCTATGTGATTTCTTACCGCCATATCACTAAGGGAGGGGTATTGCCTTTTTATATTATATCTATATAGTTTTGGGTTACGTAACATGCCGCAATTACAAAAGAACTCATTCCAACACCTTCATATTCTCATATGCACTACGATGCACATTGGAGTTATTAGTCTTATATAAAGTTGGTTGGATCTGCCCGATCACTTTTTTTATATAATGGGAATATATTTGTTATTTTCCATTTATATATAATCTTATTATTATTCATCAATAATAATAATAATAATACATTTTATTTAAATAGCGCCTTTCCCATGCTCAATTTATTTTCATATTTCCTGCATAAACTTCCATTCCCCCCATCCTCCCTGCAACTGTGTCACATTAACTGCACTAAGCTCTCAAAGTGACAATACTGTATGTTACAATAAAGGCCAAATCTAATCTAACATATTTCTTACTTTCCTTCAGTTATAGTAATGGCTTTAAAATCACCATTTAAAGACAATTTTCAAACTCAGCAATGTTCATATTACCTCAGCTAACACACGTTTTCACCCGTAGGTGCTGTTAATTTGATAGACATTGTCTAATGAAAAAAAATTGTTCAGATCACCTGTATTTCATTTATGCTTCACCTGCAAAGTGTTAAAAAGAGAAGCTCGCGTAGCTTAGTCACATATTTATTGGACTGCCATGGCATGCTGCAGAGTACTAAGGTTGGTCTCGCATATCGTATTTGTTGTCCACCAGCTGTGTGTTTTTTTGGTTTTGTATTTTTCTAGATGGCTCCATAATATTTCCTCAGAAACACTCAAACTCATTTTACAGATCTGCACTGAGTCTCCTAGTGTAAGCTTTGATACCAAACTACAGAGGTTAGAAGCATTTGTGTCTAAGTGGAGGGGCATTTTTGTTATCGGCACAGGCTTGAAGAAGACACCTTTTGTGGTCAAATGTCTACAATTAATGAAAAATCAGACGCTGTACTATTTTTGAACTCTTGCGTGAGTGTGAGTGAGCTCAGTAATGGACTAGCACCTTGTCAGGGGTCTGGTACTTGCCTTGCACTCAGTACTCTAGTCTCAGGCCCCCATTAACCCTAAATCAGACAAAGCAGGTTTATGAACGTTTTGTAAAAATATGGGCTAGCATTTTTTCTTTGCCTACAAAATAACAAACATTGAGTATACTGGGTATCCAAGAAAAAACAAAATTCAGACGGCAAACCCAAACAGAAATCAGGAGCTAATCATCATAGAAGTGTTGTGTTTTTTGGACATTTATATAAAAGTTTTGGTGTAGTGCAGCATGAATTGTAAGAGAGTATTTCACCTCTGTGATTAATGACCAAATCTCTCCAGACTTTCTATTATTATCCCAATCCAAAGTGCCTCCTGCAACCTCTGCCCCTCTTAGCGACTGACTCCACTTCAGTTCAAGAACTGAGAAGATAAACCGATAGGAGTAAATTGTTACTATATATGGTGAGCCTTCTAGGCAGCCCTGGAAACATTCTGTTTGCTTCATCCACTGTTTTTTGTTATGTAGGAAAATGAATTGATTTGACATCAGTCACTTGCAATTGACTTAATATGGGGACATTTACAGTTTTTCTTCATCAATCTGCACTCCGTAATGCAAAATGACAAGTGAAAACATGTTTTCAGAATGGACTGAAAATTTACCAAAAATCAGAAACTGAAATGTCTCTTCTCCTGTAAGTATTCAGATCCTTTGCTGTGGAACTCCAAACTTAGGTCAGGTCATCTTGTATGTTTTCATTCTCCTCGAGATGTGTCAAGAACTTAATTGCAGTTCACCAGTGGCAAATTGAATTGATTGGACATTTTTTAGAAGGGCATAACTTGTGTATGTGAGGTACAACAATTCACACTGCATGTAAGGACAAAAACCAAGCCATGGATCTCTGTAGAACTCCACGATCAAATTGTGGTGAGGGGTAGATTACAGCAAGGGGATAAACCCATGCCTACATGTTTGAGTATGCCTCAGTAATCAAGAAACGGAAAAAAGTTTGGGACCACCAGGACCCTTTCTAGAGTTGGCCCATTTGCAAAACAAGTAACCAGACAAGAAAGGCCTTGATCAGGAAGGTGACCAAGAACTCAATGGGTCAAAGCTTCAGAGTTCCTTTGCTGAGATGGAAAAACTTGTCAGATGTATGGCCACCTCTCTAGCACTCCATCAAACAGGAGGTTAAGGTGGACTGACTACACAGTGACTAAACCACTATTGAGTAAAGGGCGGCATGGTGGCGCAGTGGTAGTGCCACTGCCTCACATTCAGAAGATCAGGGTTTGTGTCCCTGGTCCTCCCTGCGTGGAGTTTGCATGTTCTCTCCGTATCTGTGTGGGTTTCCTCCCACTGTCCAAAAAAATGCAGGTTAAGTGAATTGACATCTCTAAATTGGCCCTAGTGTGTGGTCGGGTTGGATGTATGTGTGTGTTTACCCTGTGATGGACTGGCACCCTGTCCATGGTTTGTTCCTGCCTTGTGCCTTATGCTAGCTAGGATATGCTCTGTTTAGGATTAAGTGGATTAGAAAATAAGTGACTGACTATTGAGTAAAAGGCATATGACAGTTTAAAGGACTCTGAGAGCATAAAGAAGAAGATTCTCTGGTCTGATGAGACTAAAACTAAACTCTCTGGGCAGAACTCTTAATCACTATGTCTGCCAAAGAGAAGCCACTACTCAAAGCCCACCAAATACCATCCCTACAGTGAAGTATGGTGGTGGCAGCATCATTTTATGGGGGTGATTCTCAGCAGCAGGGACAGGGATGCTCTTACGCTAAAGGTGTATGCGGGTATCAGATACAAAAAACACAAATCAGTGCAAACGTCACTTCAGAATAGTTTGGGTATTACCATGTGGTCACGTAGGCATAATACATAGAAAACAAAAAGTCTGTGCCCTCCATGGTTACTCTCTAACAATAGCGTGATTTTTCCGCATTTGTAACAATAGCGTGATTTTTCCGCATTTGACTTATATGACCGACATTATAAAATACTAGAAATTATACGGTAAAATCAAGCTCCGATTTATCCATGGGAGAACTTAAACGTGAGTATATATGGTAACTGTTTGATTGTTATGATGGAAGCCTGACTTTGTGGCAACTAATCACACCTACGATATTCCAAAGAGTTAAATTAGTGGAGGTTTTGTTATTTTTTTCAAAAGTTTTCAAAACAGCATAACATTTTGTGAATGTTATACACAATGACATTTAAAACTGAGAAGAGGTAGAAATCAGTGCAGTTTTAAGATATGGGCATAGTGGGCACTGCCCAGGGGCTCCTGTGATGTTTCTGATGCCTATGTATGTTTCTGTTTTGCTATCAAAACAGGGGCCCCAGCACCCCTATATTGCCCGGGGGTCTATAATGCTGTTAAGACGGCCTTGCCAGAAATAATAATTTACATGCAAGCAAACATCACAAATAGTGACAGAATTATTCCACTGAACCCTTGAGCAAGACCCTTAACCTGAATATTGCCCTAGGGGCATTGTACAATGGCTGACCCTGCGCTCTGACCACTGAAAGTCGTCCGAAAAGACAATTTCCCCTTGGGGATTAATGAAACATACCCAATCAAAAATGAAAAATGTGGAATTTTTTGCAGCAAAACGCTGCATGCGTATCCTACATTAGTTGCACAAATGACGCCCGATTAAGTCAACATTCTTGAGGAAACACAGAGAGACAAAACACAAATTAAGTAAATAACATTACCTTTGTTGTATTCAGAATTAAATTTGTCTCTTTGGTTTCACTTAGTTGCTTGGATTTTCAAGCTCCTGCGCAGGATATCAGTGCTGTCCATTGTATGTTGTTGTAAAGCAGTAATGGTTTGCTTTCACATCTCAGCACTCGTCAAGGACTCGGCCATACAAACTGGTGTACGCCCACAATACCCAATACCCCTCATTCACAAAGTCGTCTGTCTCAACATTTACACTCGTAAGTTAAGTGAAAAAGCCTGTGAAATACTCTGCACACTCTCATTGATTAACATCCTGACTCCGTTTAAAGTTCTTAAACTCCTTCAGACGTTCTATGAGTAAGATGGCAAGTAACAGGCTTCAATCATGAGAGACGCCAGCTCCATCCATACAGCTCAGTTTTTTCCTTTTCCCTTGCCTACGTAATAAAGGTAGAGCCGCAATTCCTTTTTTTTCTAGTAACACTTCATGATGGGATGAGTAATCTCTTTTTCTCAGTTGACATCCAATAGACCAGGCTGCGTGAGATTTGTTGCAGTATAGGGCCCCGAGAGAGCTCTCCTTTGTCTTGTAATCAATCAGACATGTTTCGCCAGCCATGCCTAAATAATTACAGTTTGTTCTTCCTTGGTGGATGAGGTGGCTCTTAAGCAGTTATATTGTTGTCACCAAGACCCGGCATGACTGCATACATTGCCGGTGCCCATTTCCTGCCTGAAGGTGCCATGTTCGTGTGCTCGATTTCTATTCGGCCTTACAAAACACTCCGTCTTTATTTTTTTGTTTTTTTTTCTTACAGATTTATTCCAATCCAACTTTCATAATTATATCTCAGTGTTCCTGAATTCAGTTCTAAAAGCCTTCAGGGTAACTGGCAAAAAAGCTACATTGTCAGAAAATTACAGACAGCTTCGGTAAGCTTTGATTATCCCAATACCCCACCCACTTAAATAATTCCTTTTCAACTTTTTCCAGTGATGCTGTGAACATTTTTAGGAAGGCTGATGGACCCTGACACGCTATGTTGCAGTTATGGCTTCCCTCCATGCCTTATTATTGGAGGTCAATGAGGTGACACTTGGAAATGCTTTGTTCAGGGTGGCATTGCTTAGAGAGATGAAGATCAAAAACAGAAATCAAATAAAATATCCATGCACACAAAATAAACGACAATGTCTGTCATGGTGTGTGTAATACTGGAGCACCTCTGGGAACTGTCCTGTGTACCCTCCACACAACAGACTTCCAGGACAATGCCAGCACTTGCCACCTACAGAAATTTTCAGATGGCTCTGAGGTTAGGGATCTGCACTGGCAATTGGAAGGTTGCTGGTTCGAGTCCTGTAAATGCCAAAAGTGACTCTTAACCTGCAATTGCTCCATCCTGGGTATGACGTTAATCTGCATCCAGCCCTGCATGTAGGCCCTCCAACCTGCAGGGGAAAACTTTGGGGTAGGTGGCAGGATTGGCACTCCAGCCACCATATAAAACCTCATACTGTTCCACTCCATCTGAACTAGTGTGGTGCTGAGGTGTCACCTGTTGGGTGGCGGCACTCGGGTCCTAATCTGGGATCCTGTGTTGGTTTGTCATGTGGTGGGAGCGGAAATGCGCTGTATCAGCACCTGCTCCTAACCTCTCTCTCTCTCTTCTATCATTGGCTGCATCAATAATGGAGACGAATTGGAGTACAGGAAGGTTATGAAGGACTTTGTCTTGTGGTGTAGGGACGACAACCTGTATCTCATAATCAGCAAGAGAACAGAGCTGGTAGTGGATGTCCAGTGTGCCACGGAGCCTCTGAGACAAGTCACCATTCAGGGGGAGGATGTGGAAGTAGTGCAGCGCTCCAAGTACACGGGGGTCCATATAAAAAGTAAACTGATCTGACAGCACAGTGGAGCTGGACAAGAAGGCTCAGAGCAGGCTGGATTTGCTAAGAAGACTCAGGTCTTTTGATGAATGCAGCAAGCAACCATAGTAGCCAGTGTGGTGTACAATGTTATGCTATCCTGGAAGCAACTTGAGCTCAAAAGACACAAAATGCCTGAACCAACATCTCAGGAAAGCCTGACCCATCACAGGGCAAAACTTGGACACACTGAAAGTTGTTTTGGAGAAGAGGATGGTGGTCACATCCCCTCCAGGAGGTGCTCTCTTGGAGGACTTTTAGCCACAGGCTCATTCCACCACAGTGTGTTAAGAAGCATCTATGGGGGTCTTTCCTGCCCACTGCTATCAAGCAATTCAGTGCTTTTTCCTGATGTCCTAAACTAAATGCTGATATTCGTCAAGTCATTTTTGCAATTTCTGCACAACATACATTATTTATTGATTGATTGTCTTATTTGTTCTATGAGTATGTATCCTTATTTTTATGTTTCTGCTGCTGTATCCATTGTAGTGTGTGGCTAGGAAGCCTCCACGTTGGGAGGACTGGGGAGCAAGCGTGGCCAGAGCATTACCTCCCCCGGGATGATGAATGGCAACCCCCTTGGGTTGCAGTGGTGCTTCGGACTCCCACAGGATTTCATGGGAGTTGGAGTTATCTAGAGCCCTGTTGGGATCCACAGGCACCATCGGGGGGTGCTGCAGCAGGAGCTGCTGAGCTCTTATGGCAGTCCTTCTGTCACAGCCGGAAGTGCTGCTGGAAATGAGTCATCAAGCACCTGGAGCACTTCAGGGTGGGCTATAAAAGGAGCCAGCAGCCACTATACGGGAGGCAGAGTTGGGGGGAGGAGGAGGACGAAGTTTGCTGAGGAGGAGTGGAGGCGAAAGAGAGAAAGAAGGACTGAGAGAAAAGAAAGAGTGAGAGACAAAGAGAGATAAGGATTGGTGTGCTGTGCTTATTGGGGCTGTGTTGTGCCAGTGGGAAACGGGGAAGGCGTTTCCCATGAGGTGAAGATAAATAAAAATAACTTGTGTTTTTATAACTGTGCCTCTTGTGTCGGGTTGGGTGGATGTCACGCCCACCCACTATTGGTTCTGTCAAACCATTTAAATTTCCCTTAGGGATTAGTAAAGTTTATCTAATCTAATCTAATTTAATCTCTATTGACATTTACTGACTCCTTAGCGTTTCTAGCAACAGTCAAGTGCTCACTCTGACCTGCAGACACAGACAGCATCAACACAGACTGAGTCTTGGATCAGACATCACATGTCATGGGCTTAGTCTTGGACAATGGCCCTACCGCAGGGTCCTCATCCTAGACTTTAGCACAATGGCAGGCACATTGAGTATTTGAATAGAGAGTCAGTGCAGCAAATAAAGAAGGCAGACACAGCAGGTGCAGCTGGCACAAAGGTCAAGTCAAGCCAAGTCAAGTGGGCTTTACTGTCATATCATCTCAGGAGTGGACAAATCAGCAGTTCAGACACCTGGGACTGAAAGTTTACTTTCCTGTAAGAGCCAGTCTTAGAAAGTTACATTCATATTAGTGTTTGCTTGACTCCTATAGTAGAACAGCTATTAGAATATGGTATAGTCTTTTATCCCCCCCCTTAAAGTTCTATCTCATATTAACCTACAGGGGGTTCTGGGATTTCAGTTTGCTGCATGGGATTCTGGCAAAAAGCTTGACACGTTGAAATATTCCACAAACGAAATATCTTCTTTTAAAAAACTTTAGCAAAAAGTAAAACAGTTCACATAAAAATAGAGAAAAGACTGGTATTGCAAGAAAAGTTCTGTTTAAGGTTTATATGTTTTGATTATTTCTTGAAGTCCTCTCATACAGTTGAACCATTTCTAAGTGTTCAGAAAACGGTATGCTTAGCCCATTTTCATACCGTAAATGGGCCTTTCAGTCCCTGCTAGCACTGGGACCTGTACTAAAGAACAACTGACTCAATTAACAGACCGTATTGTAGATATAGCAAGAAAGTTCTATCTCATATTAACTTACAGGGGGTAAAGTCAAGTCAAGTCAAGTTGGGGAGCGTGCACTGGTATAGCGTGTTGCAGCACCCACCATATGACAAAACAGTCCTGATCCCGGTTGGCAACCCCCCAGGCAGATACGCAGTCCAGTCCCAGCCTCCAGAAATGACCCTCTATCTGCTGCAGGCAGGTATTGCATGGGTGACCCCTTGGCCTGGTCCAGCCACTTGTATCCCCAACAATAAGGATCTTACGAGCCAGGTCACTCTCTGGGAATTATGGCACATGGCCGTAGTGCTCCCTCACAATTCAGGTAATGTGCCTCATTCGGGACTCCATGAGCAACACAAAGTCAAACCAGCTGTACCCAAGGATTCTCTGGAGAGGAACAGCACTAAATGAGTCCAGTCTTCGTCTCAGGTCACTGGATAGCGTCCATGTCTCGCAACCATATAGTAAGACAGGAAGCGCCAGGGCTCTAAAGACTTGGACCTTTGTCCTTTTGCAGAGATATCAGGAGCCCCACACACCCCTTTCCAATGACCTCATGAGCCCCCCATGTTCTCCCAATCCATCTAAAGACTTCATAGGAAGAGTCACCAGAGACATGAATGGCACTGCCAAAAGACTTTTCCATATTCTAATAGCTATTCTTCTATAGGAGTCAAGCAAACACTATATGAATTTAACTTTCGGCATTAGGTTTTTAAGATTGGCTCTTACAACTCCGGACAACCAGAATTGGTCTACCAGACATTTTGGATCTTTGTTTCAGGAGATATTTTCCTAATCAAAAATAATTTGATAAAAACAAAAGACGCAATTCTTCATGTATGGTCTTAAGTGAACTGTGGCTTTTAAAGGTAACTTCTTACAGTGCGGCAGACTGGCGTAACCAGCGTCTAACACACGCATGCCCACCATTAAACAATACAGTGAAATTGTGCAGCAAGCCTATAAAGCAAGCGAAAGAAACAATAATGTTAGCTGTAAAGCGACTGGGGCAGCGAGGGCAAGCATGTCGAAAAGGTTAATCATATCCTCATCATTTAATGTAAAATAAGGTAATAGTTATGGAAAATTGAAGAAAAGAGGAGAGGACAAGGGGAACCATTCTACTACTGCTTCATACCAGTCACAAGTGAAAGGAATCATAACTAAAAACAGCATTATGACAAACATGAATGGAAATTCCCTGAAAGACCTTTTTCACTGGATTAAATATGGAGGATATTCTGCAAAGTACTGACGACTGCAGGGAGGTAACAGCATCACATATTCATTTATATTTATTTTATTTGGCTAGAAAGAGTGAATTTGGTTAAAGAAGTAAAAATAGTAAGCATTAGAACATTAGTACAATCTAGCGCCCTGATGTGTGGAGGTCAAGTCCAAGGAGGTTATATTGAAGAGAAGAGAGCAACCAGGCTGATTCCAGGGCTACAGGGAATGAGTTATGAGGAAAGATTAAAAGAGGTGAGTCTTTACAGTTTAAGCAAAAGAAAAGTAAGAGGTGATATGATTGAAATGTTTAAAATTATGAAGAGAATTAGTCCAGTGGATCGACACTGTGGCTTTAACATGAGTTCATCAAGAACAGGAGGACACAGTTGGAAACTTGTTAAAGGTAAATTTCACACAAACATCAGGAACCTTTTTTGTTGGAATAAGTGACCAAGTAGTGTGGTAGACAGTAGGACTTTAGGAACTTTCAAACTTGACTTGATGCTATTTTAGAAGAATTGAGTGGATAGGACTGGTAATCTTTGTTGAGCTGAATGGCCTGTCCTTGTCCAGATTGTCCTAACGTTCTAATCTTCAAACCTGACTGTTTTGTGGTAATAGAATCCTGTTTGATCCTGTTATCTACTTTATTATGTAGACTTTACAAGAATGTCTTGAATCCCATACTCTTACCCTATCATAAGGCAGTCCCTTCCCCCTTCTGTTTTACATGTATTATACCAATTAGCAATTAGATAGATTAAAAGAATATGCTGGAGTTAAGATACACATGTAATTATTTATTATTGAGAATATGCCAAAATTACAAGGGTTAATCAGAGAGTAAAGGAAATTTGAAAATTGCACGGTAACCACAACGGATAGAAGCTGATGCAATTCAAGAGCTTCTTCTGAAGAACATTTGAGTATTTCGGAGCAGATTGTCACTGGCGATGAGACATGGATCCTTCAATGTGAGTCAGAAAGCAAGAGAGAAAGCATGCAAGTTCAAATAGCAACACTCCGCCAAAAAAATGATGTTGACCTTGTCTGGGACATGATTGGTCCCAAAACACCGGATAATTAGTGACCAGTGTAACATACTGTGCTATTCTTAAAGAGAAAGCGAAACCTGCAATTCGCAGCTACCCCATCACTATCACATCTTCAGTCCACTTCAGGAGGCTCTACGTGGTCACAGGTTCACCTCTGATGATGACTTTAAGGAAGCGTGCAGACCTGGATTCAGGAACAGCCAAAAAGCATCTTCTCCCAAAGAATGAAGAAGTGAAAGGAATGAACAAAGACGTACATCGACTCACAGGGAGACTATGTGGAGAAGAGCTAGAACTGTTATGTTCATCTACTCACAGTTTCCAAAATTAAAGGGTAAGCTGCCTTTACTTTTTGATTCTCCTACATACAAGGAAGCAGAGTATAATTAGTGTTGATTACAAACCAATGCAACCTGATAGTGCTAGATGTGTAGTTTCAGGAGGCACATTAACTTGTAGTTACACGGAATTCTTTCTGGCCAGCTCTCTTCAGGTCATCATCTGCTCTCTTTAGGATGGAAAGATGGCAGCGAGAGAGGGAGACTCATGCCTTTGCAACACCAGATAGTGCTACTGCCTCTCACCGTTTTAGTTTGTCACATCCTGGCCCGCTGTCTGCGGTGTTTTCATGTTCTGTTACTGTATGTGTGGCTATTCTTCAGGAATGCCATTAGGTTTAAGTTAAATGTTTCCTTCATTTTGGCCTTGTTTCAGGAAGTATTGGCGTGTGTGTACACTTGTGCTTCATCAAAAGTCGACTCTCACCTTATATGCAATGCTGCTAGTAGAGGGCCTAGAGGGCTACAGACTTGTAGTGGAATAAGTAGGTTAGGAAATGTAATAAACTAGCTATGTTTGGTCTTTGGGACAAAAAACAACCCAAAGACTCCCTACTGGTTTTACTCATTTACTAAAATTCGCGAATTTGGAGAAGCGTCAGCTAACTCTTAAGAATTACCCAATGCAGAAGACGTGGACACACTCATGCTTATTTCCATAAGAAGACACAGGTGATACCATATTTTGGCCATATTGGTGGCATGTGAGTCCTATTAATCTTTGTCTCGAGAAAATACCTCCAGACAATGTTTTAAGAGAAAACCTCAAGCCTTGCCCTCCATTGCTGAGGTGTTGCACGTTGTTGACCCACGGTGATTGCTTCCTTTCGACGCCGTGTCTCTTCATCTGTGTCATTAGCACTATGTCATTATTGTACGGAAGCATTTGCTGCACACAGGTCTTTCATAGTGAGAAGTGAGGTGCATGCAAGTGCTGACAAAATTTAAAAGTACAAGCATGTGCCAACTAGTGGCTGTGGTTGAGTGTGAGCAGAGCGGACTGCTCTATACACACCCACACACACACATACACACACAGGTTTTTCGTTTATATATTTCTAACAACGATATATTTATATTACTAACAAATTAGTAATATTTTTGTATACTCACTAATCAAAAATTAAGGATTGGAAGAAGGCATCTTTGACATGATGAAGGTGAAGAAAAAAACCAAACAAAACAGATGTTGCAATAACTTACCCACACATTGTGTGCCATTGATTCTCCTGAAGCCTCTTGGACAGCCAGCATCTCCCCTGGAGCCATTACCTACAAGGTAAGTAAACTTAATATAAATCAAGATGTCTTAATAACATGTATGGCCCACCACTGAATAACAGGAGCATCATTGACAGTTACAGCTCTTAACATAATTCATTCCAAGAATTACTAGAAGAATGTCCAAATATTTGTAATGAAGAAACATTTCAAAAAAATGTAAAGGGCTATAATTTTTTTTTTAAAAGGCACTGTACCTAAGCCCACCCTTTTCTCATTAAAGTGTCACAGTGGTAACACCTGAGAAATGCTGCCTAAGTATCATTAATGAGTTGCTCTCCGTCGTCCACTCAGGACCATTAGAATTCACCCAGATGCTAATCCACACGTCATAATGTCACTCAGCAGCCGTTCATACTGACAAATGCAAGGTTGTTTTTTGTGTACATATAAATGGATACAGTGGATATAAAAAGTTAAAATGGAAGGTTTTTTGTTATATATAAAAAAAAAACAAAACCAAGAGAAATCATGTCTTTTTCCACCTTTATTGTGAGAGTTTAATGTATTGTCATGTCGGAGGACCTCCTCACAGGCTCAATTGAGGTATGTAATAACCCGCTGAGACGAAAGGGGGTGCTGCTACTTACACTGTCATCTCCTTCTTTCTCCAGAGAGCACAGAGCCAACCAGTGAGGGCAACTGACTCCGCCCCTTCCAGTCCAGGCACCATAAAAACCCAGGCATTCCAGAAGGAGGCATCATCACTGGCTTGAGTGACTCACCAGAAGGAGCTCCGCTAGTAATACAACTTAGCTATCCAGCCCAACAACCTCATCATTTTGCCTTAATTATCTCACATAACGTGAGGCACACCAAAGAAGTTGTTTTTTTGTTTTGTTTTGCTTTGTCTCCAGGCAATAAATGGAATGACCTGGCTGGCTCCCCAAAATTTCTCTTAGTATTGGAGCTGTCATTCCTGCACCCAACCTCAGTATACAAAGAGAGTGAAAACAAATCAGAAACTGTTAAGTGAGAAAAAAACAACTTACAAAAACCTGATGGCATAGGTGTGCACCAGTCCTTAAAGTAATAATTTGTTTTGATTTTATTACAGCCCTAAGTTCTTTTAGTTTACCAGCTTGGCTCATCTTGGTAATATTTTCCCATGGTTCCTTGTAAAAAAGTTCCAGATTCATCAGACTGCAAGGGCATATCCTGTGCACAGACATCTTCAGGCCACCCCTCTGATTCTTATGTGGATTCACATCAGGGCTCTGGCTGGACCATTCTAGAACATTGAATCTTCTTGTGATGCAGCCATTCCTTTGTTGAACTGATGTATGCTTTTGTGCTGTTGTTGTGCTGAACATTAAAATTCTTCTTTACCTTCAACTTCATAGCAGACACCTTAAGGTTTTGCACTGAAATGGACTGATATTTGGAGCTTCATGATTTTCTTTTCCTGGACTAAAGTGCCAGTCCCAGCTGAAGAAAGCTGCTTCAAAGTATGATTCTGTCCCCATAATGCTTCGCCATGAGTTATGGTGTCTTTTTGATGATGTGATGTAGTGTTTTTGTGCCAAACATATCTTTTGGAATTATGGCCAAAAAGTTCAAACTTAGTCTTATCAGACCATAACACATTTCTCAAGATGGTTTTGGGAGACTAGGGGCCTCATGCATAACGGCATGCATAGAATTTACACTAAAACATGGCGTACAGACAAAAGTGGACATGTGCGTAGGCACAAAAAAATCCAGATGTATAAATCTGTGTGTACTCCAGCTTCCACATTCTTTCGCTACATAAATCCTAGTCAGCGTGAAATGTAACGCACGTGCACGCGCCTGCTGTCCTACCCCAACTCCTCCCAGAATTACGCCTCTTTGAATATGCAAATCAATATAAATAGCTCTTAACTTCAGCATTCTGTGAAGACAATGGCAAAAGCAAGGGGGAAATAGAAGAATTTCACTGAATACCAAGTGGAGGCAAGGAAAAAACGTACTATTTGTTGGTTTAAACAATGGTATAAACAACAAAAGGAAGTTGATCGAGTGACATAGAGTGTCGGAGAAACTCGAAAGCTCAAGTTCACAAAGTCGCACAATGCCCAAAGTAAAAGAGAAGCTGTCAGATATCAAAGTCGCCGTGAAAAGGTGAGTTGTAGCCCACTATCTGAGTGTCATATGAAAGCATATTAGGGTACAGAGAAAAAAAATAGGGACACAGTGAGGAAAAAAGCACAGAACTTTAATCTCAAAATTTCCACTTTAATCACATAGCTTATTTTGTCATTAAAGTAGAACATCATTAACTTCATCTTAAAATCATTTAATTTACTAGTTTCTCAAATTCCATCATAACTAAAGTTAAATGCTTTGTATTCTATGTGTTCTTCTATGTGCTCTATGTGTGTGAATCACTATGTGCTTCTTAAACGGGCTTTCTCTTCCTCCGACAGGACACAGAATCCATTACATTCGTGATATTACAGCTCTCTGAATAATTTAAATACTGAGATGTATACTTGATATCATTTTCATGATGAAATGAATTAAACCATGTAATAAACATGGGAACACGGTGGCACAGTGATAGTGATGAACTGGCATCCCGTCCAGAGATTGTTCCTGCCTCACGCAAGTCGCACAACCTTCAAAGAAATAATTTATTGCAGTAGTGCTGTCTCTTTCAAACGTACTAACCCCCAAATCCTGTCCTTATTTTCCAAGTAACTAATTGCCACACAATCAGCTCTGTAAAAGATATTAAGCCATCTTTAAGCTGAGAATGCCGAACTGTCAAAACTTTTAAGGAACATTGAAATATCTTCATAGTACATGTTTAATTATTCTACCCATCCAGGGTTGTGCCAGTCCCAGCAAGAATACAGCACGAGGCAGGAACAATCCCTGAACGGGGTGCCAGCTCGTTGCTACTGCTGTCCACCGTGTTCTCACATGTTTAATTATTAACAATACAGACAATTTAAACTATGTTAAAATTTTATCCGTATAATGCAATAAACATGCTTTGCTGCATTTCATCTTAAAAATGATATCAAGAGCTCCAAGAAGATAGTGCTTGGAAATCTAAATCAACTTAGAAGCCAGTCGTTATCATATGTAAATACGCGCTTTATAAAGTGGCTCTGGTTGTGCAATATTATAACTGTATCGCAAGTTTACAATGAGGTAATTGTACTTATAAGTACAAACAGTTATACCGGGAGAACTTGATGGGCTGATTGAGTGAGTTTATAGTTCTTGGGATGAAACTGTTTCTGAACCGCGAGTTCCCTACAGGAAGGGCTCTAAAGCGGATGGCTGAGGCAACGTGTGCTTGATGCTGTATACCGATAATTCTCTTTCCGATCAGCTGCTGTAGAGCTGTGATTCCCCACTCAGATACAGTGGGATAAATACTGTGAGTGGTGCATTGAGAGTAACAACGCTAAAGCAGCTATGGTATTTGGAATAGTTTGGCCATTCCATGGACCATTATATTGTTACAGGTTAATTATAATCAGATGCCTTATTATCTATTAGCAGCAATATTTACAAAAGGCTCTGTGCAACTTTATGCAATAAAAATAACAGATCATGTACGCAGTCACATCTTTGACATTTTGCAAGGCACTTTGAACTACATTGTCTGTATGCAAAATTTGCTACAGAAATAAATGCTGTTGTTGTTCACTACATCATACCTGATCATACCAGTATAACACATACAATTATTTCTTAGTTTTATTTGTCAATAGCTGTTTTCCAAGAAATCATTACATTTAGAGTTATGTCAGCATTCTATAAGTGTCAAAAATCCAACAGATATCTCATTGACAAGCTTTCCAAAATGATTAGTTTTACCTTTTATCGATCATGTTTTATGGAGGTAGAAGCCATTTTACCAATAAATTCCTTTCTCCCAGGTCTGCTTAACACACTAGAGGATCATGGGAGTTGGATTTTTTCAGAGCAACTTTAAAATGGACACTCGTTCATCTCTGGGCACTCCCTGAATCTGTATTAATACGTCTTAAAAAGGCTCCTTTCCTATTGCTGTTAAGATCACTTAGTTACGTGACATTCAACTGCACAAATTGTATGTTAAAATATGTTTAAATATTTTATGATTTAATATACAGCACTGTTATCCATTCACATATTCAAAAAATAGAAATCTTTTTGTAAGTTGCCTTTTATTTATAAGTCTAAGACTACTGACTTAATATTGACCTTAATAAAAGGACAAATAAGTGCCTGTCCAATTGCTATGTCTCTGTCATTCCAATAGATGGTGCATCACAAACATTAACACTGCTTTTATGAATCCCATACCAAATAGTATATGCCAGAGACATAACCAGTGTATTTTTCACGTGGTGCAGTGGTTAAGGCTTTGGACTTCAAACTCTGAGGTTGTGGGTTCAAGTCCCACCACTGACACTGTGTGACCCTACTCAAGTCACTTCACCTGCCTGTACTCCAACTGGAAAAAGAAAAAAATATATATAACCAATTGTATCTCAAATATTGTAAGTCACTTTGGATAAAAGCATCTGCCAAATGAATAAATGTAAATATTATGAATAATGTAAATGTTTGTTTCACAAACATTTGGAATAATGCAGTTTTATTGCTGCAAATGTTTCTGATATGCCATCTGTTGGAATGATACATGCATTACAAAATCATTCTAATAGATTGTGCACTACAAAAGTTAATGCTGAGGTCTACATTAGTTACTTAGATTTCAAACCTCCTTAGAAGGCTAGCACAACTAGTTAAAAATATAAAACTGGAGATTATCCATTTAAAATGTTATTCCCCACAAAAAATACACAAAAAATTAAATACAGTAGAATGTCTACACAGCTCAGATTAAAATGTATCTTTGCAAGCTTTTTGGTTACTACTCGTTTATAACTTTCTTTCCTATGAAGTACATTATTAAGGATTTTATTTTCAAACCTGTTAACTACAATCATCATGAAATGGGAAGTTTCACCAGTTATGTGTATTATAACTGAATTAAAAAAAAATAGGCAAAAGTGTCAGAAAGTATCAAATACAATAATGTTTACTTAGATATGAACTGCATATGCATTTTAAAATGTGTAAAATATAAATACAGTATATATGGTGAACTTAGTCTTCCTCACTCCAATTACTAAAAAGGACACACTGTTAGCAAAAAGCTGCGCATCGGCCTTCTAGTGAAAACTGTGTGTGCCTTCAGAACAACAGGTGGCCGTGAGGAAAACAGAACATTAATTACCTCAGTGATGACATCTTATGAGAGAGCATGGAAAAAGCTTTCAACCTAATATGAGTGATTCCTTCTGGTTCAGACTGCGTCTTTGAAATTCTAACAGGACACTTTGCCCTTGTGTTCTTGAAAATAAAATACTTGCATACTGATGACCTAAAGAGATTCTTTCAGTATTTTGGCAATAAAAGAACAGTCAAGGAGGAGGTGAAGTGTATCGGGAACACTAATGGGAAAATATAATATGCTAACAGTAAAAAAGAAATTGTCCTGTAATCCAGTTTTTTTGAATTTTGAAGACATTGATAACATCCCAGCAGTTGCTAGGACTAGTAAAAAGGTACAATGAGAATGGAAAACTGCAGAGGGAGAAGTGCTGCGTAGATTAAATAGGCTGAAATCAAACCAAACACCAGGACCAGATGACATTTATCACCGAGTACATAAGGAGGTTAGTGAGTATAGATATGAAACCTGCACTTGTATTTTTCAGATCTGACTGTGTACTGGGGAAATTCCCACAGATTGGGAGGTAGAAAATGTTAACCCATTATATAAAAAGGAAATCCAACTAACTACAGGCCAATTAGATTAACATATATCACAGGTAAATTAACTGAAGCAATTATGATGGAAAAACAATAAGCATAATGTGGCAAGAACAGGGATATTAGTGAAGAGTCAGAATGAGTTTAGACAGGGAAGATCACATTTTACTATTATTCAGTGCATCCGGAAAGTATTCACAGCGCATCACTTTTTCCACATTTTGTTATGTTACAGCCTTATTCCAAAATGGATTAAATTCATTTTTTTCCTCAGAATTCTACACACAACACCCCATAATGATAAAGTGAAAAATGTTTACTTGAGGTTTTTGCAAATTTATTAAAAATAAAAAAAACTGAGAAGTCACATGTACATAAGTATTCACAGCCTTTGCTCAATAATTTGTCGATGCACCTTTGGCAGCAATTACAGCCTCAAGTCTTTTTGAATATGATGCCACAAGCTTGTAACACCCATCCTTGGCCAGTTTCGCCCATTCCTCTTTGCAGCACCTCTCAAGCTCCATCAGGTTGGATGGGAAGCGTCAGTGCACAGCCATTTTAAGATCTCTCCAGAGATGTTCAATCGGATTCAAGTCTGGGCTCTGGCTGGGCCACTTAAGGACATTCACAGAGTTGTCCTCAAGCCACTCCTTTGATATCTTGGCTGTGTGCTTAGGGTCGTTGTCCTGCTGAAAGATGAACCATCGCCCCAGTCTGAGGTCAAAAGCGCTCTGGAGCAGGTTTTCATCCAGGATGTCTCTGCACATTGCTGCAGTCATCTTTCCCTTTATCCTGACTAGTCTCCCAGTTCCTGCCACTGAAAAACATCCCCACAGCATGATGCTGCCACCACCATGCTTCACTGTAGGGATGGTATTGGTCTGGTGATGAGCGGTGCCTGGTTTCCTCCAAACGTGACGCCTGGCATTCACACCAAAGAGTTCAATCTTTGTCTTATCAGACCAGAGAATTTTGTTTCTTACGGTCTGAGAGTCCTTCAAGTGCCTTTTACTAAGGAGTGGCTTCCGTCTGGCTACTCTACCATACAGGCCTGATTTGTGGATTGCTGCAGAGATGGTTGTCCTTCTGGAAGGTTCTCCTCTCCCCACAGAGGACCTCTGGAGCTCTGACAGAATGACCATCGGGTTCTTGGTCACCTCCCTGACTAAGGCCCTTCTCCCCCGATCGCTCAGTTTAGATGGCCGGCCAGCTCTAGGAAGAGTCCTGGTGGATTCAAACTTCTTCCACTTACGGATGATGGAGGCCACTGTGCTCATTGGGACCTTCAAAGCAGCAGAAATTTTTCTGTAACCTTCCCCAGATTTGTGCCTCGAGACAATCCTGTCTCGGACGTCTACAGACAATTCCTTTGACTTCATGCTTGGTTTGTGCTCTGACATGAACTGTCAACTGTGGGACCTTATATAGACAGGTGTGTGCCTTTCCAAATCATGTCCAATCAACTGAATTTACCACAGGTGGACTCCAATTAAGCTGCAGAAACATCTCAAGGATGATCAGGGGAAACAGGATGCACCTGAGCTCAATTTTGAGCTTCATGGCAAAGGCTGTGAATACTTATGTACATGTGCTTTCTCAGTTTTTTTATTTTTAATACATTTGCAAAAACCTCAAGTAAACTTTTTTTCATGTTGTCATTATGGGGTGTTGTGTGTAGAATTCTGAGGAAAATAATGAATTTAATCAATTTTGGAATAAGGCTGTAACATAACAAAATGTGGAAAAAGTGATGCACTGTGAATACTTTCTGGATGCACTGTACTACAATTCTTTGAAAGAAACAAAATCAATCAATAAGAGATATTATTTATCTTGATTTTTAAAAGGCTTTTAATAAGGTAGTTCATGAGAGGTTCGTGATCAAACTGAAAGAAGTGGGAATTCAGAGTGCAGTGTCCAGGTAGATTCAAAATTGGCAAAAACACAGGAAGCCAAGGGTTATGGTGAACTGAACATTTTCAGAATTAGGTGATGTTACAAGTGACGTTTCTCAGGGAACGGTGCTGGGGCCACTGCTCTTTTTAATATAAAAAAGTGATCTGGGGAAGAATATAAGGATCATGCTGGTTAAATTTGCAGATGGTACCAAGCAAGGTGGATTGGCAGATAATCCTCAATCTGTTGAATCATTACAGAGGGACTTGGACAGCAGACAGGCTTGGGCAGATATGTGACAGATGAAGTTTAATGTCAGTAAATGTAAAGTATTACATGTAGGAAATAAAAATGTTAAGTTTAAATACATAATGGGAGGTCCGAAACATGAAAGTATCCCTTATAAGAAGGACCTACCAGTCATTGCACACTCTTCACTATATCAACATCTTAAATTTTACACTCAAGTAAGACAGAAATACTGCATTCTGAAAACATCCTTAAATACATTAACAATGAACTATTAATTCATTATTCTACAACACTTGCACTCACAATTGAGATTTGGAATAAAAACTAGCTTGAGCTTAACCTTTCTTTCTATGAAAGATATTAAGAAAAGCAATACTATAGCATTGGACATTTTTATTTTTAGAGGTGTTTTATTTTTTACTTTGATCTCAATCTGTCTATCCAGTAACAACTGCTTGACTATAGAAGCATTCATTTTTAGCCTTGGATACCTAAATATTATGGAATGACTCAAAACTGTGCAAAGTGACAACATCAGCAAGAAATCACTTGGAAACCTATAAATGGAAATGGTAACAAATTTGTTTCTTTCAAACTGAGAGGATTTTGCATGCATTTTCACGTATGGCAAAGAGTGTGTCTATCTATCTATCTATGTTAAGCTCTGTAAAATTGAATATGTTTTAGGAAAACACAGTGACACCCGTCATATAGAGATGTCTTTCCAGATACAATTCTTTTGGCTGCCATCTTGGTGGTGACTCATTTAAATTTGCTGGCAGGAAAAGGCAGGTGCAAGTTTCCAGGACCGGAAGTGATGTCAGTGATTTTCTTGTCCTCATTCTTCTGGTCTGGAGGTCAAAGGACAGGAGACGTATTAGATGACAGCATCATGGTAAGAATGAGAGCTGGGGACATCAATCCATCCATCACTGATTCAGAAATCAGGGTCAGTTACAGCCAGGAGGAATTATACAGAAGTTGATCTCACGACAGCAGACCTATAGCATAGTGGAGAGGGAAAGCAGACAAATTCACAATGCTTGCTTTTCTGGTCAAGTCCTACGCCTGTCCCAGCTACGTCTGTGCTCAGTGAGTGTTTTCAACTGCAGGGAATATTTTCACAGCGGAGGGGTCTCTGAATCTCTCTTATGTGTTTCCATGAAGACATGATCAGCCCACCTTGGTTTCCTCCTTGATTTTAATTCTGTGGGTCATTAAGTGGGGCTCATCTGCACCCACAGAGGATATAAAGAGCTTGAGCAGGAACAGACATTGACAAGGAAAAAGACAAGAGAGAAAGGGAGACAGAAGTTGTTCAGAACTCAGTCAGGATCAGAGCATAGCAGGTGTTACAGGGAGGAGGCTTGGTGGATGGGGAAGACGCCCCATAGGAAGCAATGGCCCTCCACAGAGCAGAGTCTACTGTTTCACTACAGAATACTGCAGAGGAGCAGAAGCGACCATCCACTGTGAGAATCTCATAGATGCTGAGGGACGAAAGTGAGAGAAGAAAGCAGGGCTCACAGGGACCTCATGGATACTGAGGGATGTTGATGGGGATACAAGCCAGTTAAAAGGGTTCACTGTGCTTGGCAGATGAGGTCTTTGCTTGCTGAGCAGACCAGAAGGCTGAGCAACAGGGAGGTGGAACAAGAAGGAAGCACTGAAGCTCGTAATGGTTTTTAAAGGGAGTGATCCTATCTGTTTTAACTGTGTCACGCACATGTGAGTAGGAAGAAGTTGTATGGACCAAGTGAGGGTAATTCCATGCAAGGCTAGGGGGTGGTGGGGTGCACTAAACCTTCTTCTGTTTTCTCTGCAGACCAGACACAGGAAAACCTGTCTGAATCATCCCTGAAGATGTCACTTCTGGTTCTAACACCTAGGAGAACTTAATTTCCGGTTATAACGTCAGAAGAAGGTATTTGGACTCCATCAAAGACACATCAGTCTTATTTTCAAAACCCATTGCAGCCAGGGATAATATATGGGTGGCTGCCCAAAACCTTTTTGAGTGTGTCAAGTCTGATCATTTCACAACTGCTTGTGGGTTATTTATCTATTTGTTCAATGGATTCTGAGCACCTTGAGCATGGGAAAGGTGCTATATAAATAAAATGTATCATTATCATTATCTTCGGATCCTTTTTTCATTGAGGATTAATTATTTTTTGAAGAAGACTTGCACGGAACTTTTGCACTTTTGTTTGACTGTGAAAATAAAAAGCACTTTGCACATTTGCACCTGGTCTTGTTGCTACGTGTCCTCATTGCTCAGTTCATTTTTGGTTGTGACTATCAATGTCCTTGGTTAAAGGATGTAATGCCGCCTATGGGCAACCTGGGCATCATATTTTGTGTTCATTCGTTCTTTAAAGCTGATTAGTATAGGTAAGCACTCTGTGAATCCACTCAGAAGCAATACTAGGCACTTCAGAGAAGAATTGTTCTTTAGTGTGACACGCATGTTTATCTGAGGGTCAACTTCTGGGCTCGTCAAAGGTAAGCAATATTACCGATGCTAACTCTATCGTCTCTTTCTGTTCCCACAGCAAAGAGAAGATGCCCAATGAGGGCAGCTGACTCAACCCTTCCAGTCAGAGGACTATAAATTTGAGGCGCTCCTGGAAGGTGGCGTCTCATTTGGATGTCAGCAGGAGTTGCTGAGAGGAGGCTCAGTGGATGGGGGAGACACCCCAAAACGCTTGGCCCAAGAGGCAGCTCTACCCCAGACCGAATGCATAGCTTAAGATGGCAGTGCAGCCTTGTGTTTTTGTTTGCACCCCCAAACGCTATTTCTGTTACAATTGACTCAAAATCAATTTTTCTCTGAATTCAATTGCAAATTCAGGTTTGCATTTGTTGTGGGGTACAAAATCTGTACATTTTGGTTTATATTTCCATTATATTTTGTTCAAGACAAGGCAACAGATGAACTACATTCAGGACAGATCAAAGCATGTCTTCTTCCCAGTTATATCTCACTTTTAAAACAGCTGTTCCAACAAAGAAAGGAAGACATGCTGGTGGCTCAATTACTTTATAACCTGAGAAAGGATGGACATCTAATTATTTTATAGCCTGGGAAAGGAAGACATAGCGACACCTCAGAGAACATAAAGTTTTATTGTTTGGGAAAACGGACAGTGAATTCATTCATCATATTGACAGCTAGTCAATCAGAATATCTAACAATCACATCTTGCAAAGCCCAGCGGTAGAGCTTTAGAATAAATATGCCTCATCTGAGGGGCAATATAGTAAGGAATTAAGGAAGAAGGGAACAGGAAGAAGGGACAAAGATGTCACTGATCGTCAGAAAAGTATCATGAACAACTACGAGTGCTCGATCACAAGCCGCCTGCGACATTCATCCTTGTCATCTCTACTATTTTGTAAACTTTTTCTAAAGAATATATATATATCCAGACTTTTCTATCAGTCCTATTTTCTATTATTCTTTGCTCCAGTGGTATTATTATTATTCCTGTAATAAATACAATGCTGCTTTTAACTTTCTATGCTTTGTCTTAATGTCTATAGAGTGATTGAAGTAATAAGGTAGATTTCTTTGAGCACCTGGTGCAGCCGGAGGTTTGCTATACGCTCTGTGCTGCGAGGCTTATTAAGGGCTGAGGGTGAGAGCTCCACCCAATAGTAGGGAACAGTACATAAAGTAAGGTACTCTTGGCTGATAAATGGCCTATAGTCAAGAGTGCTGAGCCTTTGTATGTTTAAATATATTCTTGTAGACCAAAAGTAATATTTAGGTCTAAGATATCATTAAAACATTGTATGTTGTTCGTGCCGATTCTAAGTAAGTCTCTTGAAGTGCTGAGAAAGTGACAGGTTGTGTTATTCCTAAAGCACTTGTGTGGTTTAAAGTGCTAGAGGTTAATCAGTGTGTGTGTGTCATTCATGGGGCACTGTTTTGGTTAGGGTCTGTGTGTATGCATATATCTATGTATGTATGTGTTAAATCTTAAAGTGCAACAGTAGACCAACCTGATAACAGACTTGACGAGTACATTTACCATTGAGGAAAAACAGTTAAAGGGTAAGTAGAGGGAAATAATATGATAATACAGTGTTTCTCCAGAAACCCTGACTTGTCTTTGCTCTCACTGACGTTCCTGTCCCTCTCTTTCACAGTCACTTGCATCAGCTGACTGAAGGCAGCCCCGCTTCAAACCCAAAGGGACCCCTCATCAGGCCTCCACAAAGCCAGTCTGTCAGTGCACTGGCAAGTTACATTTTGAGCATGACCAGAAGATTTGTGTAGGATAACAAAAAGAGATTGAAAACAAAAGGAAAGAGGCGAGATTCAAGGTTGAGAGAACTAATAAAATGTCAAAAGCGTAAGCAACATGTAAGAAGTTGTTTTTTTGTTCTGCACAAGGCGTTTTGAAAGAGAACAAGAATTTCACTTCCCAAATTTCCTTTTATTACATTGTGTCACTTAAACACAAGCCACAACCTACAAACATAGGGAAGTAGACCAAATGACAGGATTACAAAATGGCGGCAATTGAGGACCTAAAATGGTGTTCAAAACATTGCAGATTAAAACACAGGAACAGAATCTTTGCCCATAATGTCCCCCAATTCATGACTCTTGTGCTGTGGACGTCATATGTGATAATACTTCAGAACTGCATAAATTAAGGCCCTGTCACATTCCATAACTTTTCCAACAATTTTCAGCCACATTTAACCTAAGTGAGTCAGAGGCAGTCATGGCACACAGTTGTGGCACTTCCATGATTTGCTGTCATGTAGTCAGAGATACGCAGCAACTCAGTCCCACTAGTCCAGGGGTCCCCAGTCACGGTCCTGGAGGGCCACAGTGGCTGCGGGTTTTCATTCCAACCAGCATCCTAATTAGAACTAATAATAGTTGGTGTTTAACTGTATGCCTTGTTAGTGCTTTCATACATCAAATACAAGTTTAGTTACTTTGTAGATCAGAGGTCCTCAATTACAGTCCTGGAGGTCTGCTATGGCTGCAGGTTTTCACTTTAACCAATTTCTTAATTAGAACCCTTTTATTTACTACTAAAGCAATGTGTTTTTTGGGCTTAATTTTAGTTCTCTTTCCTGTTACCATTAATTGCCTATTTTAGATTTTAGCAGCTGCATTTAAGTTTTAATTGCTGCCTGTTTTCTTAACCAGACACAAGTTAATAATGAGACGCAGATAACCAGCAGCTCTCCAGCTAATGTGCTTCCTTTTAAACCTGTGCATATGGACCATGAACTATCTATGATAAAAAATGATTAGAAATGAATGAGAGGGGAATTGGAAGGACCGTTAAGTTTAAATCTATTCTGGTCCACAAAACACTTGGATAATGTTCTCACAGAAGGAAACTCTACAGTGCAATTCAAATTGCTCTTGGATGAATGCAAGCATTAACGAGCCAAACAGTTCAATACCAAGTTTCATTATCAGCTTGGATTGTCTTCTAATTAGGAAACTAGTTGGAATAGCCCTCCAGGACCGTGATTGAGGACCCCTGCACTAGTCTGTGACTCACCTGTGTCTTAAGTAGAAATGGCATGAGCTAACAACCAATCAGCACTCAGTCAGCAGCATAAAACATATAATGCCTCTATGAGAAATAAGGAACATAGGTGGTGTGGACCTTGCAAACAGAAGATGGTCTCGTCTGTCTGATGTCTCGTTATCAGGATCCTGGGACTTTTTGTAAATTATTGACAGGTTATTTTCTGGCTCTAGTATTAAGCTGCATATTGGGGGTTTTGACACTGAGGAATCAGATGAAATAGTTTTTTGATTCAATACTTGATTCTGGGCCATTTTGTTTTTGTTCAGCTGCGCTAAAGGGGCGTGGCTTCAGAGGTCGCGAAGTCTGTCAGTCTTTACTCCAAGGATAAAAAGATCATTTTAGGGTTCACTGCCTTATTTGACCACTCAGATTCCAAAACCCTTACATTTCATTTATGAGTTTTTATTGATTACTGATCTTGACCTCTGCACAACCTTTTTTGTCTTTATTCATCTCCCACATTTTATGTTCTTCTGGTTCAGACCTTTGCTTCATTTACATTTTTTTTTCTCTGTCTTTTCTTCTAGTCATTTTTATTTCTTTCATGCCCTCTGGACAGAATACTCGTGTTTTACAGATTACTACAGAATGAAAGAAAAGAGAAAAAAGAGCAGAGATGGTGGGCGAAGTCGCCATACTGTATCTGTGAAGTATTCATACAGGCAGCAGCGCAGTAAGGCAGCACATTATTGGCTGTTAGCTCACAATACTGTATAAACAGCAGTGTTCCCCCGAATTGCAATAAATTGGCAACATACAGCTTGGTTAATGAAAACTGATAGGTTAAAAAAATAAAAAAGGAAGGTGAAATCTGAGACTTATCTAGTGGAGTTCAACAAAGGGACAGGCAAGATGATACAACATGGCACCCCACCATGACCAGGGTTGTGGGAAAAGGAAAGAGTGCAGGAAATGGAGCAAACGCATGCAAGGGAATAAAATGAGATGATTGTAAAGCAAATGCACTTTGCTGTAAAATGAAATCTATTTCCATAAAAGGCACCGTACAACATGAACGCAGTTTGAGAAAATCTACCGGGCAGCAGCCTTTGCAAAGCTGAAGTGCACACAGAGGGACTGCAATACTGGCATGGAAAAGTCAAATGAATAGTTAAGAGAAAAAATAATGGCTCTATTCCAGCAGCAATTACAAATTCACTGCCATGTCTGCAGTGGAAGAAAAATGAGACTTAGGGGTTGCATAGTCATTTAGGGGTAATATAGTTATTGAGCATAAACAGATGCAATACATGCTGTACGCCCCCAGGTTGGCTGAATTAGAACTTTGAAAAAAAATCTTTATTTGAATAGTTTCTGACTTCAGCACAGAGGCATGTGGGCTTAAATACACTTTTTGGTGTGGGGGCACAACCTCCACTAAGGTGGGAGGACCCACATAGTGTGTGCCATGCTGGTGGTCACTGCAGTTTCATCTTCAATCCATGAAAACCAGAATTAAAGGTGATAAAATCTGGATTTTATGATCTAGGAAATATCCTACCTAGATGGCATAGTGAGTGTGCAGGATGTGAACTACGTCACTAATTCAGGAAGCACAACTCTGTGAAGCACCAGGGTTCAATAGGCTTTGAGGTTTTATTTGCCTGGAAAGTTTTAGAACATCTCTATTCTTCTTTTAGATTTAATCAGTTGAAATGCAATGCATGACCTAAAATGATAAAAAGGCAAGCTGTAAACTTCCAGACGTTTAAATGTAATGTATAGGTTAGCAAAAACTGAAGAAAAGGAAATATCAGAATATTACAAATGGGCCTTCATCAGGGAACAACTACAGTAACCTAGGATTGTGAATAACTTGGTCTGTGAGTGTTTTGCAAGACAAGCTAAAATTTTTAATAAATTTTAACTTGATCAATGAGTGAGGTCTTGCTATACGAGTAGTACGTATACGTGATCACAACTGAGCCGATGGTTCTTCTCTCTCTCGCGGCAGGATTGTGGGTAATCGTCTCCCATTCTCACTGTCAGTCAGCGTGCCTCACTCATATAGTCAACATCCGTATGAGCTTATACTGTTTACTATAGCATGGTGACCACGTGTGTGTTGTAACGTGTGAGTCCCTGTCTTGCACCCCAAAACACGAAGCTGAGTTTCAGTACTTCAGCGACACCACCTTTATTCAGCTTGAAACAGGAACAGCACGGTTATTTACTGTAGCGAGATCTGCCACTCTCCTATACACAGACACAGAAGTCAGGCAGGGTCATGGCCAGGTTATTGGCCAAGTAGTACTGTGCCCTGCACATTTATAATGTTCCTTGTATCACCCATCAATGGCAGGCGCTTATAGCATGTCCACGATCTTTTTGGATTCACTTTTACGGCACACTGCTACAGCGCTGGGAGCCTGTGGTTGCTTCGGGACGGTCTTCCACGTGTCGTCCCATTGGGTGGAATCCCAAAAAAGTTTAGAAACCTTACAGTGTATAAAGCATTTTTTTTAAATTTGTGTCCAAGTGTAGTGACTTTTCAGGCAAAAGCAACTGTCATTGGAGAGGTTCCTTGTTAAAGTTAAAAAAAAAGGAGATTCCAGTGAGCCAACAGATAGCAGGGATTCCGTTAGTTAGAGTGAAAGTTGTTATGCACAATAACCCTCCTCCTCCTCTCTCTCGTCTCCCTCACACCAGCCACAATTCATTTCAAAGGTAAAGTGCAGGTTAATTTGTTTTATGTATTTTTACTTTATATTTTGTATTAATCGTTTTTATATGAATAATTTTGGGTTGTGGAACAATTCATCTGAGTTTCCATTATTTCTTAAATGGAAATTCGCTTTGATATACAAGTGCTTTGGCTTGCAAGCACGAATCTGGAACGAATTACGCTCGCAATCCAAAGTTCCCCTGTATCAGGTTACAATCTACAGATGTTCTGCAGCAATTAAAGAAAATGAAGCCTTGCAAGTTGAAGCAAACAATTTGTGCAGGTGTCCCAACTTAAAAAGCCTCTGTGCATCTTAGCTCTTTTAGGGCAGATGTCGACTTTTGTCGACAGGAGGGGCTGAGGGCGAATGTCGACAAAAGTCAACATCCTGGGGTAGAGGGCGACAATCAGCTGTTAGCAGCGACAAAACTCACTGTTGCGTCACAGGCATTCCCTCCCTGCTTGAATGTTAGATTCATTAACTCGGTATCTAATCCTTGTGTGTGCGTGAGTTATGAAATGTAAACAAATGTAAACAAAGGCAAGCAACATCTCACGAGGGAGCAAAGCAAGTGTAAAAAAGAAAATAGTGGCAGACAATGTTTTGCGCATTATCACCGAGTTGGACTCTGATTTTTCAGAATCTAATTTTGTTGACAGTGATCAGGAGATCGAGCAAGAGAGTGAGGAACTGACATCAGCTGATCGGACACCAGCCAATGCCGTTCCAGCTGATTGGCTGCCTGCTGAGTGCATTCGCGTAGCCGACACACCTACGGCAAGGTTCGTGTGGGAGGAATACCCAGACATTGATCAGTGGGAGCCAAACTGGCTACTGGACTTCACAAGACAGCATGGTTTGCTGTTGGACACGACAGACTACCAGCCGCTGGACTACTTCAGGCTGCTCTCTCCTGCTACAGTCAGACGAGACAAACAGGTAGGCAGAGCAATTTTTTGAATCGCGGGCTGCGCTTGCACCGCATTCTCGATTTTCAAAGTGGAAACCCACAACAAAAGATGAGATGAAGGGCTTTGTGGCATTACAATTAGAGATGGGACTAGACTGGTGATATAACTTCAGGGAGCATTGGTCCAAATGTGCTTTGTCCCCTGGTGGCTTTGGACAGGTTATGCTGCGTGATGATAGGTACATGCTACTGCAAAGTTTTATTCATTTCTGTGATAACCAGAAGCAAATCCCAAGGGGTGAGCCAGGGTATAACCCCATGTATAAAGTTCAGCCCCTGCTTGATATTGTGGAACCAACATATAAACAATTTTATCAGCCTGGCCGTGATTTGTCTGTGGATGAATCTATGATAAAATAAAAGGGACGCTTTTTTTTCTGCCAATATATGCCAGACAAGCCCACGAAGTATGGCATAAAGGATTTTGTACTGGTAGAAGCAAACACTGGTTTCTGCCTGAAAGTAATTACATATACAGGAAAGCATTTCTTTCAAAGAGAGAACTGTCCCTTGACAAGTCAGATTGTGCTGGAGCTGCTTCAGAGCTTTGAACATTTGGGTCATGTTGTATACATGGACAATTTTTATACATGCCCAGAATTGTTCATGAAGCTACAGAGCAGGGGCATTGGAGCTTGTGGCACAGTGAGGGTGAACAGGAGACACAGGCCTTCACAGTTGAAGCCAGACAGGCTGAAGATGAAAAGAGGTGACAATACGGTGTGAAGGACAGCCGAGTCCCATGCCCGGCAGGGATGCCCCTGCTGCTTATGTTCTGGGGGAACCACCATGGGCAGTCCAGTACCTCCCCTGGGATGGTTGGTGGCAGCCTCCCTGACCGACGGCGATTCCCCAACCACCTGCAGGGCTCCATGGAAGATGGAGTCCTCCACAGCCTGGTTGGGGGCTCGGTTGGCCTCAGGTTGGCAGGTTGGCCTGTATGGACTCAGCAGCCTGGCTGGACGATTCTTCAGTCCCACCCGGAGGTGCAATCAGGACCAGGTGGTCAAGCACCTGGAACACTTCCGGGTGGGTTATAAAAAGGGCCAGCCACCACCACTCAAGGAGCCAGAGTCGGGAGGAGGAGGACTAAGCTTGAGGAGGAGTGGTGGAACAGGAGAAAGAGTGTTTTGTGTGGTACTAAAGTGTTTTTGGGACTGTGTTGGGCCTGTGGGACACGGGGAAGGCGTGACCCATGGCTGAAGAGAGAAATAAAAGTGTGCTTATTTTAACACGTGCTTCTGCGTCAGTCTGTGCCGGGTCAGGCGCTATATAGCGCCTTTTTAGAACTGTTTTCATGTGGGCAGAAAACTTGGTGGCAGTGGCATGGCATGATGTCAAACGGGTGACTTGTCTCTCTACAGTACACACTAATGATATATGTGAGAAAGTGCAGCAACAGACAATTGAAAAGGAAGCACCAGTGCAACACGTATTGTAAGCAGTGCAATGTGGCAATCCATGCAATTGGCTGCTTTGAGCGATATCATACTTTATAGGACTTTACTGTGTAACATGTATGTGGAATCATATAGTATGCAGGCTCATACAACATGCAAGACAGTAACGTTTGAAAAAAGTAAATATTTTTTGTTGATTTGATATTTTAAACAATTGCTTTGTGTTCTTTTTTTAAAAAAGTTAGTTTTTGGAAAAATATTCAGCCCTGGGAGAAAAGAAACAAAAAAAAATGAGCCCTAAAAGAGGTAAAGAAGACTTGGAACAAACTGTGTTACACTTCTGAAGTGCTACTTGGACAAAATTCCACTGTATAATGGCAAAAAATGGCAATTAACAAATGAAATGAGAGAGAGCATTAGATAGATAGATAGATAGATAGATAGATAGATAGATAGATAGATAGATAGATAGATAGATAGATAGATACTTTATTAATCCCAAGGGGAAATTCACATACTCCAGCAGCAGCATACTGATAAAAAACAATATTAAATTAAAAAGTAATAAAAATGCAGGTAAATTATTACCCTCGGAAGAGTAGGCCTTTCATTTACTGAAATTGGAAAATAAAATCAAAATTTCAATGAGGCCAGTGGTGTCCTACACAATCCAAAGGCAACTGGAACGTGGATGAAGCACTGAAAAGAGGAGATCTGGCAGATCCAAAGTCACAAGCCAATCAGAAGACGAGTTTCTAAGGGTCACCAGCTTGCTTGACTAGCATCTCACAGCACAACAGCTTCAATTACAGTTTAAAAGTGCAGGTCGATAAAAGCAAGTCTCCGTTTCTACTGTGAAGAGGAGACTTTGTGCTGCAGGTTTGACAGGGCAAGTGGCAGAAAGAAAGCCATTACTTAAAGGACAAAACAGGGTCTTGAAATACCTGCAGAACCTCTGTACCTTATAATCCATCAGTTGTTTCCTGAAGAAGACTCATTTGTAATATCTTGAATTCTGATATTTTCTTCTTTTTTGCCAACCTAACCTTTAAATTGAAACCACTGGCAGGTTGCCACGCACCCTTTCACCATTTTAGGCCATTCATTGCATTTCAGCTAAATAAATTTGAAGAAATACTGAGGTGTTCTAAAGCTTCTGACCGACAGTATCATATATTATAAATATGACATTCTGGGTTCAGTTAAGGGAGAATCTGCAATGATAACCTGCAGCAGCTGAAGCACTCAAAGAATGGCATTATTATAATTTCAGTTGTTGGCATTGTGTGATGTACTGTACAAGGAAAGCTCAGCCATGCTGCCATGCACTCAGAAAACAAAGTGAAAAGTGATCTGCAAATGTTAGGTAATGGGAGAATGAAGGCAGATGAGTAAAGAATTCACATAATAAATAAAACATGTTTTTATTCTTCACACATTATCACTGCTCAGGATTACAAATGGAGGTATACTGTACTCTTCTGGCTTCAATCAAATCCAGCCTCACACTGGCCCGAGCAGCTGGACACGATTGCCTCTCCTGCTTTACAGTTTGCTCCTGAAATTCCCTTTCCTAAGCAGTTTGCTCCTTGTAAGATTAACTGCTAATTATCTGGCAATGTGGGGGTGACCCCTAAGATGACGCAACCAAGCACAAAGTCTCATAGTCCTGCCACCAGGAAGGGGGTGGTTTTAATGTTGGACAGAGACCAGCCGGCTGGAGAAATAACCTGGAGCCGCCCAGCTGGGGCACAGCTGGATCTGTCACGTTCATCTGGCACATTCCAGAAGCTTTCAATGGGAATTACGTTGGAATATGGATGGCTTTTGGCTGACAACTCGGTTTACTGAGGATTTTCATTTTACGTAAACCAAATGGGGCACTTTGGAATATAACATATTGGAAAATGTAAAAAGTCACTGCGACCCTATATCGATACAGAAAGTATTGCAATGGCACAAGAAAAAATACAGAAACGGTCAATCAAGACCCTTGCCACCCTCTCTGATCTTAGTGTCACTGGGCCTTTGAGTCACACCTACTGTGTATGCTGAAGAGGGGATATGTCAAGCGTGCTCTAGGCATGAACAAATGCCTAAACAAATGCTAAGATTCTAAAGAGATTTTAAACAAATTCAAATCATATTATGTGATATCATCTACTGTTAAGTTCTGCTCCGTACTTGTAAAATGTTTATTTTTATTCTGTATTGAGGATTTGTTCTGTTCTGTGTACTGTTTTGTATTGACCCCTTCTTTTTGACACCCACTGCACGCCCAACCTACCTGGAAACGGGGTCTCTCTTTGAACTGCCTTTCCCAGGGTTTCTTCCATTTTTTCCATACAAGGTTGGGGGCTGGGTCTGCTCCTCTTCTGACTGCATAGATCTGCACTAGGCCCCATTACCCTGTCCCACGCTTTCTCTTATCAGTGCTATGCGGATGATACCCAGCTGTACCTATCATTACCTCCAGAGGACCACATGGTATCAACTAGAATTTCGGCATGTCGCAATAATATTCCAACCTGGATGAAGAAACACCATCTGCAGCTCAACCAGGCAAAGATGAACCTTCTTGTTATCCCAGTTCAGCATCCCATCTCTCTGTTCAGCTCGTCTCATTATCACTAACACCTGTCAAGTGTGATATAGCCGGTCCACAGCTCACGTCAAGAGGCCATTTTTAAAATAAATAATCGCCACACGCATGGCTTAGCGAGGGGGTGTGGTGGTGTGTGGCCAAAGCAGTTCCTGCGGAATTTGTGATGTGGGCGTTTCTCACCTAAGTACACAGTTGAGAAACCATCCACATCCGTAATTGTTCCCGGGAGCTGCTGATTGCCACAGCTGCCACGTCCCTGTTATAATTAGAAGCACAAGGCAGCTAGAGAAAAAAATGAAATGAAGGATGAAGAAAAAAGAGAAAGAAACTGAGGTTGCAGCAGTGTGGAAGAAAGCAGGAAGCAGTGAGGAGAAAGCCAGTGTGTGTCAGAGAGAGAGAGAGAGAGGAAACAAGCGAGCGCTTGCAGGCAGCTGGACAGTGAGCCCTAGCGGGGTGTTTGGCCGACACCTGAGGGCCGTAGGTAGTGTTTGCTCCCACTGAGCATTTTATGGAGGAGTGACCGGAAGGAGGACGGCTGGCCGCGTAAAGCCGAGAAGGCAGCGGGAGTCAGGAGGCTTGGGAGATGGATTCCCCAGCGTGAGAGTCCTGGCTGTTGGGGAACCTAAGTCTTGGTCTGGAGGGAGTGGAACCGAAGCCAGGGATTGGGAAACCTCCAGACCAGTTGAGTGGAAAGAAGGTCAGCTGCAGATAGGGCGACTCTCCTGTTGCAAAGCCCGATGGGAGAAGCAGGGGAGCCGCCAGGTAAAAAGAAGACACCAGGCTTTGTTTTTAAAGAGACTGTTTCCAGCATTGTTTTAACCTCATTGTTGTTTTTAAAAGAATTTTTTCTATTGGATTTTAACCTCCACTTCACTTCTGTTTTAATGGATTATTTATTTAAAGATTTGATGTACTGCACTTTGTTTGAACACTTATTTTTGTTTGTTGTTTTTAAATAAAAGCACTTTGCACTTTTGCACCATCCCCTTGCTAAGTTGTGTCTCACTGCTGAGCTCATCTGTAACATGCGGACTCCTGGAAGTAAGATGGGAGCATGGTGCCGAACCCGCACCGTCACATCAAGTCAATACACAAGCCTGAGCTGCTGATTGATGACCAGCTGTCTCATGTTGCCACAGTCTTGTAGATTCACTCCATACAATGTCCACCTATCTGGCAACATATGCAAGGTCGGATCTGGACCACCGCAACTCTCTGCTGACAGGTGTATCGGCTTGTGTCACCAAGCTGCTGCAAATGATTTAAAACACAGTGGTGCATCTTGCGTTCAACCCGCTGAGGTGGGCACATGTCCCTCCTTCTTTCAGATCACTACACTGGCTGCCTGTAGTGGCACATATTAAGTTTAAATCCTTGATATTTACCTAGAGAGTAGTCAAAGGGTCAACATCTCTATATGTGAAGACACTTTTGAGGTCCTAATGTCCTTCATGAACACTCATGTATGTAGCTGAACAGTGTCTGGTGATACCACCAATGGAATCTGCATTAAATCTCAATTCAGCCTCTTTTCATGTGTAGTTCCTGGCTGGTGGAAGAAGCTGCCCACCTCCATTGCTGTGTTTAAGAAGTCTTTGAAGACTCTTGTTTGGTGAATTTCTGCCTAAATAGTTTTTATAATCTAAGAATTGTAACTCGCTGGTGTTATCTTTTGAGCTCTTCACTTGTGATGGTCAATTTTGTACCCTTGTTATAAAATGTTTAATCCCAAACAGTCTCCCAAACTAATATTTAATCGATTATGTTAACCTCTTTTGTAAGTTTCTTTGGATAAAAGTGTCTGCTGAGGAAAGAAAGATACATTCACACATAGAAAGAAACTTTTAAAAACCATGATGAAAGTAATTATCATTATGGCCTATTTATCAAGCACCGCTTGAGTAGAACGGTGTCTTACTCTGCTGCTGCTCCCCCTGAAGTAGATATTCCTTTCAAAACAATTTTATTATGTAATTAATCATGTAACATCTGGCACATAAATCAATTGATAAGTTGTATTAAACTGTTTTTTTGTTAGATGCCCGTAACAATATTATTGTTTTTCATATGTCACTTGCCCCATGTAGTTTACAGTAATGGTTGAGAAGACTTTGTAGGGGGACCACAGGATGGATAGGCATCCTGGCAAGAAGTCTGAAAGATCCCTCACCCAGACAGGAGGCCCCGAGTGAACAGAAAGGCATCCCAGCCAAGAAAGGGAAGAATGTCACACCCGGACAAGGCTTCCCTAATGGATGGATGGATGGACATCCCAGTCAGAGAAGATGGATTCTTACCCAGGTGCAAAGCCCCAAACAAATGGACAGGTATCTCAACCAGACATGTGCTTAATACCTTCCCTGGTCGAGATAAAAGAGGACAGGGAAGAACTGTATCAGGGGTGTGTATTCCCTCCAGGTGCTAGATGGCAAAAGCCCTTCATATCGGCACCCATTCGTGAACCAGAAGGGGATGCTGGGAGTTGTAGTCTGGCAGCACAGCCCTGCTGGGGTCCGTCGGTGCTGCAAGAGGGTGCTGCAGGGAGATGCACTCCCTACTATATTGTACTTCTGAATGACCTGGAAGTACTTTCAATGGGCAGCAGCCGTGGCACTGGAAGTACTTCCCGGTCCTCAATAAAAGGGCTTGAACTCCTTTGTCAAGGCGAGTCAGAAGAAAAGCAACACTCGACTGGAGGAGGGCAGTGCAGTGGAGAGAGGAGAAGTGAATTCGAAGAGAAAGATAACTTGTGCTTGTGTTACTTTGTGGAGGTATTGTGGCCAATGCTGGACAACGGCAAACAATATTGATGAAAAAAATTTCCCATTTCCCGTGTTACAAAAACCACATGTCAAGTTGTCCTGTCCATACGCTCACAACATCTAACACACAGTTATTATTTTACAAAAATACTGTTAAAAAACCCATTTCTGGAAAATGCTCTTGTGATAGAAAACATAGCAGGTTTAGATGCTGTTATAATTTTGTTTTTTATCTTAATATTTTTTATTTTTCTCTTAGGCATTTTCTGCTAACTGTTCCTTATTTGGGTTTGGATTATGAGGATTCCGAATACTCGGTTATTTTTTGCATTAATAATGTATTGAAAATGGTTGAAAGTACTTTGTGCCATTCTGATGCATTATATTTAGTTATGGGTGCCGCCATTTTGTGGGCCCGCTGTCAAGACATGGCTTCCCCGTTGCTGAGGATGTGATCTCAGAGGTGTCATCAGTTGCTGAGAAGTTTAAAAATAACTCAATTTTTGCCTCGTCAGTCCAAAGCACTTTGTTCCAAAATGAATCTGGCTTGTCTAAATGAGCATTTGCATACAACAAGTGACTCTGTTTGTGGTACAAGTGCATAAAGGGCTTCTTTCTCATCACCCTGCCATACAGATGTTCTTTGTGCAAATTGCACTGAATTGTAGAACGATGTACAGATACACCATCTGCAGCAAGATGTTCTTGCAGGTCTTTGGAGGTGATCTGTGGCTTGTCTGTAACCATTCTCACAATCCTGTACATATGCCGCTTCTGTATTTGTCTTGGCCTGCCAGACCTGCTGGGTTTAAAAGCAACTGTGCCTGTGGCCTTCCGTTTCCTGATTACATTCCTTACAGTTGAAACTGACAGTTTAAACCTCTGCGATAGCTTTTTGTAGCCTTCCCCTAAACCATGAGACTGAACAATCTTTGTTTTCAGATCTTTTGAGTTACTTTGAGGATCCCATGCTGTCTGTCACTCTTCAGAGGAGAGTCAAAGGGAAGCACAACCTTAAATACCTTTTACCACTCATGATTGGACACACATCTGTCTATGAAGTTCAAGGCTTAACGAGCTAATCCAACCAACTTGGTGTTGCAAGTAATCAGTATTGAGCAGTTACATGTATTCAAATCAGCAAAATTACAAGGGTACCCAAGTTTTTGCACAGCCAGTTTTTCACGTTTGATTTAATTTCATACAACTAAATACTGCTTCACTAAAAATCTTTGTTCGGAAAACACCCCAGTACTCAGATGTTCCTAGGAAATGAAAGACATACCACTGTTATCTTTTTTGTTGAAAGAAGAGTAAATTATTATGCAGGCTGAGAGGGGTTCCCAAACTTTTTCATATAATTGTACTTCATAAAGCAACCAATGGGTTTACACTACCTTGAAATGATGGACAAAGGGCACATTCAGCAATTCCCCATGCCAACCCTGAGCCCTGGCAGCATGCATCCTGTGTGTGAGTTCCAGGCAGAGGAGAACTACACTGAAAACAAAACATGGAGATGAAAGAGAAGTTAGCTGTGCAGAAGATCAGGGAGGAATGTTTGAAAACTTTGTACATAACAATAACATACAGACTGGGCTTCTTCATTTTTTTTTGGTCACATAGTAAAAGCGTCATCACCATGGCAGTAAGTGTTATGTTCTCCCTACCTGGCCACTCCTGACTTCTGTAAAGCAATGGCCAACCGTCTCCGAACTTCTGCTATTAATGATTAGCCTCTCTTGTGTCCTGGAGGCTAAAACGGAATTCCTCTCCCTTGCTGTTAGAGCATTCCTGTTGTCTTCGGAGACCCTTGGAAAACTTGAATCACTCTGTTCCAGGCTGGGGAGTGCTTGTCTACCACGGACCCTCAACACTTGGTGGATTTTCACATTAGCCTCAGGAGGATGTTTCACATGAACATTCACCATAGAAGCATTTCCTGCAGTTGAGAGGAGAGAATATTGAGTAGCTCAGACAGCATTTCTCTAATATATAAAAACATTTTACAGTCCCTCCCTTTCAAAGATCCCAGAGTACAGTGGGAAAAGAATCTCTCACTCAACTTCTCAGAAAAGGAGTGGAAGGTAGCAATACACAGAATCCACTTGAGCTCCATATGTGCAAAGCATAGAATTATTCAACTTAAAATTATATATCAAGCACAATTATCTTGTTTAAAATTGTCCAAAATGTTTCCAGGGCGAGATCCAACCTGCAAACGTTGCAATCAAGTTCCAGCCTCACTGAAACTCAATGTTTTGGGCCTGCACCAAATTAACATCATTCTCAACCAAAATATTTTAATACCTTGGTGTCACAGTCCCTCCTAATCCACTAACAGCTGTGTTTGGTGGGCTCACAAAGGGGCTTAAAGTGGAGAAGGACAAACAAACTGGAATTGCCTTTACTTCACTACTATCACGTAGACTTATCTTGCTCAACTGGAAGAATCCTAACTCTCCTCTTCTAAGTCAGTGGGTAACTAGTGGTAATTATTGACTACCGTATTTGTGTGTACCACGCACACATTTTTTCCCGAAAATTAGATTTAGAAAATCAGGTGCGCGTCATACACGAGGATGTGTGAAAATCAGTTTGGCGTCGTCATTCATATAATAATAGCAAGCGTTTATGCTCCTTCACGGCGGGAGAGAAACTAAAAGTGATTTTGAAAGCAGAGAAGATAGGAAAGCGGGCAGCAGGTCGCAAATACGGTGTTCCAGAGTCATGTGTTCGAGATTGGCGACGGAAGAAAGAAAAACTTTCGTCATGCAACAAAAACAGATGGCCATTTCGCAGAAAACGTGCCCAGTTGCCACAAGTTGAAGTTACATTCGCTGATTACATTCAAGACAGGCATCAGCTTGGATATGCAGTGTCCACGGAAATGATTCAGATGAAAACTCGTGATATAGTGAAAGAACGTGGAATACCCATCACACAGTTCAAAGCAAGCCGCAGATGGGTTACGTGCTTCATTAGAAAGAATGGCTTATCAATAAGACACCACACGACCATTTCGCAGTGCCAGACGCATATGAACAAAAGTAACTAGCTTTACAAAAACCCGTTATTCAGTTGAGGCAGCAGAAAATGTATTTAATGGAGCAAATTGGTAATGCTGATCAAACAGCAGTTTATTTTGAGAACCCTTCAAACACTACTGTTAATGCAGTCGGAGACAAGAGTGTCCCGGTACGCATGAGAGGCAGAGAGAAGCAGCAGTTTACCATGATGTTGACGATTCTTGCGGATGGAAAGAAACTACCGCCGTACGTAATATTTAAAAGGAAGACCTTGCCAAAAAATGAGAAGTTTCCTCTTGGGATCATCGTCAGAGCTCAACAAAAGGGTTGGATGGACAATGATCTCTTAATCAATTGAGTAAAATGTGTGTGGCAACGTCGGCCGGGCAGTCCCCTGAAAATGCCAAACATGTTGGTCATGGACAGCTTCATGGCCATTTAACTGAAGGTGTTAAAGAAAGACTGAAAGATGGGAAAACATATAAAGTAATAATTCCTGGATTCCTGGAGGCATGACTTCGTTCCTCCAACCTCTAGATGTCGGCATCAATTGGCCGTTTAAGGCTCATGTATGAAGAATGTATACCGAATGGGCTGCAACAGCGGTACACGACACAACGCCAACTGGCAAAATGAAAGCCCCAATATTGGCGCAGATGAGTGCCTGGATCAGCGCTGCTTGGAAGCTTATTCCAGAGGATTTGGTTGTAAAAAGCTTCAAAAAGTGCAGCATATCCAACAGCATCGACGGAAGCGAAGACGCCGCCTTATGGGAAAGCGACGACGACGTCAGTAGTGGTGGTGAATTCGAATCCAGCAGCGAATCGGAAAATGATGATTAAACTGGAATAGTCTGGTGACCACAATAATTTTCCACTTGCCGTTATAGTCCTTTACCAATTGTCTCTATAAGGTTCTTTTGTTTCTCGTTTCACAGGGCTATTTGTCATTCCCACCTTTCGCAGCATGGTGCAACAAACACTGAACATTCTGCAGTAGGGGTACTGCTTACAGTTAGTACTTTAATACAATATACTGTATCATGTGCAGAGATAATTAAACAAGACATAATAATTCTCCATTACAGTTATTCATGTCGGTGTCTTACAATCACAACACGCGTCGTACACGGGGCAAAATGGGTTTTTGCGATTTCCTTTGTAAAAATTAGGGTGTGTGTCTTACACGAGGGCTTGTGGTACACAAGTAAAAACGGTATATTTATTTATCTAGATTGCAAATACCATACATTGCATCAATGTTCATATTGCTTACTACACGTCAATATTGCTGCTAATTCTTTGTCTTGTCCTTGCACAATGTCACGTCTTGTTTGTGTTTTAATTTTAAATTTTAATTCTATTTATAACTAGCAAAATACCCGCGCTTCGCAGCGGCGAAGTACTGCCTTAAAATTTTTATTAAGAAGAAAATTAGACGTTTTTAAACTGAGGGAAAATATACCAATAATTATTTGTTAAGGATCTCTTTGTATACCACATTGTCATTTCGGCCTTCCGGTTGTAATATGACCAAGCTGTGCGCTGAGCTTACTCTTGAGCATGCAACGTACAGTTGGCCATGTGAACAGTAATCTTGTTTCAAATATCACAGCTTGGATTGCTGCTGTTGTAATCGGTTTGAGTTTCATGGTTTGTTTCAATTACGACAGTATTTGCAGGACTTGTGTTGAAGTGACATTTGGCATCTGTCAAGCGTTGCAAGCATACAACCGGTTTCATCAATAACTTCACATCCAGCTTTTGAGAGTTTAAACATTCATAAACATCAAAGTATCCATTACTGAAATCGTAACCTGTGAATCTAAGATGTTTAAGAGGCATTGGCGGTTGTCCAAAGGTGTAAAATGTTTGGCTATTTCGGTACACCGAACCGAACAATTCAGCGACAGCCATCAACTCACATGCAGAACCATAGGTGAAGGGCTTAAGCATTCCACTCTTATAGTGCTCCTGTGTAGTATAATTATCTCCTGTACCGTCATCAGTCCACACCTTGAACCTGTCCCAGTCATTCAATACATAAGACACAATGTTCCTCCGGATATCAAGAGTGAGCCTTATATGGCCGTGCAATATGTAACAAAGAGAATGGAAAAGGCAGGTGCCATCTCCGGGCATGGAAACCACTCGGTAAGTGACAGTTCTTTGATCGATGGTGATCACCTCGATAGACATGTTAATAGGGGTATGGTTGGAACAATATAGGAAATGGGTACCTGAACAATGTAAAGGAAGTCTAAAATACCTACACAATAACTATTATCGTAATAAATGAACAATAAAACAGCGGAGAAGCCATGGATTAAATAAAAAGGCTGTAGTTATCAGCAGGGAGACGTGAATCCCGTGGCGAAGCAAGGAAGGGAATGTAGAGACTGGAGTGTCGGACGGCCTTATATAGGCAGGCAGCCAACAACGTGGGAGGCGTTGGGATGGGGGACCCAACGCCGCCTCACATGGTGACCGAGCTGCA